>CM053791.1:259484167-259891667 GCA_028749045.1 Cupressus sempervirens | reverse complement strand
AGTTTATAGTATAAACCTTCTTTATCTTAGTATTGATTGAGTAGTTGATTAATGAAGACTTTCCGGTATTAACCGTGTAGTTGGTTAATAAAATGGTACCTACTTTCTACTTGCAGTATTGACTGAGTGGTCAAGCATCAAAAGAGATCTGTATTGACTGAGTGGTTAGACATCAAAGGAGATCTTTATTGATTGAGTGGTCAAACAATGAAGAAGTCATAGTGTCAACCAAGTGTTGAGTTCCAGTGATAAGTGATAGAAAATTAACATTGTAAAATATTTTATTATTTGAGGCCAACGATTTGGATGTTTATTGATGTTTTGAAAGGGTATTCAAGCTGAATTTTCCTAGCTTATGATATATAAGAAAGGTCAAGCTATGAGAATAAAGAGAAACAAGAATAATATGGAAAATATTATATTTGAGCAAAGGAAAAAGGTGGAGAATGAAAGTGTGGAAGATAAGTTGCAAAGAAACATCTAGTTAGGAAAGATCCATAGGTCAAGCTAGAATAAAGATTTGAATCTACAAAGCTAGTTGCTTCATAAATGAGGTCAAATTATTGTTGTTTTTCTCTAACCATTGTAATAGTAAAAAAATCTCTTAACAGAGTTGATTTAATAGTCATTTTGTAAATCCTCTAACAAGGTGACATTTCATGGTTGAAGTGTTTGAAGACCTCTAACCAATACACTCCTAATAGACTGATATAAATCCTCTAATAGGGTCATACTTAACAGTATGTTTTGTAACCATTAACAAAGTTTTCTCCTAACAGGTCTCACTTCATAAGAGTGAAAAATATTATGACTAGTTGAAAGTTGATTTTTCTCAAATTGGGTTTCCACATTAAATCTTGGTGTTATCTATGTTCATGTTATTTATTTATGCTTTATGTTTCTAAAACTAAGGTACTAAAGGATAAAACAATTTAGTAAATATTAAGATTGTGTTGTTGACCTAGAATTAGTATTATTATAGTGTTAACCGAGCTATCTAGTTTTGCATGATCAATGAAACTTTGTATTGACATCTAAGGGAAAAGAATTTTTTTTGTGGTAACTAATTCACCCCTCCCATCTTAGTTACTCCTCTTACATTTTCAATAGATCAAATATTTTTTATCCAACTCTCAATTAAAGAGCATCTCTAGAATTAGGTGATACTCTTGTATTATCATGCCAAAAAAATTCAACCAAAATTTTGACTTCACTAGTAAGTTTCATATCATATCTCAAGAGTCTACCACTCAAAGTCCACAAACTATTTGTGTTATATCTCTTTATCAAATTTTACAACTCACATTAAGATATCCACTTATATTACTAATCAATATTTTGTCAAAACTTGATTTGTTAACTAAAGTTATTGTTATTATCTGTTGTGCTCCATTCTTATCTTTAAAGCAACTTCTATTTTTTATAACATTAAAAGAGCTAGCAACAATGGATACAACTTGTTTTAAAGACACATTTTTATTCTTGGATTTTGCATATATTCTTAACCTTTTCATCACTTTTTCATTTTAGACATTTTAATTAGTCACAACATTAATTTACATCAAACCCCAAAGTTCTTATTGTAAAAAAAAGTGTCTATATAATCTATTAGCATGTGTTATAATTTGTCTCCATGAAACCAATCCATGAAGATTATCTAAAAAATCATTAGGAAAATGAAAATGTTTATGCACTTCAGTATCATTCAAACATTTTTATTCATTAGTTGGTGTTTCCATGTCTACATTTATATTGTTGTTTTCTATTGGTGTTTGATTTTCAATGTTAATTGGAATTTGAATCTCATTTTCATTTTTATTTCTATTTCTTTTGTGGCTTGAATTTTGATTGGATCTTTTTGTGCATAATCATTTGTTAATCTATTCTCATGAAGAAAATTTAAATCATAACCTTCTTCTAAAAAATCAACAAATTTTATTATGAGAATAAACTTGAGGTTGTGGAGATACACCTATATTGAATGTTTGATCAGAATGTGCACCTAAATATTCTTGTATTGGGTTCTCTTCTTTGACCCCTTCATCCATCATAGTATTATTAATGTCCTCTTCTAAAATAATATTTGAAATTGAAGCCCTAACATTGCTCAACTCTCTAATTCTTTGTCTTCTCTCTTGTTGATGTTGTGCTTTGTTCTCTCTTTTTGTTGCAATCACCTCATCTATTAGAAATTTGATTTTCTTCTTTATTCATTATTTTGATCCCACATTTGTACTAATTTCAAATTGAAATAAGTCAAAGCTTGTGAAATGAAAAAGATGACAAGAAAATAGATAATATGCCAAAATTATGTTGTTACAGCTCAAGACTATTGAAGAATGATTGTAATGATTGGTTTTCTCATGTGGACTAGTTTTTGGGCCCCAATGACTATCTAAGTATTAGACACATGATTTAGAAATTGGGTGTCTAGTTGTTTAAACTATCAGAAGCCCAATTTGTGCAATAACTAAATTGAAATTGGGCACCTGGTTTTTTAATTTAGCAACTAGGCACCTAATTCTAAAGCCATGGGTGGGAATTTTTTGTTGGCATTAGGATTTTCCTTGGGGAAAGGCATGGTACATGCTTGGTGGGACCACGCTTGTACCTTGATCTATTAAAATTTGACTAATGTAATTATTTGACAATTGTAGGCATTGTCAAAAAATTTAGAGGGCATTCCTGATCGATTTTTTGATGAAATGAGAACCCATTATTGTGTTGGAAACTTACAATTGGAACAATTTTTTTTTTTCATTGATGTCAAATCTATGGGTGAGACAATTTCTACCTAATCCAAATGTCATATCTATTTGATTGATGAAGAGGATTTGAAAAGTTACTCATAACTATAGCACTTAGAGGAAAGGTTGAAGTTATGAAAAGGAAGTTACAATGGACATTTGATTAGAAAGACTTTGATAAAGGAAAGTAATTGTTTATGTCAAAAAAGCTAAGCTAAGCTAAGAAAAAGAGTAAAATTCTAAGAAGTGTTGAGTAATGCTAGTGTCAACTGATCTACAGTTAGTGTTGAGAAAATCTAGTGTTGACCAAGCATTATCATCAAACAAGAAATTTAGTTGATGCCAAGCCAAGAAGCTTTACAGTGACTAAGTATTTATGTATTAATCAAGTATCATAATTTAGAGATTTTTGAGTGATAGTAAGAGAACAAATTCAAATAAATCGTAAGATCAAGCCAACTCAATTGATTTCTAGGGAGATGTAAATGTGTTGAAGATAAGATTGATGAGTTGGATCATTAAATTCATGAGGTGATTAGGTAACAACCTAATAGATGAATTCTAGAGAAGTTTCAAGAGGATGATCAAGAAGATGAACAAATACATTGAATCAAGTTGAACCTAATCATAAACCCTAAGATCTATGGTAGATGTAGAAAATGGTAAATCAAAAATTTCCTATTTAAAGAGATACATAATCAATCATTTGGTGCCATGTCCAGTCATGTCTATTCAAGCCAAGTTGAGCCCATCTAGTGTGTGTATGAGTGGGTTTGTATGTGAAGAGAGACATATAGAGTGATGTTGATCAAAAGAACATAATTGAAAGATTTTGAAGCTAAGGAGAAATCTTGCAGATATTATGTTGTTGTTGATAATAGAATTATAGAAGAAGGCTTAAGTTGACAAGAAGAGTGGACTGATTGCTTGAAGAGTGATCAAGTAGATCAAGATTAGAGATGATAGTGAAAGGCTTATCAAGATTAGAGATAACTACACACTTGCTACCATTGAATTTTCTTTCAAGTCATAACTTTCTCTTAGCAAGAAGAAAGGAAAGCATGTGAAGAGTGAAAGTGATATTTCTAATAATGAGATTGATGAAGTTTAATTCCTCATTGCAAAAAAAGGTTTGGAAGAGGAAGAGGTAAATAAAAAGGTAAATTACCTATCATTTGTTTTTCATGCAAAAAATTGGTCATATTGATGCTAGATGCCCTAATAGAGAAGATAAGGATAAACAGAAGGAAAGAAAGTACAAAGGAAAAAGAAATGACAAAGGCTAGAGGAGAAGAAAGGATGATAAAGGTAAGAAATCTTGTTATATTTTTGAATAAAAGACTAATAATGAACCTGGAAGTAATAATGATCGAGTTTTATTATGAAAGAAGATTTTAAAGATGATGAGAAAACTACATTAATTTCCTATGTGAACAAAAAAGATAGATGGATGATTGATAGATAATGTTCCAATCATATGACTAGTGATAAAGACAAATTTGAAGATATTGGTCCATACAATGGTGGATGTACTAAATTTGCTAATGATATCCCATGTGTTAATAAAGGTAAAGGAACTATTCAATTGACTGACAAGATAACATGTGACAATATTTACTAGGTTGAAGGACTTAACTATAATTTTTTGAGTGTTTCATAGCTTAAAAAAATAGGTTACAGAGTGGAATTTCACAACAAAAAGACCAAGATACATGATGGTGATGGTAAGCTAATTGGAATTGGTGAGCAGACAAGAGGTAATTTATTCTACCTATACCTATCAAGTGAGATATGTATGTTTGCACAACAAGAAAATGTTTGGTTATGGTACAAGAGATTATGTCATGTAAACTTTGACAGTTTGGTGAATATCAGCAAGATGAAGAAAGTAAGAGGATTCTCTATGTGTAAATAGTGTTAATTAGGAAAGATGACAAAGTCTAGTTCAAGAGTAAAACATATACTACTGGTAATATTTTGGAATTAGTTCATACTGACCTATGTGGACCCATTAGCATTAAAAGTTACTATGGAGATTAATATTTCATTCTACTTCTAGATGACCATTCTAGAATGATGACTATGATGTTTCTTAAAGCTAAATCTTATGCTTTTCAGTTATTCAAGTGGCATTTATCCAAAGTTGGAAAAGAAAGAAGGAAGAGTCTAAAGTGTTTGAGATCTAATAGAGGTGGTGAATTAATCTCACATGTGTTCAATACTTACGGCAATGATAGAGGAATCAAAAGATAGATGCCAGCACCAAGGACCCCTCCTCAAAATGGGATAGTTGAAGGAGAAATAGAGAAATATTGGACTATGCAAGAACACTAATGATGGAGAAGAGTGTGTCACAGAAATATTGGAGAGAAGCAGTTAGTATTTTTGTCTATACCTTGAATAAAGTTCAAGTCAAGAAAGGTACAAATGCTACACCTTTTGAACTATGGTATGCCTATGCTCCTAATGTTAAATATTTCAAAAAAATTGGTAGTAGATGTTATATACTAAAAGATAATAGGAATGGAAAACTTGATGCAAAAAGTGATGAAGGTATATTCCTAGGTTATTCCACTAAAATCAAATCTTATAAGTGTTTAAATTCTAACACTAACAAAGTTGTGAAAAGTGTAAATGTGAGAATTGATGAGTTTGTAGAAAAATATAATACTTCATATAATGAAGAACCTAAAGACTATAGTACATCCATCTATGTGGATGATGATGCTTCCAACACTCAAAGTGAATAGACAAGTCAAACTACAAGTTCCCATCATATAGGAAATGATGAAGTGCAAATTCAAATTTCTAAACAATAAAGAGTGGGTGTTGAGCAACAAACTGAAGATGCTAAGTCATAGATAGGTAATGTTAACCATTAGATAATGCATGTCAAGCATTCAGAACTTGAACAAGGAAGAGGAAATGAGCTTGAGATTATTTTTCCAAATGAACCTAAAGAAGAACCAAGAAGGAAACTACTTGTGTTAGAAAAATATGTGGTATGACATCATAAACCTAATCAAATCATTAGTGATGTTGAATCAAGTGTAATGACAAGAATAAGACACAAATACAATACATGCTTAGTTTGTGAGTTTGAGCCCAATCAATAAAGGATGCCTTAGACAATGAAGATTGGATACAAGTAACGAATGAAGAAATTGACTAGATTGAGAATAAAAATATACTTGGAATTTAGTACCAAGACCTAAAGACAAAAATGTCACTGGGACAAAGTGGGTTTTTAGGAACAAGATCAATGAAAATGGTGAAGTAACAAGTAACAAGGCAAGACTAGTATGCAAGGGTTATATACAAGAAGAAGAAATTGATTATGGAGAAACTTTTTCTCTTGTGGCTAGACTTGAATGAGTCAAAACTCTACTTGCATAGTCATCTTACAAGAATTTCAAGGTATATCAAATGGATTTCAAATATGCATTTTTAAATGGTATACTAGAGGAAGAAGTATAGATTGAATAGTTTGAAGGATCTGTTGATCCAAATAAAAAGAACATGGTATGTAAACTGAACAAAGCTCTTTATGGATTGAAGCAGGCACTAAGAGAATGGTATGAAAGACTACATAACTACTTAGTGAAAATTGGTTTTGAAAGGACAAATGATAACAACAACTTATATTTGAAGAATGGTAAGAACAATGAAGTATTTTTATCTGAGATATTTATTGATGATATTATATTTGGAGGAAGGGAAGCATTATGTAAATCATTTGTTGATGAAATGGAAAAGGAATTTGAAATGTCTATGTTTGGTGAGATCAAATTCTTTATTGGATTACATGTCAAATAAAGTTTGTCATTTTCATTTCAACATCCAAATATATCAAGGAAATATTAAATACTTTTGGTATGGAAGATTCAAGGCCAGTGAGTACACCTATGCCTATAGGACATAAGCTATCTAAGACTAGTGATTCTATTGATGTGAACTAGACCCTATATAGGTCCATGATAGGAAAATTGTAATATGTTGTTCACAATAGACCAGATATTGCTTTGTAGTTAGGATAGTTGCAAGATTTTTAGCAAATCCTAAAGAGATCCACATGATGGTTGTAAAAAGGATATTAAGATATTTGAAAGGTATAGAAGATTATGAATTAAATTATAAGAGAAGTGATAGATTTGAACTAAAGGTATTCACTGACTCAGATTGGGCTGGAAATATTGATGACAAAAAATGAACTAGTGGAGGTGCATTCTTTCTAGGAAAGAGATTGGTGTCATGGACAAGCAAGAGCCATAATTGTATTTCCCAATCAATAGTTGAAGCCAAGTATGTGGTAGTTGTAGTGAATTGTTCAAACATAATCTAGATTAAGAAATTGTTGAAAGGTATGAAAGAAGAGATTACAAATCTAGTAGTTATCTATTAACACAAGTGCTATCAACATTTAAAAGATTCCATTGATGCAACTAACACAAATCACATTTTTATCAAGTATCACTACTTGAGAGAATTAGTTCAAGACAAAGAAGTGAAGCTAGAATATATGAATACAAAGGAATAGGTCGATGATATGTTCAAGAAATGATTACCCAAAGATGCTAATGAACATCTTAGAGGTAAACTTGGGGTGATTGCCCTAGATAAAGTTACTGAAGAAGACAAGGTGAATTGCATCACATGTTGATGGGGACACAACCCAAGACAAAAATGAATGCAACAGGAAAAGGGGAATATTATTATCAAAAGTATTCTTCTACTACATCTAGTACAATGAAAATAGACCCAAATATGTGCCCTATGGGCTTACAAGGTTGTATGATCCTGGAGAAAAACCCTCCTATAGTACCTTGTCCTAAACTCCACCAAAAAACTACCTTCACATTGCTAGAAATGTCCTTAAGTAAACAAAATTAGGTTTAGGGTTAGGAATAAATTTTAGAATATGCCATTTGGTATCCACTACCAAAATAAAAGGTTCTAGAAAACATGTCAAAAGTCAGTGTAAAATTAGAAGAATCCAAAAATGGTAGTCCAACTTCTGAGAGGCATAACTTTTGATTCGAGACTTCGATTGACAAACTGTTTACATTTCTAGAAAGCTCTCCTAGTGCTCTATAGTCTTGTGGATAGATGTTCTCATCCCTCATTTTTTTGGGCCTGTATAAGGCTATTTAGTGCCTCAAATTTGAATTTGAAGTGCTCTTAGGAGGTCTCCAGGCAACTTAAAATTGTAATAACTTTCAAATCATAAAGCCTTTTGACCTTATTCTTTTCTGGAGTACTTTAAATTATAATTATAATCATCCCTCTAGCTTACACCCTCTAACTCATTATAACTATGGATCAATTACAAAATAACCTATTTTCTACATTGGCATGTATCCCAAGGTGCTCAAAAACTCTAACCTAGAAAACTAATAATGGAGCTATGAGAGTTGGAATCTTTATTTGACCCAAATGGGTATCCAAAAATAAAAAAACTTTAAATAGAAACTAACACTAAACATTTTTTGGGTGACATAGGATTGCCCTTACACCACTGGATGCTCCTGCATCAAACACCTAGGGTAGATTGAAAAGTGACCCTGTCACTTTATAGCTGGCAAAGGGAAAACCCAAATGGGAAACATCTATTACAGATATCCAAGTCGATTCTTCTATTGGTCATCCTTTCCACTTTACCAGGTATTCTTCATTAAACCTATTTTTGGTACTCTGGCCCACATGACTATCCAAAATTTCTTCAATCTCTTCATTCGTAGAAGCAAGAATTGGACATGGCTCCAACATTAACTCTGCATCTACACCATCATCATGATATTCTGTTAAGTCTGCAATATTGAAGATAGGAGAAATGTGAATCCCATCTAGAAAATCCACCTCATATGCATTCCCTGAATTGCATTTCTTCAAAATTTTGCAGGGGCCAAATTTTGTCATCTTTAGTTTGTTGTAGGTACCCACTGGAATTTGTTCCTTCCTTAAATATACCATAACCTAATCTCCAACTTGGAACTTCTTATGTCTCCTCTTTTGATCTACCCTAGCCTTATATTGTAGGTTCATCTTGGTAATATGTGCTCACACATCCCCACGTAGGTTCTTGACATGTTTAGCAAAGTCTTCTACCTTAGCACTTGTCCTCTCCCCTTGCTCCATCTTCCTTAGCTCTGGTGCAGTCCTTGGACTACTCCCATACACAATTTGGAATGGTGATCTACCAATACTCCTATTTATAGAATTATTGTAAGAAAATTATTCTTGTAGTAGAATCAAATCCCATCCCTTGGGTTTATCTCCTACTAAACACCTTAGCAAATTGCTAGACTCCTATTCACTACTTTTGTTTGTCCATTAGTCTACAGATGATGTGCAGAACTAATCTTCAATTCTCTCTTCAACTTCTTCCACAAAGTCCTCTAGGAATACCCCACAAATTTAGTATCTCTATCAAAAACAATAATTTTTGGGAGACCATGGAGCCTCACCACCTCTTTGAAAAACAAATATGCAATATGCACTATGTCATGAGTCTTGTGCATGGAATGAAATGTGCCATCTTGGAGAACCAATCAACCACCACAAATATTGAGTCATTACCCCTTTCTGTCCTTGGAAATCCAAGAACAAAATCCATACTTATGTCCTCCCAAGGCTTTGATGGAACAAACAATGGCTAATAGAGTCTAGTATTGTGACTAAATCCTTTGGTTGTTTGACATACTTGACAACTATGCACAAACTTCTTCACATCTTGTGAAAATTGAGGCCAACAGTAATGTTCTCTAATAATGGCAATGGTTTTATCTCAACCAGTGTCCTACCATCCCTCCACTATGCTTCTCCTTGATCAAGTTTTCTCTCATGGAACTTCTTGGGATACACAATTGACTTCCCCTAAACAACATACTATCTTGAATCATGTAATCTAACCACCTAGTCTTGTCTAGAGTAATAGGTTCTTTACAATCCTTCCAAGCCTCTGTAGAGTTAGAATCCTCAAGGTATAGATTCTTGAGTTCATCAAACCCAACCACTTCAATCTGCATTACTGTTAGCAATAACTATCTCCTACTTAATGCATCTGTGACCCTATTAGACCTTTCACTTGTATGTTTTAATACAAATGTATAAATTTATGTGAACTCTCAATTTACCTTGGCTATTTAGGTACTACAATTCCTGGTGATTAGTATACAAGAAAAATTCTTTTGGCAACAAATAATGGCTCCATTTATTTAAGACTTTAACTATTGCATAAAACTCCTAATCATAAACAGAATACTTCTTCTTTGCATCATTCAATTTTTCACTAAAATAGGCAATATGTTTACCTTCTTGGCTCAACATAGCCCCAATAGCACAACCACTAGCATCACAATCCACCTAGAATACTTTTTGAAATCAAGATGTGCCAACACAAGTTGCTCTATCACCTTCTTCTTCAACAGTTCAAAACTCCTTGTAGCTCCTGCAATCCACTTGAACTCTTTTCTATCCCCCCTCACTATTTCAATTAGGGGTGCACATATACTACTAAAATTTCTAATAAACTTCCTATAAAAACTAGCCAGACCATGGAATGACCTCACCTTAGTGGAAAACCTTGAAGTAGGCCATTCCAAGATGACCTTCACCTTCTCAGGTCCATTTTGAGACCCTCAGCTGATACAAAAAACCCCAAATAGACTAACTCCCTTTTGAAAAATCTACACTTCTTCAAATTAATTAACAATTTCTCTTCCCTCAACCTTTCAAGGATAATACGAATGTGTAATAAATATTCATCCAAAGACTTACTGAAAATCAAAATATTATCCAAATAAACAATAACAAATTTTCCCAAAAATTTCTTTAGTATCTCATTCATAACCCCTATGAAGGTGCTTGGTGCATTGGTTAGTCCAAAGGGCGTGACTAACCACTCATATAGACCATCCTTGGTCTTGAATGCAATCTTCCACTCATGTCCCTCTCATATCTATATCTGGTGATAACCACTCTTGAGTTCTATCTTTGTGAAGTATTGAGATCCACTCAAACAATCCATAAGATCATCCATTCTTAGCAAAGGAAATTAGTATTTTATGGTTATTCTATTTATAGCTCAAGAGTATGTACACATTCTCCACTCTCTGTCCTTCTTTGGTGACAGTACTATAGGTACTACACATGGACTCAAGCTCTCTTGAATTAAAGCTTTTCTCAACAACTCCTAAACTTGTTTGTTTAGCTCCTCAATCTTAGTAGGAGTCATCCTATGAGTAGCCTTGTTAGGAAAACTAGTTCTAGGAACTAAATATATTTGATGACTAATTTTCCTTATTGGTGAGAACCCTTCTAGAACATTATCAAAGATGACATCTCCATACTCACTTAATAGACCTAATACTTCAAGTGTAATTTCACTACTAGCTTCCTTATCTTTTCTAGGAATTAAAGCATAACATATATGTTGATGTTTCATGCCATCTATAAATTTTATTCCATCAACAAGACATACCCTAGCACTATTGTATACCTTTTCACCCTCCTTTATCAATGGCTTCAATTTGTGGAAAACTTTTTCCTTTGTTAGAGAGTATGTATTTGCATGACCATCATGTATAACTTGCTTATCAAACTACCATGGCCTTTCCAACAATAAATGGCAGGCATCCATTGGAATGATGTCACAGAGAGCCTCATCATGGTAATTCCCAATCTTTAACTTTACCAAACATTGCTCACTAACCAAGACCTTGTGATCATCCTACACCCAAGTAAATTGATAGGGTTGGGGTTTTTTCTTGCTCTTTTGCTTTAGCTTTGAGACCATCTCCTCTGACACCAAGTTGTTAGTACTTCCAACATCAACAACCACATCACAACATTTACCCTCACATTCACACTTAGTACAAAAAAAACTCCTCCTTTGTCTAGGTTTAGTATCACTACTTAGTAAGACCCTTTCATTAACAAGAACCTCTCCTCTTTCTGCATCCTCTAAATGTGATGACTATGCATCATATCCACGTTAGAAACCCTTGCTTGACCATCAGTTCTCCTATCTATCCTTCCTTGGTGTTGAGGGCATTTGAAGGCATGATGACCTTCTTCATTAAAATGAAAATAGGTACCAAAAAAGCCTCCTCTTTGTGAACCTTTTCCATGTCCTCTACCTCTTCCTCTCTGATCTACAAAGTTTTGATCATAGGAGCAATTGAAACCCTCATTCCCTTGATTTTGGTTGGTACCCACATCTTCATTTTTCTTCTAGTTTTCATTTCAGCCTCCAAATGACCTATCACTACCCCTTCCTCCTTGATTGCACCCTCTTTGCCTTCCATAAAAAAAAAATTAGCTTCTCCTCAACTTGCAAGGCAAATTGGTATGCCTCTTCAATGCTAATCATTCTAACCAAACTTAACTCGTCCTAAATGCTAGGTCTTAACCCACTAAGGTAATGAGAAACCTTCTCCTTGTTTTCTTTTGCATGCCCTACCCTAATAAGGACTCGGTAAAATTCCTCTATGTATTCCTAGATAGATTTTCTCTCTTGCTTTAACCCTTACATCTTTTTGAACAAATCAATCTCATAATCAACAAGAATGAAATGCTTCTTTAATTTGCCCACCATGCGATCACATCTTGTGATTTTCTCCTTTCCTTTTCTATTTCTTTCCAACTGAATCTCTTGCCACTAGATTTTGTCATGGGCTTTCATTTTGGCCTTCACAAACTTAACCCTATTAGGGTCCTTGATATCCTCATACTCAAAATATTCCTCCAACTCATTGATCCAGTCGATCAACTCATCCGAGTTTAGATTTCTCGAAAACATGTTGACGTCAATTTTAGATTTTTTCAAGATTGGAAATGGCCCTAAAAAGCTTCTTCTCTACTTGGTTTAAGTCTTCTCCATCTCCTTCCCCTTCCCACCCAATATTTCCTTCTTCTTCATTTTCTTCCTCACTTTCATTGTCTCCAACAACATTCATCCCTCTATGGATCTCCTCCTATAATGCCTGGACTTGTCTCTAAAGGGCTCTAACCTTAGAAGTAACAACTCTAACCCTTTCACCACACTCCCTTTATGGAGGCATCTTCTTGTATCAAAACCCACAACCACATAGTCTTGGTGCAAACCACCTCGTAGTCGGTGCTCTGTCTACACACTCAAAAAAACTTGCTTTGATACCACCTGATGGGGACACAACCCAAGACAAAAATGAATGCAATAGGAAAAGCATAATATTATTATCAAAAGTTATCTACTACTACATCTAGTACAATGAAAATAGACCTAAAGATGTGCCCTATGGGCTTACAATGTTGTATGATCCTGGAGAAAAACCCTCCTCTAGTACCTTATCCCGAACTCCACCAAAAAACTACCTTTACAATGCAAGAAATGTCCTTAAGTAAACAAAATTAGGTTGAGGGTTAGGAATAAATTTTATAATATGCCATTTAGCATCCACCACCAAAATAGAAGGTTCTAGAAAACATGTCAGAAGTCAACGTCAAATTAGAAGAATCCAAAAATGGTAGTCCAACTTCCGGGAGGCATAACTTTTGATCTGGGACTCCAATTGATGAACTATTTACATTTCTAGAAATCTCTCCAAGTGCAATATAGCGCTATGGACCAGATTTTCTCATCCCCTATTTTTTAGGCACATACATGTCCATTTTGTGCCTCAAATCTAACTTTGAAGTGCCCTTAGGAGTTCTCCAGGCAACTTAAAATTGCAATAACTTTCAAACCATAAAGCCTTTTGACCTGATTCTTTTTCTAGAGTGTTTTAAATTACAAGTATAATCATCCCTCCAACTTATACCCTCTAACTCATTATAATTATGGCTTATGTAAAATAACCTATTTTTTACATTAGCACATATCCCAAGGTGCTCAAAAACTCTAACCTAGAAAACCAATAGTGGAGCTATGAGAGTTGGAATCTTTATTTGACCCAAATGTGTCTAGAAATGAAAACATTTTAAATAGAAACTAACACTAAACATATTTTTGGGTGACATAGGATTTCCCTTACACCACTGGATGCTTCTACATCACATGTGCTAATCAAAATATTCTACATAGTACTACAATACAGCTTTACTTTGGGACATGTCTAAGGTGGAATACCTTAGTGCAGCATAAATAGATCAATCATTGATAGATGAAAAGTATCCACCAGATATGTAAAATCTACATAATTCATATGTATGAAGAGTTTTGAAGCTAAGAGAGCTACACATCTTTGTCATTGTTGTCAAAGAGGAAGAGATTACTGAAAGAATGAGAAATTACTAAGAGAAGACAAATAGAGAGATTTCATATCAAGGGAGAGATTACTAAGAAAAGAGGTAAGTTAAACCTCAAAGGGAGAAAATAATGTAAGAGCAATTTGAAAATACATAATGATGATAGAGGGATTTTTTAAAAATTGCATGGATGAGAATTAGAATGAAACTAAGGATATTGGTCACTCATGGTAGTGAAATCTTTTGGATTGTATGGTAACCTAGCTACTACTAGTATTCAAATATTTGGGATGTTTCCATCAATGCCAAAAAGGGATATTGTTGGAAACTTACAATTGGAACAATTCTTGTTTTGTCATTGATGTCAAATCTATGGGTGAGACAATTGCTTCCTAATCTAAACGTCATATCTATTTGATTGATGAAGAGGATTTGAGAAGTTACTCATAACTATAGCACCTAGAGGAAAGGTTGAGGTTATGAAAAAGAAGTTATAGTGGACATTTTATTAGATAGACTTTGATAAAGAAAAGTAATTTTTTATGTCAAGAAAGCTAAGCTAAGATGAGAAAAAGAATAAAATACTAAGGAGTGTTGAGTAATGCTAGTGTCAATCGAGCTACAATTAGTGCTGAGAAAATCTATTGTTGACTGAGCATTAGCATCAACCAACAAATTTAGTTGATGTTGAGCCAAGAAGCTTTACAGCGACTGAGTATTTCAATCTTGAGTGAGTATCAAAATTTAGAGATTGTTGAGTGACAGTAAGAGAACAAATTCAAATAAATCATAAGATCAAGCTAACTCAGTTAATTGATCAAGAGATATAAAATGGGTCAAAGATAATATTGATGAGTTGGATCATTAAATTCAAGGAGGTTATTAGGTAAAGACCTAATAGACGAATTCTAGAGAAGTTTCTAGAGGATGATGAAGAAGATAAATAGATACATTGAATCAAGTTGAATCTGATCATAAACCCTAAGATATATGGTGGATGTAGAAATGGTAAAGCATGAATTTCCTATTAAAAGATATACAAAATCAATCATTTGGTGCCATGTCTAGTTATGTCTAGTCAAGCCAAGCTAAGCCCAGCCAATGTGTGTATGAGCAAGTTTGTATGTGAAGAGAGACATACAAAGTGAGGTTGATCAGAATCACACAATTGTGTGAATGTGAAGCTAAGGAGAAATATTACAAATATGATGTTTTTTATTATAATATAATTAGAGAAGAAGGCTTAAGTTGATGAGAAAAGTGGACTTGTTGCTTGAAGGGCCAAGTAGATCAAGATTAGAGATGACAAGGAAAGGCTTATCAATGAACTAGAATAAGGATCAAATAGAGATCTAAACCAGAAAAAGTGAGATGTAATCACATAAATAAAATCTACTATTTTCTTTCTTATCGTTTTAAATAGTTTGTATTGAAATCCTTTTAACATAGGTTGGCTTAACAGTCATTTGAAGAATTAACAGTCTATGTAAATCCTTTAACTGGGTGAGATTCTAAATGGGATGATCAAAGTCCTTTTACAAGGCCACTCCTAATAGGGTGATCAAATCCTCTAACCATGTCACATTTAATAGTGTGTATTATAACCTTTAATTGGGTTGGCTCCTAACAGAGCTCACTTCAAAATAGTGAAAAAGAGTGACATGTTACTAGTGATTTTTCTCAATTTGGGTTTCCAACTAAAATCCTAGTGTCAAACTGTGATGAATGTTTACATTTGACAATGTTTTCATTATGCAATGCAAGTTATCTTTATGACATTTTTATAGTAGAGACAGAGCAAGAACATGATAAGTAGAACACTGAAGTGTTTAATGTTTTACTTTTCAAGTGGTACATATAGACCTTGGGTAACTGATTCATCCCCCCCCCCCCCCTCCCCACATTCTAAAATTTCTAAGATATAGCACTTATTGTCCTAATTTCATAAATGGAAATTTTATAGTTTTTTGATTTTATTCACTATTTTTACATTATTTCTTAACCAAAAGTGTCACCTAAATGTAAAATAGTGAGGTTCACTAAAACTTTAATAAATTTTTAAATTTTTGATATATCTTAAATTAATTTACATCTCATAAATTTGTATACAATTCTTTTGAAGTTAAAAAACATGAAAAAGCTGAAATTTTGATCAAATTTTGTTAACTATACATGATAGGTTTTAAAAATTAGCTTAATTGTCAATTAAAAATTAATTTATAAAATATACAATAGAAAATTAAGGAAGAATATTCTCATCAATTTTTTGTGTGTAAAATAACTTCCTTTAAAGGATTCACAAAAATTCATTTATTTGTACAAATTATGGTGTATGTACACGAGTATGGTATGGTCCTTAAACAGTCATTTTGAAAAAGGGGTTATTTAAGATCAATACAAAAAAAAATTTAAAAATCATCACATAAGTATTCAAATAAATTACATGTTAAAAAAATTGACTCTAAGCACTATAATTTCTATTACTGAAGTTTTATGATATTCAAATTATAAGTGCCTCAAATGCTGGCATCATTTGATAAGAAATTCTAAAATAGGAAAAATACTTCCACTTTTTCCCCAAAAGTGAGACCCAACTTCTTGGATTGACCCACATGCTAAGTCCCATACATAGGTAACACATTTTAATTTTTTGTGATTCACAATGAGATGTACATTTCTTATTGGGGAATCAATCACACCCCTTCTCTCTCTACCTCTTTCAATTAATCATTGCTCTCTTATTATGATCTTGGAATTAGAAAAGACTCAATCCCTTGGGGGATTAATAGATTCCTTGTGTCCTTGATTGTGATAATATTGTCTTATGCCTTATGCTCTACTTTATGAAGGTTTTGGATTGAGTCCACACTCTCGCTAAAGTGGGGGCTAAATGTACCATCTTAAATTGGAAGCACTCCAATTTAATGAAGGTTTAGCACCTCTTTAATGTAAGATCATAATCTCCTTCCATCTCTTCCTCTTTCTTCCCTTTTTCTTCTCCTTTCTCCTAGGTGAAAATGGGATAAGACCTACTTGATCCTCTTTAAAGATTCTATTTTCATGTCATAAAGATCAAGGTAGGATCTAACCACCTAGGTTCTCCCTTTCTTTCTCCAATCACTTTGAATCTCTTATCCACACTAAAACAACTATATCCTAAGTTCTGCACTTGATTTCCTAGATCTGCAACTAAGTTCAAAACCCCAAAGGAATCTCAAAGGTTATGGTCCCTAGTAGATAAGGACACATACATCTTTATCCAATCAGAGATGTAGTGCATCATTATTGAGTCGATGAGGGACATAGTTTGCCCTTGTTTGAGCCCTATTTTGGGTCCATTGTTTGGGTCCCATGTCTAGATTGTGCCAATATGCTAAATTTGGTGAAACCCTCCAATTTATCCTAAACTTGGCAACAAAGTTTCATAAAAGTTATTTTTTCTACTTTGGAAGGACAAGTGAGAGAGGTTGTCGAAACAACGAAAAATTATAATTTTGCAAGCATAGTGTGAGGGGTGGTGCAAAATGGAAAAAGTTTTCCAGCTTTCAAAGAACAATCAAGACATGGTCCTAAAATGCATTTTTCCTATTTTGGGAGAAGTTTCAAATAGGTGATGCAAAGTCACAATTTTGAATGAGGAGCATGATATGGCTTGCAAAAAGTATAAGAACAATCAAGACATGGTCCTAAAATGCATTTTTTCTATTTTGGGAGAAGTTTCAAATAGGTGATGCAAAGTCACAATTTTGAATGAGGAGCATGATATGGCTTGCAAAAAAAATAATTAACTTCACATGGGATGTTGTCAAGAGCTTGTGATTTAGCAATTTTTGAAGTTTTGGAAAGCATGACTAAGGTACTGTGTGAAGGGGTGTCTAGGACATGCTTCAAAATGGAAAAAAAGTTTCAATTGCATTAATGGATGTCACAAATTCGAAAGGGGTAGCCAAATAAGTATGTAAAAATGTGAAATGACCATTGTCATGATATCTTAGAAAGTAAAATGTAAATTTTGAAAGTTTTAATTGGAAAAGACATAAATATTGTACATATGCAAGCCAAGCATGTATAGAATGTTGTTGACAACAATTTTGATTGAATGGCTAATTAAATATCATCTTTTTATCAAGGCATCATTTCAAGTTGATCTTGCAAACAAGATTTCAGAGTACATTCTCTAGAAATTTCTCTAGGTTGTAGGGTTTTAAGTTGAAAGTGCAAGAATGGGATTTTTAGTACAAGAGCATTTGGCAAGGTAGGAACCAAAACCATTCACGTAGCCATACCTTTCTCCTAAAGAAGAAGAGGACCAATTTGACATTATCAACAAAATGTATGCAGTTGCATGGGATATTAGAAAGAAATATGCCAGTTAAGTGTGTAATTTGCATGAGCTTAATTCAGAAGAAGACAAGACCAAGATTGAGAAAATGTTAGTGGAGTAAGGAGAGTAGCCAAGTGATCGTGCTTACCTAAATGACATGTTGGACATGTTTTGTGGCTTTCTCCCATGATGAATATGAAAATATCTCTTTTTGTTAATTCTAAATTTGTGGTGGGTTACAATTAATTTTAGTTAAGTATTTTTGAAGGGTCTGAAGCTTTAAATGTTGCTCCTCTCCATTTTCTCTAAGAAGAGGTATCATGACCCTAGGACAATATATATAAGAAGTTAGAAAAACAATACATGTGCAAATTAGGGCATAGTGCAAAAATATATAATTTATGCATATTATCAATAGATATTGCAACTAGTCACAATGTAATTGTACACCTTTTTGAAATTAATTAAAATACTCTATTTCTCTTCCAAAATTGTAAAAAATAATCCTCATTGGTGTTCAAAAGATTTTTCTCTTGGATTTATATTACCATTGATAAATTAAATTTTACTACAATCTCCTTTTAATAAAAAATCACAAGCATTGTGCTTTTGTTCAATTGGTCTTGCAAGTTTGAAGTTAAAAATGATTGAATTAACATTTTGTATTAAAGTTCTTTGTCCATTGATTGATGGTATGTGTGCTCTATCTCTAAAGGGTTTGATCATTATGAAGTTGATACTAATCTTACTCTATTATTCCTAATTGGAATAAGTAAATGGTCTAATTTAATTTATTTAGGTATGTTATTAATTGAAGTTGGTGGAGTTCTCTATTATACTCAAGTGCTTTGCACTCTCAAATCATAATATAAAAATTAAGGAATTCTAAGCATTAAAAGTTTTGATTTCTCGCTGAGAATATATCAAGTGCATCAATTAAATTTTTTTGCATAAGTAAGATAAATCATTTTTCAAAAGGTATACCCATCTAGGTTGGTAGAGCCTTAAGAGATAGGGATTTTTTCATTAAGAATGAATCGTATTCATTGGCCAAATTGTGTTGAATTTCCCATCATTGAGATGGCAAGGCTCATAGGTTTTTCAACCAAAAATTTGAGGAACAAACAAGCTTCTATGCAAGTCAATGTGTAGGAGTTAGTTAATTGTGAGCCCTTTCTAAACCCATCCATTTCTTCATTTTCATATCATGAATTCACAAGAAAGAAAGCATCCATCAAGCATTTAGTTCTTCAAGTCCTCAAGTATCCAAGCATCATTCAATAAATTCTTTCATTGAAGATTTAGGATTCAAGCATCGAGCCATTGAAGGAGTTTATCTAGCAAGATCTTCTTCAAGATCCTTTATTGCATCTTCCATATCCATTTTTCTTCATCTTCTTGATCCAAATCAATTGGTGAAGCAATCACACTGCATGTGATTCAAGAGATCCTACTATTGTAAGGTGAATTTGTACATTTACTTTAGATTTCTACAATTTAATTATTTCAATTCAAGGTTAATTCCTAAATTAGGGTTTGACCAAGGAAAACCCCTCATGAATAACAAGACCCTTATTATTTTTTATTTTATTTTAAGAAAATGTGGACTAGCCACTATATATATTATATTAATAAAACATGAGTCAATGTCTTAACTGGGAAAGAATCAGGAAAGAATACCCAACATCAATGGCATTACATAAAAAGAGTCATAAAGTATTCACACATTACAATATTGGCTACAAAAAATCCTACAACAACATCTCAAAACAAAATCCCCCAAATCTATACACCAACTCCCTTTTGATACAATAATACATCATCATAAATTCATGTTTTTTGAGAAGAAAATGATAGGAAAATAAACCCCCTATGAAAGCATTCCCATGTCATAAATTATACTTATGAATTGCAAGCATTAATTTATTATATGTAATGAGTTGAGACTAAACCACCTTATTTGTAGTTAAAAGGAGTAACTCCATAGATTGCAACAAGTCCATAATATTAGATAGGAAAGTGGAGACCATGTACGAGGGGAATATAAAAAAAAATTGATCTTGGCGAGAGAATGTGCTTACCAATTAATATCTAGATAGCTCGATGAATCACTGGCAAATGAAAAATGAAAACTTTGTCAAATGAAACGGCATCCACATGGGCAAGCAACAAAAGCTCTATCTCCCTAGGAAGTAGAAAGATTATGTAGTTATGAGGCATCAATTCCTCATGAGATGAATTGAAAGGATCACATCATGGAAAAAGGGCAAGAGAGGAATCCATAATGTATTGTATGAACACAAGAATAGATTTGAAGCCAATTTTAATCTAATGGGGAGCAACAATGCTAGAGAAACCAAACAAAGGAGTTCTCACCAACCTACACATAAATTTACAAGCACATCCCACATATAATGAATATCTCCTAGGACAACATATACATCACACAATGAGATCACATGGTAATATGTATGTTGTTATGATGTCCTTGTGTGAGAGATGAAGTGGTAGTCATCAAAAGGGAGAGTGCATAAACATAATTACTCCAAGTATCATATAGTGTATTGAGAACTCGCATCACGTAAAATCTGCAACTAGCAAAAAACTCGATGTCAAATCAGCCCACTTGCAAGCTCTTTTATCTAATGTAATCACTTTATGAAATTATTCATCAAGAATAGTATTGCCAACTGGAATGGTTCTTTCTTGATGAAAACTATCATAGCCCCTATTAGCTAAATAATCAACCAAACCATTTCCTTCACAAAGGGTATGTGAGATAAGGACTTCATCAAATGAGTCTAATAGAAGCCAAATGTTTTGAAAGATATAAGCCAATTTCCAATTATGGGATACTCTTTTAATACAAGTAGTGATTATTACCATGGAATCACCTTCCACCTAAACGTTGTGAAAGCCAACTTGTTTTTCCAAGACCAAACCAAGAAACAATGCTTTTGATTCTACCATATTATTTGAACCATGAGGCAGGGAGAAGATTTGAAAGCTATTACATCACCACAGTGATCTTGAATGCATACACTAGCACTACATTGGCCTAGATTACCTAGGATGAACTATTAAAGTTTTTTTTTATTTGTCCAACAATAGGTGGAACCCAATGTACTTTATCTTTATCATGGAACAAATTTACACTCATGAATAATAACACTATCCTAGGAAGAAAATGCTAGGTCAAATTTGAGTTTTGAGTGGCTAATGTTTACCACTTCCAAAATGGATTTTTCAATTGAACTAAGAACATTTTCAATTATGGAAGGGTGTTGGTGAAAGATTGTCTTGTTTCGTTCCAACCATAAGGCCCAAACCACTAAAGCCAGAATATATGTCCAAGGCTGAAGAAGAGTGAATTGGTATAATTCTCAAGCCAAGACTAAAAGAGATCCCATAATCTATTTGGAAGGGGAATGAGATAATGAAGTTTGGAAAATACAAATAACTAGCATTGCTGGGCAAAAGGATAATTGAGGAAAGGATGATCCCCAGTTTCAATCTCTTGGTTACAAAGAAGACAATTGAAAGGCTAAGAGATATTAAATTTAGAAAGCCTATCACTAGTTAGAGCCCTTTTCTTCAAGGAGATCCATGCAAAATATCTAGCCTTAGGGAGGGTGACATGATTCTAGCTAAAAGAAAAGGTATGACTAGGAGCATTACATGATACTTTCTATTGAATAATTATGTAGTCTTCTCTGATATTATATGCACCATCTTTCCTGGGAGCCTAGAAAATTTGATCTACTTTTCTTGATAGATAGACTACCTTACTTGCTAATAATTTCAATGATCTTTCTTGATCATCTTATGAGATAGGGAGATCTTGAGGGTCCTTCCAAATCACTTTTCTAGATAATAAACATGTTGCTGAAATAAAGTCAATTAAATAGAAGCCCCAAATTATTTTTGTTCTATCAATGATGACCTCCATATGCCCCAAATTGATTAGAGGGGGGATCTGTTCCAAAAATCTCCCCAATACTTAACTTTCTCCCCATTTTTCACCTCCTATGAAATATACTTAGTAATCGTGTCTCTTGTAGACATCATAAAATCCCATAAAGCGGAGCCCCTTGGGGGGTCTTGAATTGAAAACACTCTAGAAGACCTAGTGTTATCTAAATGTTTATATTGCACTCTACAAGACCCTTATTATTATAGGTTGAATAACTCTAATTTGTGAATAGGATATAGATTTGTATAGCCTTTTTGGCTTTCTTTTGAACTATGAAATTGGAATCAACATCACATATATTTTTGCAGGATCGTAGAGGTCACACTTAAATTCAAGGCCATGGAGGTCACCCTTACTAGTCCATCCTTAATATTTCAGCCCTATCATACAACCAAACAATTTTTTGGTTGTGTATATTCATAGTTTTCAGTCCATTATGCAAGTATTAGCACTTTCAGAGGTCATTTGACATCGCATTTATAGGTTTGTATTTTATAGGGTCCATTTCTTTTCCCTCTCTATTTCAATACACATTTCCATTTCCTTACCTTTCACTCTTACATTACACATCTACTTAATTTCATTTCATATCTCTTGTTATATTAGAGTTTTAAGGACTTTTGTATTATTTCTCCAACCCTATTACTATTAGATCTTTGTTTTTATTGGTGCTCCTTTATCACTTGGCATTAATCTTCCTAGACCTAGTTACCTTAGACTTGGAATTGAAAGGAGAAATCTCCTTAACTTTCCTTTGATGTACATAGTTAATCAACCATTCTCAAAGTGTGAAGTAGTTAAAACTATTCCAATTGCTTCATGTTTCACCTTGTATAGGAACAAAAAATTATTATGGAATATACCATAATCTTATGGATTGATATACAAAATGAAAATTCTTGAAGTAAATGACTATGCATGAGAAGGAACTAAATTCAAACCAATTTTTGAAATAACCAAGTTCACAATAATACCCCCTTGAGTGAAACATAGAGGGAAAAGAAAATAAATATGGTCCTAAAAATAAGGATTGGATGAACATAAATATATAAATGAGTGTCATGCAAATGAAGTAAAGTAGAAAATAATAAAGGAAAATATCTCTCCAAGAGATGAAGTAATAAGAATAAACTCTCCATTGTATGAAAATATTAAAATATGTATGAGAAATAATCCCTTCAAATAAGAGATACTAAGAGAGACAATATAGCCTCATCTAATGTGTATTCTCATGATGTTACACCCTAGTAGAGAACCCTCTAGAAATAAGACATGATACAATCATAATAATGTTTTTTTTAATAATGTATAGCTAATTCCACAAATAATGAGTATGAATAATTAATGAAAACTTTTTCTATAGACATTGAACATTATCATAGACTAATATCATAAACATAAAAATACATGCACATTACTAAACTAATGAGAATGTGGTATTATGGTTCCCAAGGGTCCTATAGCTTCCACATTACAACCACTCAACAAGGATCTCTATCAGAGTGCCTTGACAACATTCACAAGCCTCTCAACTTGCATATCTAATCTCCCAAGTCTCATTGGAATCATACACAATCTATCCAAAATAAGGAAGAAAATCCATAAAGAATTCATATCAAAACTACATATAACCACAAGGAATGATCATTTTGAGTACTAGGAAATGAACTCATACATGAGTGGAAGAAATAAAAAATATCAATCCATAGAGATCATGTAACAAAACTTTGAACATCACGTTACCATATGCTCCTTGAGTAATAAGTAAAAGAATGAATATATCACTTCATAGCCCCTATATGAAATAGAATAAATTATCACATCAATCGTACTAAGACTCATTTGGTGCATATCTCTAGTGGCGAATCTAAAACCCATCACCTTAGTGATACATTATGGTTCATGTGGTAATAAGCATCATGAAGCCAAGGTGGGGAATATAATCGCCTATTGCCTCACTACATCGTGACCCATCCATTGGCATCTTAACGATTCTAGCCCAACATAATTAGTATTACCCTTTCTTAGTTAGTTGTTAAATAACTCCATTATCTTATTGTATATTATGTTGACACTTGATTGATAGTATTTCATAGCTTACCCTACAATTGATCAAAATTGTAGCCCTAACAAGTGAACTTTGTCACTACAATAGTGAAGATTTGTGGGTGTCGTCCCCACCCCAATTTTACCTTCACCTTGGAGGGTTTTTGGGTTACCAAATATTTATGTTATGTGTTTATCATTTACTTTCATGTTTATGGATGTGATTAGCTATTAGATCTAATACATAATTGTAGTATAAGTTTATGTGTTTCATGTATTTGTTGAGATATGGTTTATTGATGAAAGATATCAATTTGATAATTGTTTCAAAGGATAAATTTTCCCCTCTCAGTATCTTGCTTGCCCAAAAGATTTCCAATAGGAAGAACTTGATCAAATATAAAAGAACAGAACATGGGTTACCAAATATTTATGTTATGTTTTTATCATTTACTTTTATGTTTATGGATGTAATTAGCTATTAGATCTAATATATAATTGTAGTATAATTTTATGTGATTCATGTATTTGTTGAGATATGGGTTAGTGGTGAAAGATATCTATTTGATAATTGTTTCAAAGGATAAAAGTTCCCTTCTTAGTATCTTGCTTTCCCAATAGACTTCCAATAGGAAGAACTTGATCAAATATAAAACAACAAAAAATGGTCACTAGTTCCCAGACCCAAAGATAAAAATTTCATTGGAACAAAGTGGGTATTTAGAAATAAGCTAAATGAGAATGGTCAAGTAATCTAAAACAAGGTAAGATTGGTTTGTAAAGGGTGTGCACAGGAAGAAGGATTAGATTATGGAGAAACATTTTCCCCTATAGCCAAACTTGAAGGAGTAAGGATATTATTGGCATATGCAGCATAAAAAGGATTTAAAGTTTATCAGATGAATGTCAAGTCAGCATTTCTAAATGGAATATTGAAAGAAGAAGTTTATGTTGAGAAACCTGAAGACTTTATTGGAGAAAAAGGAAAAGATCTGGTATACACATTATATAAATCCTTATATGGATTAAAACATGTACCAAGAGCTTGGTATGAGAGACAACATGCATATCTAATCACAATCGATTTTATAAGAACAAGGTCTAACTTTAACCTATATCTTAAAACTAAAAGTTGAGACATATTAATTGCTGAAATCTTTGTGGATGACATAATATTTGGAGGAGATGATACACTAAGCAAGTCATTTGTGGAAGAAATGAGGAATGGATTTGAAATTTCCATGATTGCTAAGATTTTAAAAAAAAAATGGACTTTAGGTACAACAGATGAAGAAGGGTATCTATATAACACACTCAAAGTACATAAAAGAAATATCGAATACATGTGGAATGGAATAATCTAAACCTATTAGCACACTGATAGTTATTGATTTTAAATTATCAAAAGATATTTAAATCTGAAGAAGTGAATGAAACCATGGATAGATAAATGATTGGGAAGCTACAACATGTTGTTGATAGCAGGCAAGACATAGCTCAAGATGTAGGAATCATGACAATATTTTCATCATGGCCCAAGGAGATGCATTTAACATTAGTCAAAAGGATATTTTTATATCTTAAGGGTACTAAAGATTTTGGTTTATGCAAGTATGAATAGAAAGGATATTTTAATTTAAGAGTATATGTTGGTAAAAAGAATAGTCTTGACAATTGAGTGTCAACACACTTAACCATTTTCACTATATATGCCAAGTACACAATGGATGTCGAGCCAGAATTTTAATAAGTGTCAAGCCACAGTTGGTGCCAAGAAATATAGAACATACATGTGCTGAGAAAATTAGGAAAGTAACATGTGTTGAGAAAACCAGGAAAGTTTATGTGTCAAGTAATCCAAAAATGTTTAGATGCCAAGCAATACAGAATATACATGTGTCGTGTAAACTAGGAAAGTAACAGGTGCCGAGAAAACCAAGAAAGTAATAAATGTAGAGCAATCTAGGAATCAGTTCATGCCGAGCATCAACAATGAATGAGTGCTAAGTAACTCAAGATTAGCATAAGATTTTGTGCCATCACAAACTAAGATGTAAAATAGTTTTTGCATGACTCATGAAGGGATAAGAAGATAAGATTGAATCCTTACAATTACCTATGAAATCAACATGTAGCCAATTAGAAAATTGGAGACAACATGCAACCAATAGGTGAAAACAAAGGATTTGAACAATAATTTGAGATTTAATATGGATCATAGATCCATACCTAACCCTAAGTCTTCATATTCTTTAAAAGGAAGTCAAAAACCTATTACGTGTCGATGAGAATAGTGTATGGGGAGATTATAGTGAAATTTTAGTGTGAAGAAGGAAAGACTTAGAGGAACAGAGCAGAAATTTCATATCAAGTTGATCAAAATAGTACAAGGGACAAGGAGCACATATAGATATCAGATCAAGCAAGGATCAAAAAGAGAAAGAGTAGATCTAGTACTTGAAGCCAGTAATTTGAGATTGCATTCAATCAAGTCAAATGTTCTAATACTTTCTCACAATTTTATTAGATGCTAAAATCCTATATTGATAGGTTAGCTTAACAGCTAGGTAGGAGAACCTTTGGAGAAGGTGATTGAAAATCCTATGTATTAGATGGATTTAACAACATATTGTAAATCCTTTAATAGGGTGACACTTCATGTAAGTGTTTGTAAATCTTCTAACCAAGTCACTCTTGACATAGTGTAAAGCCTTTAACAGGGCAGACCATCAAAAATGGTTGAACATTGATTGTTGTAGTGATTTTTGTGGGCGTCATCCCCACCCCAATTTTACCTTATTATTCATGGAGGGTTTCTGGGTTATCAATTTTGGTGTTCTGTGTTATTGCATGTGATTGATTTTATGTTCTTTAATATGTTTACATGCATGCAATTTATTTTTTAGTTATATGAGAATAAGGACATAAAAAGGGGTTAAAAGTTGGTACTTTTGATTCACCAACCCCCCCCCCCCTCAAAAGTACTCTTCCCATTTGAACATTCCAATAGTATATTCATATGTAGATTGGGGAGGCAATATTGATGATAGAAAGAGCACAATTGGAGGATCATTTTTTATTGGAGAAAGGTTAGTTTCATGGGTCAACAAGAAGAAAAACTATATATCACAATCAATAGTAGAAGAGGGGTATGTAGTAGTTGTAATCAATTATTAGCAGCTTGCATGGATGAAATAAATTCCAGAGGGTATATAAGAACCAGTGAAGGAACTTGTAGTTATATATTGCAATGACACCAGTGCTATCAACATTTCCAAGAACCCATTAATGCATTCAAAAACAAAACACATAGCTATAATGTATAATTTTTTAAGAGAGAAGGTATAGAATAAAGAAGTTAGATTGAAATATATTCCAACTAAAGAACAAGTTGTTGATATCTTCAGTAGGCTACTACCAAGGAAATTTTTTGAGTGCCTGTGGAGTAGAATTGAGGTTTACCCCTCTTGAAAGTTAACTAGGAAGATGCATTATATATTAGTTTATGAGGCAGTCAAAAGAACATTCTTACATGAACTAATGAAGTCAAAGGCTTCTCTAAAATAGATTAGTGAAGAAGTAGAACTATAGAAAGAAGTATGGACATCATAGTATGAGCAAGTTTAGCAAAGGTATGATTCATTTGACATTGTTGTCAAAGGGGGAGAATGGTAGAAATATAGAAAAAGATAGATCCTTCAACATACTTCTCAAAGTAGTCATGTGATACTTTTAAAGTATCACATGATATTTTTGTCAAAAACCCTAAAAACTATTTAAAACATGTTAAATGCTCAAAAAAGCATAAAGTTTTTGAACACTTACCAGGGCCTCATACTCAAGTGGTTAGTTGTGCAACTGACTATGCTCAAATTGATGCCTATAGGTAGGAATACTAGCAAGCGCTATGATATCTCTCCAAATCACTAAAGAGCTCTCTAAAATCATAGAAGAAAAATGATTTGAAAATCACTCTTGGACCCCTTATATAGTCCTCTAACCTCATTTTGACTCATTTTTCAAACTCCTTAGAATTCCACAAAAATTGCACCCTTGGCTAATTTGGACATCCTAGATCCATTTTTGGGATTAAAATCAAAATCCAAGTTCATCTTGATAGTCAAAATTACATTTCTAAAATTCTACCTTCCTCTATGTAGTTAGCTAACCTTTTGAGGTCTAATTTTTGAGTCTTCACTAAAGCATCTTCATTTCTCGATTTCTTCACCATTTATGCACTTTGTACCTACTTCAATTCACATCTTTGTCTACTAAACCATATTTCTACTAGATTTGACCTAATTTGCATACTCTATCCTTCTTGGTTAACTCTAGTCAAACTAGGGAATTCTATCACTATTTTATGGACACTCTTTGTTTCTTATCTCATATATGTCATCATGGAATTTTCTATATCTCAACTTTCTCATATCTTGCTCATTTTTGCATTCCCTTTACCACATTTCAATTTTGATCTCGAGGGGGTAGAAAGACTCTATCATTGCTTGCTACAGCTATCTATTTCTTAGGAGTATATGTTTGGTCTTTTCATTTTCTCTTGATCTATCTTCTTTTCTTTCTATTAGTAATCTTCTTGAGTTATGATATCATATCTTTCCTAGTTTTCATTACTATCTCTATCAGGTTGTACATTTTGAGACTTATTATCTCTTTCTACATTTTGTTCTTCAAAATTAGATCTCTTTGTCTATTGATTCCTACTTGGCTTCTATATTCTTTGATGTCACGTGTTCCCAGATTGATCACACATTAGTCTAAGAGGGGAAAATGTAATGACCCAAAAATGGTCATCTAGACTATTAGCCCCCTTCTCGACATTTTGGCTAAATTATTTAATCATTTACCTAGGTCAAATTGCTAAAAAATAATTTATCCAATTTTAACCTATGGTTTTACTATATTATCCTAAGTCCACATTTGATTAAAATAATATGTCCCCTTTTAATTAAATAAAGTACCCCATCCTTCTAACACACTCAACGTGGACACATAAAGTCCTTTTTCTATTTATAAATTAAAAGAAATGCTTTTGTCTCACATGAAAAGTCAACTCCTATTCATTGGTTGACTTGCTCTTATACATGAACCATGCCAAAAGTAAACTCCCACCCTTGATTATCCACTTCTTTATCTTTATCTCAATTTTCCATCAACCTTTAAAGGAGGGGGGGGGGGGGAGAGAGAGAGAGAGAGAGAGAGAGAGAGAGAGAGAGAGAGAGAGAGAGATCATTCTTGTTCTTGTCTAAAGAATCTCCCATTGCATGGTTTACTAGCAAGGGTTGCATCTTTAAGGCTCATTTGAGAGTGCATTTTATACTTTTTTTATTCCCCCTGCACTCCATGGATAGGGAGCTCTAAACCAACATTCAAGCATTCCAATCTAGGGAATAGCTTGGATAGAAGGGTTTAGAGAAGTACACTTTCTTATTGTACATTTTTGGCACCCATTGTGGGGTAGAATGTTCTAGTTTTGCCTCTTAATCTACACATTTTTTTGCATTTTATGCTTGTTGTCTGGTCTTTTTATTTTTGTAGTCATGATTATTGTGTGATACTTTCTCAGTATCACATGATTGTTCTCAATACTATCATGTGATAATTTTCTAGTAAAAGTATCATATACCCATATATAAATATATCACACCAGTATATAAAGTTTTATCATGTGCCTATAGGGGGGTATATCACACAAAATAAGGTATCATACCCCTATACTAAAAAGTATTGTATGATATTCTATCAGTAGAAAAGAATCACCCAACCTAAAACTAGTCGTTCTTTGGGTTCTTTAATTAGTTGTTGGTCTTTGGTGTTCCATTCTTCAAGTTTTTCAAGTTCTATTACCATCTGATATAGGCTTATTGCATGTATTTACCTTATTTTTGGACTAACCTTTGTTGGACTAATTTGTGTGCTTGTAGGATTTCCCTATATGCTTAATAAAGTGCCCCAAAAGATAGCATGTCAAAGCTTCAAATGCAAAATGGCTACTAATGATTGTTTGTAGGGCTACCTAAAAGCATAACAACCAACAAGTGCTTGTGTTTCCCTTATTTTGTGTGTGGAAATCCTACTAATTATTTTTCTTCCATATGCACATAAGACTTGAAATTTTGGTCTTTTGGTGGTAGGAAAGTATGCTCTTAATCAAAAATTTTGATCCGCCTTTAGATTTCAAAAGAAAGAGGGTTAATTAAGCTTGTTTGACGTGTTTTGGGGAAACAATTGGGATAGGAGAGTATGCTCTTCACCCTCGTGGTGAATCATAAATCTTGACCCCTAAGAGTGGATCCATTATGTTTTAGTCTAGAATCCTTTAAAGGACCTGCTCTTGAGAAATCAAGAGGAATGAATCAAGTGGGGACAAGCGAACTTAGCTATTCTAACCCACTATAAACTCAAGGCTATCAAGGACACAAAACCTTGGTAGATGTAGTGCTTTCTTTTTCTTAGTGTGAGTACTTGTGGGATTGGGACCATGAGAAAAATACTAGGCAAGAATGCTTGAGATACTCTTGTGGCCACAAGGTCTATTACATGCTGCAAGGTAAGGTGTCCTATAATTTGGTTCAAGAGGAGTACTATGAACAAAAGCCTGGTCTAAAAATCCTAGGTTAGAAACTACCTTATTTTTTTGCTCAACATCTTGATACAAGAATTGATCCTAGTGGATTACTCAAATCAACCCAAGATTTTACACTCACCATTTATGTCCCCATGGACTTGCTTAGGTTAACAAGACTCATAATCTAATACTTGGCCTATCTTCATGTGTGTTAGTTCATTCTTTCTATTTGTGGCCTTAGAATTTTTCAATGTTCTTTCTTCATTCTCCATTTTTCATGAGTGCCTAATCACATGCTCTATATTTTTGTATCTTAGGTATACTTCATTTTGATGTGTACTCTCCCTAAGTTGTTTGTTCATCACTCACAATGTATTTCCTATGAATCTTTTTATCTTCTCCTCTTTTCTATTATCAATAACAATGGGAAGGGATAGAGTATAGATGCCTAGTTCTAGTTTTTTTCTCCCCTTGTGATGACAAGTCCTTCATGTTATAGATTTTTATATCCTTGTATTTTTCTCTAGAAGAGTTTTGAAGATTATCCCATGATTCATTTAATTATTTGAGTGTGAGCACCACACTCCTTAGTTTTTCAAATTGCCAATAAATTGCTTCTTCTCTTTCTTCTATTGGTGTGGCTAGATGATCTTCTGCTCTTTTTAGTCATGAGATGATGAATATAATCATTGGAGTTAAGAATTATTAAAGCTTGGTGACTTAGATATCTCTTTTCTCTTCTATTGTAGAGAACTATTATATTAGATACATTACATCCTGTATCTTTGTGGTGTGCTATGTTGTTGATCTAATGAGTAGATCAAATGCTTATGTAGCTGCATCAAGCTCTTGTTGATTCTTTTTCTTCTTTTGTTCTAGATTGCTTGTTAGAGTGTGTTTTTTGCACTTGGGTTTTCGATCAATGGGGTTATGTCTTTCAAATATTCTGACATCTCATCATTGAGTATCTTAAGTTGTCCTTTCTTTCCTTTTCATGAAGGTTTCCTATAACATCTCTAATTTGACTAATAAAATTATCATCTTTATTGTAGGTTTCTCCTTCTATAAGTCCCTTCAAAATGTCATGAGAATAATCTAGTGTTCTTTCTTGTTCATAACATTTACTATTAAGCTTCATCTTTTTGTACTTCTTAGTCAACCAAGTATATTTTCCAATTTCCTTAGATTTCATTCCTTGTATTCTCTTTTTCATTCCATTGACCCTTTCTCTAAGTTATTTCATCTTTACATCTTTGGTTGTACTGGAGTAATACAATACTCCCTCATCCTCTAAGACATCTGATTCTGCCAATTCATGGAATTCTTCTATCCCTGTTCTCCTCTTTTTTTCTCAATTCCTCTAGATCTCTCTTTCTCTTCTCTATATTTTTTACACTCCTTTGTTCCTTGGTTAGTGTTGAAGATGGCTCTATTGTTGGTGTCTCATGTGGTTGAGTAGCTTATAAGGCTTCTTGACTTTACATTGCATCTATTTCTTATGTTTATCCTTCTTCTGTATCATTTTTAGTTTCCATTGTTGTGAGTTGGGTATTATCCATCTCATTACGTATTTCTATTTCCTAGGTTATCACTCCCTTCTCTTCTTTTCTACCTACTTCAATGGAACCAGTTTTTCTTTCCCCTACTTCCTCTACCTCTTTTATTACATCAATGATACTTGGTTATTATTTGATTTCCTCATTGTCTTATTTGGGATTTTCTATTATTAGGTATGGTGTAGTGGACACATGTTTTTTTTCTTCTCTCTCTTTACTCTCATTGTTCAAGTGTTGACTTACCTAAGTCCTCTCTTTGACTTGTGTAGTTGGCTTCTCTATTGGTATCCTTCTCCAACTCTACATGTCCATTTGAAATTTCATAAAGTAAATGTCAAGCTTTACTAGGCCCTTTTTTCCTATCCTATTATGAATGCTCATTATCTGAGTGGTGGCATTGCTCCTTGAATTTCATTGAAATTCATTGTATCTAGGGTACTTACCTTTGAAGTAGAAAAATGTGCATACTAGTATTGCATGAATGTGTGTGCCACACTATTGTCTTAATTTTCTTAAGACTCTCCATAATCTACCCATGTAACCATCCACTTAAATCTAGCTTGGTTTTATTTATATTTAGTTGATATGCTCTATAAATTTCTCTTGCTAGTACATTATTTTCTCGACTAGATTGGTAAAGTCTATGAGAAATCACTCTTGTAGAAAATTGCACCTTCCTATTAGCAATACCTTTTAAGGTGCACATCCTACCATCTGCATGAAATACAATCAATTTATTCACTTATGTGATTGTGTGCATTTTTGTGGTCATCTTTTCTCCAATTCTATTGAACCTTATTACCCTATTAATCACTTCTTTTGTGATCTTTTATGGCTTATCTAGCCACATGTACTCATCATGCAGTTGGTTGAGCATGAATCTCACCCATTCCTTTCTAAATAAGTTTGGAATGTCTATTTCATGAGATAGGGTTGTGGTTTCAATCTCTTCAAGATCATCTTTCCCTATTCCTTTTGCACAAATCTCCTTGTATAGTTTTCTAATCAATGCATCTCTCATTTCAACTATTTTAGTCTTAAGATATTTTCCAATATCTTCTAGTAGTAGCACATTTCTTGGGAGTGAGGATAGGGCTCCATCCATATGATTTCTAGTCCTTTGTCCAGGACTTGTTATGATTTTTGGTAAATTTTTTTGGACAGATATAATTGTTACTAATTTTTTTAGGACATTTAATTAAAAAAATTATATTGAAAATAATTAAAGAAAAATATTATATCTTGCTTATAAATTTATAAGTATCTCATACATATAAAAGTATATATCAAATTTTCAAAAAAATTACATTTTATCAACAACTATAATAAAACAAAGTATACAAGTTTATAAGCTAGAAATCATCGAGAACATCCATGGGAGTAAGAGTCTCATTGTCTAAGGAAGAGTACTAAGTGGTGGGAGGAGACACTGAGGGGAAACAAGGAGCTAGATACCTCAAACCTCTACTAGAATCTTTGATATGTTTTGCTGGAGGAAGTTATATCTTTATTTTCACCCCTTTACTCATTGTTGGTCTTTAACTATTTAATAATATTTTTTAGGGAGAAATTGAAACTTTCCTTTGCCTTTACCATGGTGTAGTCATAAGCTATCTGATATTTATCCAACACTACTTTGCCTTCCTCCATGATAGTTAGGAATTTGGCTTCTTTAACATTTAGCATTGTTGTGATCTATGTTCGAATGTCAACATAAATGAGTCTCTCAAGAGACTTAGTATTGTGCCTTTTCACATCATTAAAAATATCATTATTCCATAATTTCCAAATGTGCCATAAAACATAAGAAGAAAAATAAGACGAATAGACATTACCATATTTGTTGCTACTCAAAATATTACCAAATATTTCATGATTTTTAAAGATTTTTTGGCATCACATACAATTTTGATGTCTTTTTTCAAGTTTGTATTCAAGTTTTTAGGTGTTTTTCCAAGTTCATATACAATTCTTTTTAGATATTTTTTAGGATCATATGCAAATTTTTAGGATTTTTTGAGGATCATGAGCAAAAAAAATTAAGATTTTTTTAGGTATGTGAATTTTTAGAATATTTTCAAGTCTTTAAATTATTTACATAAGTAGGAATTTCCCCCAATGTCTAGCAAGGGAGAGGTATTATGGATGGATGACTTGATAGGTATATGGATGAAGGATAAAGGTCACTTAGAATATCTTTGAGGTGCCTTCAGTCAAAAAGGACTATCCACATAATGGAAGGACATGTTTTGTGCAAGCTCAAGGGATGGATATGATAAAACATTGGGTGGTAAATGGCATATGATACATGGGGATGGACATGTCAAGAGTTGGTACTAGGGAGATCTATATCCTTGTCAAGATCAAAGTTAAGAAAAATAAATGAGGATCCTTAAAGGATAATGGATATGACAAACATATGATAAATGAATGGGTGTGACAAGATATTAATGATAGGACAACATGGATGAAACATGCCCCCATGTATGGAATGAAAGAAGTTTGGAGACTACACATGATCCATATTTTCCATGTTTTCACTATTGGAAAAAATTATTTCCTTTTATTCTTTTTTTCATACAAAGATTCCTATTTTCCAGGTTTTCATCAAGGCAACTATTCATTTTTTTCCTCTTTTTTAATTTTTTTGACCTTTTTTAGAAGATAATGGACACATGAAATAAAACAAATGAAACACTCAAGTGTCCTTTTATTTGAATAGTTCTCTTGAAAGGTGTGCAATAATAGATGATTACTATGATAGTATACTCAAAGACATTGGTAGGGTAATGCAAAAAGGATATGCAATGGATCCAAGCCAATGATTGGATAGGCTCGATGAAAGGATGGGAAATATTTTTTAGATGATGGAGGATATGAAAGAACAATTGATTTTGAGTGGGTTAAAATAGATTCAAGAAAAACACTGGAACACACCTTGAGGGGTGATGGAAAGATAGCGAGAAAGGAGATTGTGGGTTTGATGGAGGATGGGATGTGGATTTTGAGACACAAGGACCCAAAAGGGTGTGGAAGATGGAAGACTTTTAAATGGAGGGATAGCAATTTTGGATGCCAATTTGGATTTTTTTGTGGGACTTTGTAATTTAGGAAGCTTCTTGGGAATCTACATGGACTTTGTGTTGGCCTAGTTTTCTACCTTGTTAAAATCCTGAAGATTTTTTTGTGAAAACCCATTTTTAACTCTCTAGATAGTTAGGGTTTACATTTTCATGTATAATTTTATCCTAGGCTTTTTCCCTTGTTATCTCACAAGTTTTCTGAAATATCTTCAAAACTTTTAACGAATATATCGTTTGAATCATGGTGGGAAATTTGTTTTAAACCCTAAGTACATCTTTTTAATCTCTTTTTTAGGGTTTGTCCTTCATTAATTTTTGAAATTTTTCATGAAATAAGGTTATTTCTCTAACTCGTGTCTTTGCTCAACCCTAGTTCATATTGTGATTGGTCCTTATGCCAAAATTTCCTAATTTTTACCCTTGAGGTAAAAAGTTATTGCAATTGTTGATTTCCTTGAAGATCTACAAATGTTGTATTCTCGCAATTTGAAGATGCATTATTGTTAACTAAAGTGAGAATGCAATGGAGTGATACCTATCCTATGAGATCAAAGAAGTAAAGAAATTAGCAACTTGATAGTAGCCCCATGATCTTGAGAAGATCTATTGTCCTCGCATCCTCACAAAATTAAGATGTTTAAAGCTTAACCAAAGAGACATTACGAGATTTTGACATGTGGAGAGTGGAAGGCCCATAATATGTTACATTCAATGTTCTATAATAATATACTAGCTATCATACTAGGATTGGTTCCTAATTTAGACTGAGTTTTCTTTCTAGGTTATTTCTTTATCATCAATCTTAGTGAAAATCAAGGGATGTCACATCCTCACAAGGTGAAGATGTTTTATGTTTACAGAAAGAGAAAATATAATGAATTGTCACATGTCCTAGTGGGTCCCCAAAGCATGGAACAAGATACATTTTACCAACTATTGATCAAAAGGTAGATTGATAGCCCTCATATTCTCACAAAATAAAGATGCAAGCAATTTAAAAAGTGTGACAATATGAGAAAATGACAAGTGTCCATGTGGGCCCATATTACGTTCAAGCAGCCCAAAGAATGCACATCTTTTAAGTCATAGATTTAGTTGAAGATCAATGGTGGCCATATTCTTGCAAATTCAAAGTGCTAATTTTTTAACAAAAGCGAGAAAATGAGAGCTCAAAACATGAAATTTTTGGGTCCAACTTGTGTTATGAGATGCAAAAAAAGATGATATCAGCATAGACTTCTAGGTGGCATGCTTTGATTTGCTCTATGTACAGAGCATGAAAAAGATTAATGCTTTCTCCCAACCATCAAATCAAGTTAAGATCAATGGTTGTCACATCCTCACAAAATAAAGATGTTTAAAGTTTACCTAATGCGAGATTGTGAGAATTTTCCACATGTCCATGTGAACCCATTTTTTACAAGGAATGTAAGGACAACAAGGTTTTTTTTTATCATAGGATGTAAAATTATCAACACTGGTCATATTCTTGCATGATAAAAGTGTTCAAGTTTTAACCAAGGAGAGAATACAAAAATTTGACATGTATCCCACTAGGTTAAAGGGGATGCAATTTCAAAGTTTGAATTATAGCAATCAAATTCTACCTAGATCAGCGACCAATTTTCAAATTATTAACATAACATGCACAATTCAATTGTTAGAGAATTAGTGGTATTTCAAGGCAACCTCATGCAAAATAGTTTTGCATAAAGTATGAAATTTACTCCATAATCTGTTACAAAGGGAAAGTGATTTGAAGTATAGTAAAGAAGAGCTTGGATTTTGGTTTTCCATATAGTGAATTGTTACAAGCATATTGTCTAGCTGAGATCAAAAGTTTGTGATTAAATGCCTAAACTTTTCTTGTCTAAAGATTTCCTATTCCAAAATTTATTGAATTGATAAAAATGCCTCCACAAAGAGATTTTCCTGAAAAGACAAACTATCTGCACAGGAATCTACATGATTATTTCCTTGAACAATTACCCATTTCTAACAATAAAATAGCCAAAGGAAAGGAATTGGTTCTTAAGAACCCTAGACTAATAATTAGTCAGGGTTTCTATGATAAGGGAAATTTATTGAGAGATATAGAGACATTAACATGTGGTTTGGAGATATTTAAAAAATGGCTTTCACAAAGAAAACATGATACCCCATTGAATAATGTATAGAAATTTGACATTGAAAATTTGGTTGTCCCCAGTGTTTTTATGGATGATGACTTCTTGACATTATTGGTAAAAAGATATGATCATTTTTTGAGGGTTGTGAAGAACCACACTAGAGATAACCTATTTAGGGTCATAGTTGAGGTGATTAGATAAGTTTTCATGTTGAACCCTAACCACACATTGCATGAATAGATTGACTTGGATGATCTACAATCAAGGTATGACACTGAGAGAGTATGCCTTTAGGGAGAATAATTACAAGAACATTTTACAAAGGTAAGGCATCTTTCACTAGAAACATCTCACACCCCAAAGCCCTTACTAAAGGAGTACTTCAATCCTAGGGCATAGGCCCTTTATATATCCCTTTGCAAAATCTTTGGCATGGATGAGAAAGATCACATCTATTTATTTTTTATGATTTCTTAGACCTTCTAGTATGGTATGAGTTCTATTTTTTATTTTACATCTTACCTAGCTAAGGAGATTAATAATGAGTTGATTGGCATTAGCAAGGCTAGGGTTGATAAACCCTTTCCCTAGTATTCATTTTTTATGTAAATGTGTCTATACAAGGGAGTGTTAGGATTTAACCATAGAGAGAAATAAAAATTACATGCAAATATAAATAATATCATAAAATAATAGATCACATAGAAAAGAACACAAGATACCAAGATTTAACATGGTTCACCCAATCCCTAAGCTACATCCACCAAATAGCAAGTCCAATATTATTATGATCCAATGATTACAACCTAATTAAAATTTGTAATTCCTTAAAGCAGCTCAATACTACCACAAGAACCAATTTTTGCATTAGACTCCACGCTAAACAACAATCTCCCACTTGGAGACTGATCCTATAGTAATATTGCTACCACATGAGGCTCCCATTGGATCGAAACACCTTCGACTTTGATGTTCTTTTATTCATGTTTAGTCTAGAAGACCAACTGAAGCTAAAGAGGAAGTTAGCTTCTCCCTTGTCACTACCTCTATAAACATATCCACTAGATTTTCATCTATATGTATCTTATCCAGCTTTAACTGTCCATCATCCAAAACTAACCGAATGAAATGGTACCACAACTGAATGTGTTTTGTCTTTGAATGCAAAGCTGAATTCTTTGCAAAATGAATGGCACTCTGACTATCTATAAATAAATAATTATCCCTCTGAGGGTGTCCCAATTCTTCCAAAAAGAACTAAAGCCATATCATCTCCTTGGTTTCCTTTGTAGTAACAACATACTCTGCCTCTATAGTGGATAAAGCATTAACCTTCTATAACCTAGAAACCCAGCTCACAGCTGCCCCTTCAACTATAAATACATAACCTATAGTACTCCACCTGATATCAATATCCCCTACCAAATCTTTGTCAACATAACCCTATAAGTTAGTAGTAGAGCCCCCAAAGTGTAAACACTTACTAGATGTTCCTCTCAAATATCTAAGAATCTATTTGACTACATTCCATTGCTCAATTGTTGGATGACTCATATACCTACTAATGACTCCCACTGCATGTGCAATATCTGGCCTTGTATATACCATTACATAGATCAAGCTTCCTACAACTGAAGCATAGGGTACCTTGGACATCTTATCCTCCTCTTCTTATGTCTTGGGACACATCTCCTTAGTCAACTTCAAATGACCAGGTAAAGGTGTGCTGACATCTTTAGCATTCTCCATAGAGAAATGTTGCAACACCTTCTCAACATAGTCAGCCTGAGATAGCAACAATTTTCTATTCTTCCTATCTCTAAAAATCTTCATACCAAGGATTTTTTTTTCTTACCCCAAATCATTCATAGAAAATGCATGTACTAATTGTCTTTCGGCCCCTTAATATGAACCATGTTAGACCTAGCTACAAGCATATCGTCAACATATAAACATAAAATAATGTAGCTATTATCATCTAACCTCTTAAAATAAACACAATGATCTAAATTACACCTACTATATCCATGCTCATGCATAAAACTATCAAATTTTAGGTACTATTATTGAGGTGCTTGCTTCGAGCCATATAAACTTTGTCTTCAAACTGCACACTAAGTTCTCCTTACCTTTAACCTCAAAACCCTATGGTTGAGCCATATATATCCCTTCATCCAAATAACCATGAAGAAAGGTTGTTTTAACATCAAGCTACTCCAAATGCAAATCTTCAATAGCCACAATTCTTAAAACAATGTGGATAGAAGTCATTTTAACAATAGGAGAGAATATCTCATCAAAATCAATGCCTTTTTTCTGTGCAAATCCTTTTACCACCAAACTAGCTTTAAATATTTTCTTACCTCCATCCTCTTATTTTAACCTATAAACCCACTTATTTTGTAAAGCCCTTTTACCTGCAAGCAACTTGCATAAATCCCATGTCTTATTTTTCAGCAAAGAGTCCATTTCATCTTTCATTGTAGACTCCCATTGAATCTTAGTATCCACCTGCACAACTTGATCATAACATTTAGGTTCACAAGCATTTGTTAGTAAAATAGAATACAAAGAGGGATAAAATCTTTTTGGAGGTCTAATTAGCCTTGTTGACCATCTAACATGCATTGGTGTGTGTGGTATTTGTTGTTGTGGTTGTTGCACATCATAAGGAATTTTTGGAAGATCACCTTTTGGAGTATCATCCAACACTACATAATCACCTTCTTTTTTTTTCTGTTGCTACAACAGATCTTTGTACAACACTTTCTCATTGAATATGACATCCCTACTTCTTATAATTTTTTTATTTTCAAAATCTCAAAGCCTATAACCAAATTCATTAATGTCATATCCAAAAAATACACATTTCTTTGACTTAGCTTCCATCTTGGTTCTATTTTTAGAATCTATATGAGTAAATGCTTCACAACTTAAGGTTTTGAAAAAACAATAACTCGCCTTCTTACCAGTCCATGCTTCCTCTAGAATACCACAGCCCAAAGGAGTAGAGGGACCTCTATTAATCAAATATATAGTAGTATTGATAGCCTCTTCCCACATGTGTAAGGGAAACCCAACATGCAACCTCATGCTCCTTGCATGTTGTGTTATAGTCATGTTCATGTATTCAGCCACTCCATTTTCCTGTGGAGTCCTTGGAAAAGTTTTCTTTCTATTAATACCATTAGTGGAGAAATAATCTTCAAATTCATGACTACAATACTCACCACCATTATCAGATCTAAGACATCTTAATTTCTTACCAGTCTCATTTTCAATCAAGCATTTCCATTTCTTAAAAGTTTGAAATACATCAAATTTTTGTGTAAGGAAATATACCCATACTTTTCTAGTTGCATCATCAATAAAGGTAACATAATAATTAGATCCACTGAGGCAAGATACCTAAGTTAGTCCCCATACATCTGTATGCATAAGCTCTAATTTCTCTCTTTTATTTTCCTTCCCAGTCTTCACAAAATTCACTCTCTTTTGTTTTCCATACACACAACTTTCACAAAAATCCATACTAACACATTTTAGACCTGATAGAACTTTCTTTGAATGAAGTACTTTCATTACTTTCTCACTCATCTACCCAAGTTTGTAGTGCCACAATGTTGTATCAAAATCTACAGTAGCTATTTGTTCTCCCTGCTCAACTACAACAATTGTTCCTAAGCATTCATTTTTCTCTAAAAAAATTAAAGTAGAAGGAACAATATGACCTGTACAAAGATATAAGGTGCCTACTTTCACACCTTTTACTACTACAAGGAAACCTTTTAAAACCTTCCAATTTTGATCACATCACTCATCACTTAGTTACCCTACTAAAATTAAATTCTTACTTAGCCTTGGAATATGTCTTACCTCATGTAGTAGCCAATGATTCCTATTCTACAATTTAATCTTAACTTTTCTCTTTCCAAAAATCTAACAAGGTTCATTATCCCCCAAATAAACAAGCCCAAAATCTCCTTGGACATAATCAATGAAATAACCTCTATGAGGTGTAGCATAAAATGAAGTACTATAATCTACAACCCATGAATCATCACACTTTCTAAATACATAAGCAAAGCATCGTCTTTGGATTTGTTAGTTACCACATTTTTCTCCTTGTCTCCATCTTTCTTTTCTCCTTCATTTTTCTTTTGATTCTAGCAACCTTTCTTCTTATGCCTTATTTTACCACAGTACCATCAGCCATTTGGTCCTCTCGATTGAGACCTCCTCCCCTTTGACTTTCCTCTTGATTTCCTAGGATTTCTAGAAGTATTTCCTCTTTCAGTCATTTTGCCTCTGCTTTGTGCATTCAAAGCACTTCTTGATGTAGATCCACCTAAGGATTTCTTACAAGTTTCCTCACTCAAAATAACACTGATCACATCATCATATTTTATGGTACTAGATCTAGAAATAGAATTACTCACAGTCATCACCAAGCCATTCGAGCTTTTAGGAAAAGAACAAAAAATTAAGAGAGCCCTAATTTCTTCATCAAAATTGATACCCATAGAAGATAACTAACTAGTAATAGTATTAAACTCATTTGAATGATCTACAATAGATCAAGCTTTAGCCATTTTCATATTAAATAAATGCTTCATAAGAAATACCTTATTTGAAGCATAGTTCTTTTCATACAATTTCATTAGGGTTTCCATCAACTCTTATGTCATCTTCACTTTTGTAATATTAAATGTCACCGATAGTTGCCATGCATAATCAAATTCTTCCAAGTGTCTTTCTGTCTAAAAGAACCCAATCATCATTTGACATAGATCCCTAATTCTTGGTTTTGCCTTCCACTCTCTGATACCACTTGTTAAGATTTAACCACAAATAGAAATAAGAATTACATGCAAATATAAACAATATCAAAAAATAATAGATCACACAGAAAAGAACACAAGACACCAAGATTTAATGTGATTCACCCAATCCTTGGACTATGTCCACCAAACAACAAGTCCGGTATTATTACAATCCAGTGATTACAACTTGATTACAATTTGTAATCCCTTATAGCTCAATACAACCACAGGAACCAATTTTTGCATCACACCTTATCAAATAATGCCTAGTCCTAAGCCTTTTTTTATACAATTATTTGTGCCTCTTTAGGGTTAAAACTAGTTACAACATGTCGACTATAAATTGGTGAATATAAGCAATAGCCAATTGGCAAATAGTAGCCTAAAATTTTGTGTCATTAGTGAATGGTAAATAGTAGCCCAAAATTTTGTTCCATTAGTGAATAGTAGCCAAAAAAAAAATTATATGTACAATACTTTCCTGATAAGTCACCACAAACTAACAAGGAGTTTCTATCTTTTCAAAAGACATGAAACTAGAGTTAGAGAAGGATGGGGAGAAGCTACCAATTCAACTCTGGAGTGCATATATGACATGGGAGGTCACAGAAGAAAGTTTCATTTGTTTTGATAGATATTTTTCTTCAATGATAAGGATTTTGTTAACTAGAGACAAGCCTAGGACTCCCCAACCCCTATTACAGTTGATCAGACCTAAAAATCATGCTAAGGGCTTAAAGGTTAGCCACAACTAGGGAGATATTATCCCTTACTTGGTTTCAACTATTTTTAGAGTATATGGTTTCAAAGAAAAACCTATGTCCTGTCATACCAAGTCCCCTTAAGAGTAGGAATTGTTGAATTCTTATGGCAGGTAAGAGAACTTGAAGAGAAGGAAATAGTGGGAAGATCTAGGGGAATATTTTTCCAAATTTTACAGTCATCCACAATTTTTTGGTCACCAAAGGAGGATGGAGACACTTAGGTAAGTTCCTAGACAAATATCAAATGGCCCAGTCCCATTCTCATTTTATTAATCTAGAAGGTTTATATGATATGTTCAAAGAAAGGACTATGGCTAAATCATAGGAACATATTTTTAACTTTTCTGAAGATATTATTAGGAATGAATTTTCTCTACAAGAGTAGGAAGTGAAGAAAGAAAAATGGAATGTATACTCTAGAATTTTTAAATGCCCTAAATAGGAAGTATGACCCCTTAGCTAACATTAAATACTTGGGAGATATATTGAATGGACTCATGGCTCATTTTTTTGGGATTATGCAACTCTAAATGAGAAGAATGAAATACTAATAAAAGAATATATATTGAAATCAAGCTAAGGAGGTAGAAAAGAGAACGAATAATAAAGTAATAATAAGCCCAGGGAAGTACACCCTATAGAGGAAAGTAGGTTATGTAGTGGCCAGAAATATAGTTATATAGCATGTTCCACTCTATAAAAAGCAACATTTAGAAAGCCCACCTTCAGCACCAAAAACAAAAAGGTAGAAATTGGAGCTTGGATCCTCATCAAAGGTAGAAGAATACTTCCAATCTCAAACCCCTATCCATTTAGGTGGGTATAATGATGTTGGCATAAGAACATCAAAAGTAGATGATGGGCTTCTTGAAGAACCTCCCATGCCACTCTTAGCCCGCATGGTTTAAGACTTAAAAGGGAAAGAGATGAATCTTGTAGTAGAGCAGGCTATTAGGAAATTTTTGGATGATGATAATTTTGCAAAATCTAGGACCTTCATCCAATTTTTGTGGAGAAGCAATATTGAAATTTTTGAGGAAAAATATAAGAAAGAAAAAACATAACAACTCAAAAGATAGGAATTTGATATAAAAGAGAAAACAAAGACTAATTTAGTGCAAGAATTTAGTCAAATAACCCCTTCAGGGGGAAGGCAACTACTAAAGGATTAAGGAGTGTTCATACTTATGGAATGGGACATTGCTAATGCAATGAGAAAAGAGAAGGAAACAAAATTTGACACTGAGGAAGAGGTTAGGGAAGACCATAAATCTTGTCTCTTCTCTTATTTCCATTCTATTCTCTGAGATTTAATAGAAAAGATTATTAAGTTCCAATTGAAATTCATTTTTGAATTATATTTCAATTTACATTTGCTGATAATCTAATGGGTCATGTAAATGCTTAATGTGAATTGGAAGAACTTTATGGTTTTCGTTGAATATATGATAAGTCTGAGATCTAGAAATGAATACTAATGATCTTTTCACAAAGTGTCAAGATAAGATCCAGAAGTAGGTGTATAATCCCTATGAGTTATAGCACAATAGATAAGGCATTGGCCATCCTTTTAAGTTGATTTAGTTGGGATGATCTACATGATACATAAATTCATATTAATAAATCATTTAATATTTTGTTGTTAAAGTTTTAAAATGTCAACCTATGTTTGATTTATGGAGTTTAGGGTTTGGTATAAAATAGCTAGTTTTCATCTCTCTATTACCATTGAATTAGAGGAAATAAGGATAAACCATATGTTATCTCTAGAGTTTTTGTTGTTAAAGTTTTAAAATGCTAGCCTATGCTTGATTCATGGAGTTTAGGGTTTGGTAAAATAGCTAGTTATCATCTCTACATTACCATTGAATTAGAAGAAAGAAGGATAAACCGTATGTTATCTCTGGAGTTCATGTTGAGAGTCTAAGTACCAAGTGAATAAGAATGAATTCCTAGGTAAACCCACCTGAATCTTGCAAAATTCAAAGCAAAGAAGATCTCAAGATCTTTTTAGTTGGTCCTTTTATTTTGCTTCTTAGAATACCCATAATGGTTTTTAGCTAATTCCTAGCTTTTTTGATATTGTAAAAGCTTGTTGAAATTCTATCAAATCAGAAGCTAACAAAATGGTGACTCTACTAGGGAGTACATGAAGAAGCTCATTACTTTAAATATTGGAGTCTCTAGTATAAAGTTGTATGTCTGTAGTCACATTTTCAGTAATGGTGTGTCCATGCTTGTATAGATTTCTTTTAAGCGACAAAAATGGAGAATCTAAAAAAACCCCAATACAACAAGAAGTACACGATGTGGGCTATATCTAAGTAGTGCCTTATCTACAACATAGAGTTTATATTCCCAAAAGTGTACAGTATAAAATATCTTTTGTTTTGGGCCCTTGTGTTATACTTGTGTTTAAAAAAATTCTCTTCTTGTGACATCTTTCTTGTCCTCTAGCGATTTCAAAATTTTGTTCCCTTCATTGGGTAGTGACTCAGTCAAATGTTTTGTAGCTAGTGTTATACATTTTAAGTAATTATTTCAAATGGAAGATAGAAGGGAAAATACAAGAGCATATACAAAGGCCAATCTAGAAGTAGCTATGTATATAGAATTGCCTCGTGCAGGTAGTAAGAACAAGGTGAAGAATAATGGAGATCCTAACCACACATGGAAGCCTAGAGATAGTGTGTCTACTCATTCACAATATCAACTAGTGATAAGAAGAGAATATTCTTCTCTTAATTTTGAATCTAAGAACACTAGACTCCTAGGTGAAATATTCACAACCCCACTACTAGAAGAGAGGATCTACCAAGATAAAACTACATCTTCTAGAGGAGATATCTCTTTCAAGCCTAATGTGGAAAAAGAACTAAATCAAAGGTAGTGAAATAAAAACACTTTGAATGCTAGACCAAATCCTAGACAAGTCTCATACATTAAGAGGAACCTCATAGATTTAGATGATCTAATAGATTCAGAGACTAACTCTACAGACTCTAATGAATTGTTGGTAGAAACTGAAATCCTTATAAAGAAAGTTGTAGAGGAAGATGCCAAATGCATTCATTTGGAAAAAGAAAAATAAACTATCACCACGAATGCTCTCATAGAGAGAGAAGCTTTTGTTAGAATTATGGAGGCTATGAAAGAGAAAAATAGAAATTTAGAAGAGAGATCTTCTACTTTTCATTTAGATGTTTTTTGAAATGTTGGAGAAATAAGGTCAAAAATAGAAGACCAAGAACACCTTCTAAGAGAGAAGGAAGGAGTTTTTATCTCACAAGTCCAACCCTATAGACCTATTGAAGTAGATGTTATAGATTTGACTATAAAAAATCCTGATAAAGGAAAGAAAAATATTGTAAGGATACAAATCAATGAACCCCAAGTTATCTATAAAAAATCTTGTCAATTCCAAGCTTGATTTAGAGTTAGAAAGAGAAAAGAAAGAAAGAGAAGATTTAGCTAAACAAATAAAAAAGTTCAAAATGAGGGTCAAGCCATAGAGACAAGAAGAAAAATACATTTTCTCAAATCCACCTCTAGTTTAACACCTTGGCCAAACTAGAATACATGAGTAGTGCCTTTTGTTCCAATTTGTGGACTTGTAATGGCTAACCAAAACTTATCTCAATCAATACCAGCTTCTTCTTTTGTAAATACTAGTCAAATATCCATTACTCAACAAGTTCAAATCCCTGCACAAAACCAAGGGGTTAGACCTAGTAACTCAAATGCTTTAGGTTTCTAGAAGAGGCCAATCTACATGGAAAGATACAAGAAAATGACCTTTGCAAGTATCTCTAGTTTTCTCCATCCAATCTCAAATGACTTAAGAGATAAGGTCACTAAATTCTTATGAAATAATGCTATAACTAGTGAAGAACATGTTAGAAAGTTCACTGATATGTTAAATGACTATAAAGTTGAGCATAAGATGTGGTCATGAAACTATTTGTGCAATCACTCACTAAGGATGCAAGGGATTAGTTCATAAGGTCACCTGATGATAGTATTGGTTCTTGGGATGATTTAGATAAACTTTTTAAGGAGTAGTATGGTGATAATACTAATGCAAGCTTTATGTTGAATGAGTTCAATAACATAAAGAAAAATCTAAATGAGTCAACATTTGATTTTAATGTAAGATTTTAGAAGGGAATGTATAAATTATTTCAAGTCATGAGACTAGGTGATAATGTGTGTCTCACCACATATTTCAATGCTTTGGATAAAAAGATGGCCTATATTCTAAGACATCAAGATCCCATAACATTGAGGGATGTTTTCAAGATAGCTACCAACATTGAGAACAATAGAAAATCATCTAGAAACCTTGGAAGGAGAGATGATCCAAAATTATTCAATCCTAGGGGAAATAGGAAGGAAGGTGACAAACCTATCATAAATAAAAATCCTAAGGATGATAAGATGGACCAAGTTTTGAATCTACTTAATAATTTGAACCCACCAGTGAAGTATGCAAATAAGTCCAATTCTAGTGAGAAGCCTCAATTCAATAACAACTATAATAAGTAAAGTAGAATGTAGAACTATCCCTATAACACACAATGGAAGGATGGAAAACCCATTCCTAACTCTACCCAAGGCCCAAAGGATAAAGATAAACTAAATCCACCATAGAGAAATTTCATAAATATGATGGACGATATGCCTTGGTGTATTATATGTCAACCCCCTCATTCTCTTGAATATTATGATGTTGCCCAATCATTTTTTATAAAATAAAAAGCATAGCCTGAAGAAGGTGAGAAGAACCATGAAGATGTGGCATATTATATCATTAACTTATGTGACAATGGTGAAGATTTTGATCTATAAGAGTCTAAGATTGATGTTAATAATCAAATAAATATGTATCAACTACATCATTAGCAAGTATTTTTAGATGATGATAGGATGTGTAACATGATATCAAATGTTGAGCATATGAATTTGGGGAAGCGATCTAATCAAGAAATTGACTAAATAACTATTGAGATGGTTGCCCAAGTTCATAGCACCTATAATCTTAGAAATAGAATAGTAAACAATAATGTTGGAAAAGCATCTAGTATTTTCATCGAGGACATAACTAATAGAATAGATGATGAAAAAAAAAAGATAATCCAATGATAATCAAAATCAAAGATAGCAAAAATAATAAATGGGAACCTAAAAAGAAAGTGTAGTTCCAAAGTGTAGAGGCAGTCAAGGTAAATACTCATGAAAAGAAATAAAATATTGATGTTATCAAAAAAGTGAAGGATCCTACTATTCAATTACAAGTAGCCAAAGGTAACCTATTCAAACATATTGCATATGATCTTGTAGACATGATTTCTATGCTATCACAAATCACTATTAAAATTCCTCTATTTGGAATGTTTAGGATAGAAGAACATAAGAGTAAAGACCTCTCTTGGTTAGGAGGAATAGGGAATAATAATATTGTTGAAAGTAAGTCATAAATAGGGAAAGAAGTGCCAGTTGTAGTAAAAGAAAAGGAAGATAAAGGAGTCATATCCCAAATACCTTGGATGTATTTGGATAATTCATGTACGACCTATATAGAAAATATTTACCCTTTCTTCCTTAGCCTGATCATAAATGGGAAACACTACAATGTCATTTAAATTTATGGAAGCACTTGGTTTGAAGGTTGATACTAAGAAAGTTTTATGTATAGCTATTGATTTTGGAGAGGTACATGTCATAGGAACAATTAATACCTTGCCATTTAGACTAGTTGCCTACCCTGATGTTGACTTAACAATGTCTCTATTTGTAGTTGATATTCCTCCATAGTATGGAATGTTGATCTCAATAAAATGGAGCACTACAATGGGAGGTAGCCTAAAATGTGATTTGTCATTTGCCACATTTCATATAGGAGATAAAGCCATCAAGTTCAACAAAGAGCCAAGAATTATTCACATGATTGAGAATAATATTGATACATATGCTACTTGCTTTCTAGATAAAAAGATAAATGCTTTTAGACCTGAAATAACCATTTAGGAAATTGGAAAAATGGTCCCATTAATTTCACAAGAAGAAGAAAGGTGCATAGATTCTTAGAATCTTTGGACTATGTATTTTGATGGGGCTAGTTCTAAGGATGGGTCAAGGGCTAGAGTAGCTTTTATATCCCCAAAGAAAAATACATTTAGATACTCATTCACCCTAAATTTCACTTGTACCCATAATATAAAAAATTATGAGGCAATTTTACTTGGGTTAAAGATGGAAGCAAATCATGGTATCAAAAAATTGCGTCTTATTGGTGATTTAGAGTTGGTTGTGTCCCAGAGTAAAGAGACATATGAATCCAAGAACAAGAGGTTAAAATAGTATAGGAATGTTGTTTGGGATCAAATTGAAGCATTTGATGCTTTTGCTATTTTTGGATAGAAGTAACAACAAAATGATCGATCTACTAGCTAATGTAGCCATTAAACCTAATGACATATCAATTGCTGGTGTTTCCAAGATTGAGATGCAGAATAGACCATCCATTCCTGACAACATAAAAAATTACCAAGTATTTGAGGATGATAAAGACATTTTTAATTTTCTCCTTAATGAAGAAAAATACCATGGCCAAGAACTAGATTGTAGCACTTTTTTGATAATATAGAGCAGAAAGAAACTATTTTCAGACAAGAAATTTTGCAATTAAAAATGAACAAAGTCCCCCAATGACTAGTAGTGTTAGAGAGTTTGTGCAAGGGCACCTAGGTGGGATAAGGAATACCTAGGGCTCCCTTTGGGATTTTTTTTCTTGTAGTGGTGCTAGCCACACCACTAGGTGAATAAAGGGACTCATATAGTCCTAAGAATGTTGGTGTTAGGTTTGACAAGCCCAAATAGATCAAAGTTGATACTAGTTGCATACTAGGCCAAACTAGGTGTTTTGGGGCCTAGAAGGGTAGAATGATCAAATAAAGGCTTTGAGGTCATGTTTGGGTGCTTTAATTCCTATTTGGACATTATGCAAAGTTTTATGTCTTTTGGAGCAAGTTGTTCAATTGTTGTCAATGTTGTCAATGACAACATTGACAACTTTTCTTGCAATTGTGCAACGTTATCAAGAAGGGGAGATAACTATCTGAAATAGTTAGGAGAACTCATGGTAAGACTATATGAGTCCATTCTCAACCTATTCGATGGGTTGGAGAAGTTTTTGATTGGACTGTACAGACTATGCAACAAGTTCTTAATAATAGTTTTATGTTTTTGAGTTCTTTTGGCTTGTTTATGGATTAGATTTGGATCTTTCAAGATTGGAAGTGTTAAAGTAGATTTTTTTGAGATTTTTTATGGACATATTTTTTCATTTCATAGGATTTTGGGTGCTTGATTAAATTATTTTGGTTTCCACTAGCCCATTGTTCTGAATCAGGTTGTTTGCAAGAATGGGGTCATAGGGCCACTTCCCACTGTAGGTTCTATATGACCTTTTGAGATTTATAACATAACTCCATGTAAATTTTTTATAGTGAAGATGGGGCCCTATAATTTTAAGGAGCTATTTTTGAAGTGATGCCCTAAGAAAATCCTAGTAACTTGGTTAGGGATCACAGTGCAGAGCAAGTGGATTTGGAGAGGTTAAACATTGGTGATACTTCAACCAAAGCTTGGAATATGTTAGAATATTTTATTTTGCAACCCCAATCCTAGTGGGAAGCATTGAGAGAATTCTTAAGGAAGGTAAAACCATCTTTACCTTAGACTGCCTGCCAAACCCTTAAAACCCTTATTTTAAGGCTAAAATTATGGTCATATTAAACAGACATATTGGGAACCATAGAACCCCAAAATCCTTAAGGTCTCTAAAAAGGGTGTTTGTATTGGTGGCTTTTTTGAACCCTTGTTAATGATTTTTGCAAGATATATGAGTTTTACCTCATTTGGAAGGCTAATTTCTTGTGGCCCTATTACAAGCATTTACATGCATTTTTGCTTGGTAGTTGGAACTTGATTAGGGTTTCAAGTATGATTTTGATTAAGGACCTTGAAGGAAGTTCAATTACCTTCCTAGATGACCATTCATCCATTTGGGAAGTCAAATGAAAATTTGGGGTTACTTGTGATGTTGATGAGTTAGCAAGCATGTTTATTCTACCTAATTGGTGTACACCAATTGAATGGTTTAGGATCTCTTGAATAGAGCCCTAAGGAGTGTAGGATGAGTAGAAGCCCTATTCAGTCAAATGGATGACCTAAGGAAACCTTGAGGGATCTTGGGGAAGAAGCAAGATTGGTTGTTACATTAGAGTGGCATCAAAGAAAGTTGAGAACTTGGGAAGTGGTGTATGTCTACAAGAACTAGAGAGTCAGTGGGTAAGTCTAGCCTAGTGACTAATGCAGAGTTAGCCAAAGAAGTTGATGAGAAAAAGGAGGAAAATAGACTCCTTGAAGTAGCTTTGGAAGAGGTGAAGAAAAAGTTGGATAAAGTTGTTGATGAAGCTAAAAGGAAGGAAGAAGAAGAAGACAATGAGAATGGTAAGGAGGAAGCAGAAGAAGATTTTGTCTCTAAACCTGACCCTGTCTTGAATGAAGAGCCTTTCTTTAAAGCCATAAAATCCCTAGGATGGAAATCCTTGGAAGGTGCGCCACTATTCAGTGGAATGATGGATATAGATGCAATTATGGATTGGTTGGATGGCATGGAAAACCATTTTGAGTGTGAAGGGGTGTCAGAGGCACAAAAGGTCAAGGTGGCTAAGTCAATACATAGAGGATCGGCTTTGACATGGTGGAAGTATGTACAAAATGAGAGGATTAGTGTGGGAAAGAATCCTACAGCCAACTAGAATGCCATGGTTACCAAGTTGAAGGAGAAATTCCTACCAGAAGACTTTCAAATCCAACTTCACAAAAAGAGACAAGGATTAAGACAGAAGGATTTGAATGTAGCTTCTTATATAGAGGAGTTTCAAATATTATACCTTAGATATAACCTCCTTAGTCAATGATGTAACCAAGTATGTGGAACAATGCATGGTATGTGTTAAAGCTAAAGGTGGGATGAGTAATGTAGGTCTTTATCAGCCCTTACCAATCCCAAATAGGCCATGGGAATGTGTGAGCATGGATTTCATAGTAGGTCTACCCAAGACAAAGTAGGGCTATGACAATGTCTATGTAGTTATTAACAAGTTCAGTAAGATGGGACACTTTATTCCATGCAAAACTACTAATGATGCAAGCCACATTGCACATTTTTTCTTTAAAGAGGTTGTGAGAATTCATGGCCTTCCATTAAGCATAGTTTCATATAGGGATGTAAAATTCATGAGTCACTTTTGGAAGACCTTGTAGAGAAGACCTGGCACAAACTTTTCATTTGGATCAGCCTACCATCCCCTAAAAAATGGTCAAACTAAAGTGGTTAATAGTGTGTTGGGTAACCTCTTAAGGTGCCTAACTAAGGAGTATGGGAAAAGATGGAATATGGTTATCTCCCAAGCAGAGTATGCATATAATGATAGAAATAATATGACCACAGCAAGAAGTGCATTTGAGATTGTATATGGGATGCTTCCAAGGAGTGTATGTGAGCTGAGAGATCTTGGAGGCATGGAATATAAGAGTGGGCATGCTGATGATTTTTCCAAACAATGAAGGAAATACAAGAGCAAGTAAGGAAGACCATTCAAGACAATACACAAAAGTTGAAGGCCAAGGTAGATGCAAAGAGAAAGGACATCCAATTCTCCATTGGAGATTATTTCATGGTGCACTTAAATAAGGCAAGATTGTAGAAATTTTTATCTACATAGTTGTAGATGAAAAAAGTAGGCCCTTTCAAGATCACAACAAAATATGGTGAAAATGCATACAAGGTTGATTTACCATCATATTTGGGCATATCTTTCGCTTTTAATGTGCAAGACTTGGTTCAATTCAAAGTTCCATGGCCTACTAATGCTCACAATAGTCAAGGACTTCAAGATGATTTGGAACCTATAGTAGTCCCTTCCATCAACAAGTTGGAAGGTGAAAAGGTGTTAGACTCAAGAGTCAAGGAAGCCACTAGGAACAAGGTGCACATGGAGCATCTTATCTAGTGGAGACACAAACCAAACTCAGAAGCCACATGGATTGTTGTAGAAGACTTCAAAAATTTGGGCATCACCACAGACCTCTCATCCATAGGGGTGACATAGCTTTTTCTCTATGGGGAAGTATGGTGCAAGGGCACCGATGTGGGCTAAGGAAGACCTAGGGATCCCTTTTGGATTTTTTTCTTGTAGTGGTACTAGCCACACCACTAGGTGAATAAAGAGACTCATATAGTCCTAAGAATGTGGGTGTTAGGTTTGACAAGCCCCAAATAGGTCAAAGTTGCTCCTAGTTACATACTAGGGCAAACTAGGTGTTTTGGGGCCTAGAAGTGTAGAATGGTAAAATAGATGATTTTAGTTCATTTTTGGGTGGTTTAATTCTTATTTGTACATTATGAAAAAAATTATGGCTTTTGGATCAAGTTTGAGGGTCTAACTCAACAAGGTGCAAAAGTTGCTCAATTGTTGTCAATGTTCTCAATGACAACATTGACAACTTTTCTTGCAATTGTGAAACTTTGTAAATAAGTGGAAATTACTATCCAAAATAGTTAGGAGCACTCATGGTAAGCCTATATAATCCCATTCTCAACCTATTCGAGGGGTTGGAAAAGTTTTTGATTGGACTATACGAACTGTACAACAAGTTCTTAGTAACAGTTTTATGCTTTTGAGTTCTTTTGGTTTGTATATGGATTAGATTTGGGAATTTATATCTTGGAAGTGTTAGTAGATTTTTTTGAGATTCCATATGGACTTAGTTTGTCATTTCATATAGTTTTGGGTGCTTTATTAAATTATTTCGATTTCCACTAGCCTATTATTCTGAATCAAGTTGTTTGCAAGAATGGGGTCATAGGGCCACTTCCCACCATAGGTTCTGTATGGCCTTTTTGGATTTGTAACATGACTCCATGTACATATTTTATAGTTAAGATGGTTCCTTTTAAGCTAAGGATCTATTTTTGAAGTGATGCCTTAGGCAAGTCCTAGTAACTTGGTTAGGGATCACAATACAAAGTAAGTGGGTTTGGAGAGGTTGAACGTAGGTGATACTTCAACTAGAGCTTAGAATATGTTATAATATGTTTTTTTGTAACCAAATCCTACTCGGAAGCATTGAGAGAAGTTCTAAGGAAGTTAAAACCATCTTTACCTTAGACTGTCTGCCAAATCCTTAAAATCCTTATTTTAAGGCTAAAATTATTGTCATATTGTATAGATAGATTGGGAACCCTAGAGCCTCAAAATCCTTAAGGTCTCTAAAAAGGGTTTCTGGATTGGTGATTTTTTGACCCCTTGTTAAGTATTTTTGCAAGATATCTAAGTTTTACCTCATTTGGAGGGCTAATTGTTTGTAGCCATATTACAAGCATTTGGAGTGCATTTTTTCTTGGTAGTTGGAACTCAATTAGAGTTTTAACCATGATTTTGATTAAGGACCTTGAACGAAGTTCAAGTACCTTTCTAGATGACCATTCATCTAGTTTGGGAGTCAAATGAGCATTTGGTGTTACTTGTGATGTTGGTGAGTTAGCAAGCATATTTTTTACTTAATTGATGTACACCAATTGAATGGTTTAGGATCTCTTGAATAGATCCCTGAGGAGTATAGCGTAAGTAGAAGCCATATTTGGTTATGTGGATGACCTAAGGAAACCCTAAGGGAGCTTGGGGGAGAAGAAATATTGGTTGTTACATCAAGGGTATTTTTTACAACTAGGATAAAGTGCATTTAGAAGTCAAAGAAAAGAAACCACAAGAGCTTGAAGAAGTGAACCTTGGAATAATTGAGTCACCTAAGAAGGTATACATAGGTAAAACTTTATCTCTTGCCATTATGAAATCTTAGATTGATTTTCTAAGAAATTTTAGGCATATCTTTGCATGGTCATATGATGACCTTAAGGCTTTTTTCAAAATGATACCCCTAAGAGAAAATGATAAGCCTTTTAGAAAAAGAAAAGACCTATTAACCCCACTTTAGCCCCCAAGATGCAAGAAGAGCTTATGAAATTAAGGGATGGGAGGATTATTAAGCCCATTAGACATTCTTCATGGGTACCTAACCTAGTGCCAATTAGGAATAAAAATGGTGACATTAGGTTGTGTGTTGATTTTAGAAATCATAATATTTCTTCCCTAAAAGATAATTATGGATTACCAAACATGGAAGCCATGCTATAGAAGGTAACTAGTTATAAACTGATGTCCATGATGGATGATTTCTTCAGATACAACCAAGTGCTAGTTGATGAGGACTAGTTCAAGATAGCTTTCACAACTCCTTGGGGAACATATTTATATGTTTGAGTTCTTTTTCGCCCGATCAATGCAGGAGCTACATTCTAGAGAGCTATAGATGTTGCATTCAAGGAATACATTGATAAGTTCATGGTTTTCTATCAAAATGATCTAGTAGCTTATTCCAAGAGGGTTGAAGATCACTGCAAGCATTTAGAGGTGGTCTTTTTAAAGGCTTTTTAGTTGTAATACCCCAAAATTGGCTCATTGCCATGATACCAATTCTGGTCTATTTTTTACCAATCCTAAAGTCCTATTCCATTAGGCAAATTCTTATTTGGCTACTCGCTACTTAATTGTAAGATGCAGAAAACCCTAATCTGCATTCATCATGCTTATTATTTAATTCCTATAGTATTTACTCATATTAGTCACATTAAACCTATTGATTAATATTTAATTTAATTAGCAAGTATTTATACTTTAATTAAATTAAATTATATCCTAAGGCTAATGTACTATGGAATTTAATTTATTTAATTTAATAAATGTGCCTATTTTAATTAATTAAAATAAATTATTTAATTAAATGAAGAACTTACTTCTAATTAATTTAAAAAAATTATTTAATTAAATGGGAAGCCATTCCTAATTGATTAAATGAAGTTATTTAATTAAATAAGAAAAGTGTCTCTAATTAATTAAATAGAATTATTTAATTAAATAGAAAAGGTAATTATGAGAGCATATCTCATTTTATTAAATTAAATATCTCACCAAAATCTCTCTTCAGTTCAAAAAAGGAAATTCCCAGTTCACTACTAATCAAATTAGAAGTGACCCAAATCACTTGCTTTTACACTAAAGTCTATCTGAGTTGACTGACTCTTACACCCAGATCTGAGTTAATTAACTCCCTTTAATTTGGGAATCTTCCTTTATGACTGGACTTCATCTTCAATTCTGACCGTTGATCGAAATCAATCCCGACTGTTGATGGATTCCAAGAAAGTCTATTTAAGAGACCTTCATCTCTTCATTTTGAGGGAGGTTGAATGAGAATTTGCATCAAATTGTTGCTCGATTGTGCATGCATTTGAGCTCATTATTTTCATAAGATATTCATTTTCTAGTTTAGTCTCATTTAGTATAATATGCATACATTTTAGCATAGCTTTCTTTTACATGTTCTTAGATTAAATGTGCATACTCCATTCTAGATTAATATGCATTCTCATATAGATTAATTTCATTTCTTAAATCCTTCATTCTTAGAGGGTTTGGTTTCTTAACACCTCAAATTTGAGGATATCTAACAAGCAATTCCCTTTATATAGAAGGTAACAGGTCACCTTGCTGGCTGATTTCCAGATGAACAATCCAATGTTCATTCTGGGATCAATCTGAAAATAAGGACCATGTTGAAGTGTGTGTGTGTTAGCATAGGCCACATATTCATGCATACATTTCTAGCACCCACCGTGGGGTAGGGAAAATCAATTTTTATGGCCTCTTTCTGCATTTTTTCAATCATTTTTTTTGTTCTTTGTCTGTACTATTTCATACAAATTTGGGAATCTTCGCGCAAGACTGTTTGTTTTCACACAAAGATTCTTTCTGTATCCTGCGACAAAGTGCCTGAGCATGCGAATCTTTGCACGGCGCTAATTTCTTTGCATGGGTTGTATTAGAAATTTATGCAGGTCAAAAAACTTCTTCATGAGAACTGTTAGGAATTTCATGCGAGACTCCACTAACAGAGGCTATTTTTGCATTAATTTTCATGTTTTCTGGTTTTTCTGCTAACTGTTCACTATTTCTGATTTTTTTGTGTTTTCTAATTTTTTGGAACAGCATAACAGTGGTTCGTGGGACAATTGGAAAAGCGTGATAAAGTTGCCAAAAATAGGTAAAACATCTACTAAGTGCGTTGTGAGGATTACCAGGTAATTCTCTTTGACTGATAACACTTCATTTGGATGTAAAATGAACATCTCTCGTGTCAAGCTTGTGGGTGTTTCCTTTCATGTTCTCATTTTACAACACATGCATAATTTGATACTAGGTTGTGATCTCCATTAGTTTTCATCTAGCAGGCTTAGTTACTAGTGATAGATCTGATTAGCTATCTTGGGTTATTGAACTCGCTAATCCACTAGCCCCTCATTTCACCCTGTGGTTGCAAGATCAGCACCATGTTAAAGGGGAGGGGTCTACAGGAAAGAAGCGTTAAATGCTCCACTAGGCAACCCTTTTGTGCTTTCTAGAACTCACTAGTTTCTGAGTCGTGGACTTGTGTTGGCTTGTGTGAGGGGTTAAATGTTCCATATCTTTGGACTCACCTCACATTAGTTAAAGTGTTAAGTGTACCACCTTGTGCTCTTTGATTGCTTTTGGATAGATTTGCTTTCGGGAATTAACATCTGTATACACATAGTAATTAGGCCCCATAAACACTATTCGTGGATCTTGAGAGCGTGGGTTCCAAGTGAAACTCCTCTCTACAAAAGATTTCTTGTAGGTGGGGAGGATACTTTGAGCATCTCGCAGATAGATGAATCTTCAACTTTTTGATTGCGGCATCCTTTCTCCGGAGAGGTCGATAGATCGCTGGGAGTTGATATCATAGATCTTTAAGAGATACTCTTAGTTTAGCGTGTCAGATTAATTTGTCTACTTTGATTGGGCTAAAAGTGAAAAGGTGTCAAAACCTTAAATCTAGAAGCTAAGTCCCCTTGTGGTACACTATTGTGAGTTGGTCACCTTTAGAGAGGGTTAACCGTAGCAAACAATCCCTGTATAGGGAAAACTGCATGGACAAAACCTCAAGCGATAATAGCTATTTTTGACATGGTAGTGACAACCGCTATATAAATGTCCTTCTGGAAGAAATCTCCACGGGTGTGGTTTATTGTGGGTTGTTAGATCTCCCCAGTAGCTCTTGAAGATTAAGTTCTCATACTGTGTTGAAACCTCAGTGCACTAGAATTGGAGGTCACCCCTATGAGTCATAAAATTTGCAGAGTCAAAACATTACTAAAAACCTTAGAGAGGGAAACTTTTATTTTCTAGGGATGTATGTGTGATTGCAAAACCTTTTGAAAACATACACAATTAGCTCTCTTAGGAATTGGAGCATACTAAGTCACTTGATTGTTCATGCACAAGGTTTCTTTTTCCCTTGCTCATTGTTTTTAGACATGCTTGATATCACCTGCTTGCTATTCTACGTGCCTGTTTATCTGCTTGCTCACTAAAATGATCAAATTTGCCAAAACAATGAGTTGATTTTGACTACATACTTGTCATTTAAATCAAACTAAAAATTTGCAAACTAAAAGCACTATCAAAATGTCTTGCGAGATCAACCTCGCTATTTTTTAAATTGAACTTGTCTTGAAAATCTGCCCAATCTATCTAAAAAGTCTACAAACCTTGTCAATATTAGTTGTTGTTGTAAAACTGGTCTGCCTTCCCATGTCAAATCATTTCGGTCTTGTGCAAAATCATCTGGTCCTCGCACGAAATCATTTTGTTCCCACGCAAAATTAAACATTTGTCATCAGTATTTGCGTGACCCTGTGAACTTTCCCACACAAAATTAAAACACTGTCACGAACCTTTGCGTGATCTAGGAAACTTATTCGCACGGCCTGTAAAACTTCTTCACATGGCCTATAAAACTTTCTCATGCGAGACTTTGTGTCAGCATTATCGATTTGGGTCTATTTTAGCTATCTGCGGCCTATACACTATCTTTTTCTACATCCTTTTATCGCTCTTTGTCTGCGAACAGTCTTGAAATAGTGACACTTCACTTAGCTGAAGACTTGTGTCTTGCACCTTGACTAGTCTTATCTCATAAGTAATTTTTGGTCCTTGTCTTAATGCTTGTCACACTTTGTGTCACATTGGTCATAATCTTTGGCTATTCTAGCCTTTAAATCAGACCATTTATGCCATTAGTGTACAACATTCTTACTATTATCTTGTCATTTTTTAGACTCAGTCTTAGTGTAGTCCTTGTCTAGGTTCTAGCTTCTTGTCCTCGTCTATGACTGTCACAACCAGAAGCGGCAACATGTTTTATCCCTATAACCTTAGACATGGTCAGGCTAGGGGTCATAATCATGACAGAGGTCACTTACCTTTCGTTACACAATCTTTATCTAGTTCAGCTAGTGAGGCATCTTCACGATCTCCCTCACCTGCCAGGTCATCTCGAGTTCAACAAACATTTTCCATAAATTTGCAACAAATTAGGAATATTTTTTACCAAGAGGATACTGAGACAGGTAGAGGTCTTGCATTCCCAAACATGATGTATGATCCTTTCTCCAGAGAACCTTTTGAAACACAATATACAAAAATTGAACACGTTCTTATAATGACAAGCTATGAACCTAAACATGGTAGTCATAGTCGACATTAAGAACCACCTAGGAATGACAAAGAGAAAGAGAAAGACTATGACACCGATGAAAAATAGGAAGAGGTGGAAATACTCCCTGAACACATAGAAAAATTTCAAAGAGCCAAAAACTTCCAAAAGGTCATGGGAATCCTAATCAATGAAGAGAAAGAAAAATACTTTCTCAAACTTGCCCAAGAGGGAGCAAAGTTACCTTCTCATTTCAATGTAGAAACCATTGTCAAAACTAAAGAAGAAACTAAGACCTCTAAACTCCAAAAACAATTAAAAATTATGCAAGACCAATTGGCTCAGATGATGCATGAGAAAGAGAAACCCACAAAGACATACACATTGGATGCTCTTTGTTCATTTCCATTTGACAAAAGTATAAACATGTTGCCTTTTCCATGAGGCGTAGAGCTACCCAAATATGATAAGTACTTTGGTACTACTGATCCCCAAGATCACTTGCAGGAATTTGGTGCTTTGTCTATGGATTTTATACACAATCAAACATACCTCATGTGTTTATTCCCTAGAAACCTCAGTGGTCAAGCTTTGGAGTGGTTCTCAAATTTACCTCCTGGTATCAAAATGTTTGATGAAATTACCGATCTCTTTGTTCAGCAATATTCTCATAACATTCAACATCCTATCAATATTCGAGATCTATGGAACCTTAAACAAAAATTTGGTGAGCCTTTTCTCACATTCCTCCAACGGTGGAGACAACTATACACTAAGTATTCTTGCAAAATTCCAAAAACGGAGAAGCTTGACATTTTCACTGATAACCTCCTACCTGATTTTAGATACAGAATTCAACTTCAAGGTTCATGTACCTTTGAAGACATGATTACACAGGCTATCTGTATCAAAGAATTTATGGTTAAGAAAGGAGAGCTCACTCTTTAGAGAGACATAAAACAAGGTTCCACTTCCAACAAGGATAAAACCAAACATGTCAACAAGAACCAAGAAATTATACATGATGGGGTTGTTGACAATGTCACACCCAAACCGGCTAAAGTGGCATTTAATCTCACAAACTTCCTCAAAGTAGCCAAAAATGTTGAGAAACCTCCCCTAACAATAAGATGTCTAGGAACAAATTGAGAAACTCATGGACAACATGCCCCGAGTGAGAGTATATGCCTTTGGGAGAACCTTTAGATTTGGTTTACAAAACATTTATACAACATAAGCTTATTTCACCAATGGATAACCCTCATCCCTATGATCCACAACCATGTCCACCATGGTGGAATGAGACCTCATTTTGTGAGTATCACCAAAATAAGGGACACAAAACCAGCAACTGTATAAACTTGCATCATAAAGTCCAAGACATGATTGATGCTGGTGATCTTGTGGTAGATGGACATAACAAAAACTTGGACCACAAGGCATTCAAAGAACCTTTCCTAGCTTATGAAAAAGGAGAGACTTCGAAACCAAAACCCTACAATAAGGTCAACTATACATATTCCAATGATGATAATGTCATTCACATGGTTGAACTTGTAGATTCTGAATACTGCAACGTTATTACCATAAAGGGTAAGCAAGATAATGACAAACCCAAGACACCATATGTCTTGAGGGGCCCTACTTCCAATGAAATGGGTAATACACCTTCATAACACTGTGCTAATGTTTTTACTTGCTCTAATGCCAAGTTGGTGCTCAAAGGCCCTGGACCTCATACTTCAAATCTTGAACAACACAAAGACAAAGCCCTTGCTGGTCCATCTGGTAAAGGTGCAAAATCCATAATGAACTTGACCGCAACCAGTTATAGTGTTCTCGATTAGCTAAAATGAACTAATGCTCAGATTTCCATCTTTGAGCTGCTTAAACTCTCGCATGCTCACAAGTAGATTCTAGACAAAGCCCTTGCTGAAGTAAATGTTCCTCAAGATCTTGATCTTGAGCGATTCCAATCCATGGTAGGTCACCTAACCTCACCTTATCTTATGACATTCTCTGAGGAGGATGACAACTCACTGAATCACCCAAACAATCAGCATCTACACATTGAGGTTATGATCCACCAGACATGTTCATCGAGTACTCATTGATAATGGCATTGGCTTAAATATTGTCTCTATTGCTTTGCTTAGACAATTGAATTATTTGGAGGACTCTATTGATCCTTGATGAAAGATCACTATCAAAGCGTACGATGAAGTGGAACAAAAGTCACTAGGTCTTATGGTTTTAACAATTCACGTCAATTCTGTCAAAAGGGATGTCACCTGTCAGGTGCTTGACATTCCCTTGGCCTCCAACATTCTGTTGGGATGACCATGGATACATGAGATGCACATTGTGCCATCCACATACCATCAATGCATCAAGTTCCCATTTCATGGTTCTGAAGTTACTATTCTCGCCACTACTAGCTACACCTGCAATATGCTCAAACCTGCTGAAACTTTTGTCCCTGCTAACCATGAGTCTATTGATTATCATGACAATAAACTGAAACAAATTGAGCAGTCATTAAAACTAAAAGAAATTGGTATGGGAGAGTACCAAATTGAACCAGTGTTGTCATTAACATCTCTCCTAGAGTCTTCGTGACATTATGGGAGACCCTCAGAAGCAAAGAAGTCATTCGTGCTAACACCTCAGACCAAGTATAATGGAACTTTTTTTTAAGGCTACAGTTCCCTTAGAAGCTAAAAGTGAAAACAGAGCCATTGTTGCATGGCTTGATAGAGAAGAGGCTCCAGTGGACCTAACAGAACAAGCTTGAGAAATTACTCCTAAGAAATATGGACCTAGTCTTAGGCTTATGAAGCATTTTGGTTATAAGGGAACTGGCCCTATTGGGTGCAATAACAATGGCCTAATTAATCCTATCAAAGAAAAAGCTTGAAACAATAGTGATACAACTGGCCTAGGGTTTAAGAAGGTCCCTTTCCATTTGGGATCAAATTAATTCATCCCCAAACCTAAGAGTTCATCTGAAAATGAGTCAGATACTCAAGAGGAAAATTTGATGATGAGGATTTCTATCCTCATCCTATCCCTTATGATCTCGCTAAATTCTTTGCTGAACCAGATGACTTTGTACCACGTGTTAGCACTATGGATGATACTAGTCTGAGGACAATACTGAGCAACTCAAAGATCATTCAGAAAAGGGAGAATCTAGTCAGTCATACCATATTAAGTATTTGTGTAAGAATCCAGAGGCTGAAGGAGAGTATGTCCCTATCACTATTGGGGAGTTCTATAGTCTCTCACCATGTAGCACTGATTCTCATGAATATGAATTTGACTCTCTTTTAGAAGCTACTACTGATAAAGATATTGACCAAGTGCATGTCTATGAAAACCAAATCAAAGTTGGTTAAACATCTAGGGTTAGGTCATGGGGGTCTGGTCCAACTAGTGTCCTAGAGTCATCAATTACTAACATTTGTAATTCGAGGTGTTTGAACATACCTATGGATGAATTTACCGTAGGTCTCAAATTGCTGGCCCATGCACTTAATGACTATATTGTGAATGCAATTGAACCAGCCACTACTCTCTCACTCACACATCCTGAGCTTATAGACTAGAACTCCAATGCATATAACAAAGTCCCCACATTCTAGAATGGCTATGCTCTCACCTGTTACCTAAACACTATCAAACTTGTAACATCTTCCACCAATGAACAAAGCATCAACATGATTGAGGTTGACATCAAATATCTCAGTCACACAATTAAAAGAAAAAAATGCAAGATGTCTAATGGTGAAAACCACATTGTGGCATTGTCAGATCCCAAAAAAGTAAAAACAAAAGATGTATCCAAGGGTGAAAACCTCTCTGAGGCACCCACGGATGAGATATTTGATGTCCTTCCCAGTCACTTTCAGGAGAGATCATTAGTGTTAATAGAGCTGATGCAGCCAATTAATTTGGGTACAGAAGAACATCCTCATTTGATACATCTGGCACAGTCACTATTAACTAAACAGGAGGAACAATTCATTACCTTTTTCAAAGAAAAGAAAATAAATTTTGCTTGGACATACTCTGACATGCTAGGATTAGATCCTGATCTTATCATGCATCACTTGTCCATAGCACCAGGCATCAAACTAGTTAAATAGAAGCTTCAAAAAATGCACCCTCATGTTGCATTTCTTGTCAAAGCAGAATTGGAGAAACTTCTAAAGGCTAGTTTCATCCATGCAATTGATTATGTTGAATGGATATCCAATATTGTTCCTGTTTCCAAGCACGATAAATCTATCAAAGTTTGTACAGACTTCCGTGATCTTAACTTGGCATGTTCTAAAGATGACTTTTCACTTCTTAATATTGATATGATCATGGACATGATAGGTAGCTATGAGATGTACTCACTTATGGATGGTTTTTCTGGATACAATCAGATAAAAATTGCGCCAGAAGACTAGGAGAAAATGGCTTTCACATGTGCATTGGGAACCTTTTGTTGGAATGTGATGCCATTTGGTTTGAAGAATGCTAGTGCTACATATCAGGGGCTATTACTACAATTTTCCATGACATGATGCATAGAACTATGGAGGAATACATTGATGATACCTTGGTCAAAAGTGCTAAATGCAATACTTATCTACAAAATTTGTGTCCCATCCTAGATCGTATGGAAAAGTTCAGTCTTCGACTCAATCCTAAGAAATGCGCATTTGGTGTCACATTAGGGAAGTTGCTAGGATACATCATCTCTGCAAAAGGAATTGAAGTAGATCCAGAGAAAGTACAAGCGATAATAGACATGCCACCACCTCAGAACATCATTCAAATGAGAGGACTACAGGGAAGGCTTCAATCTATTCGCAGGTTTATTTCACAATTGGCGGATCGATCACAACCCTTCACAAAGACCTTACATAAGGGTGTGAAATTCAATTGGACCTAAGATTGTGAGCAAAGCTTAACACAGATCAAACAATATCTTATCAATCCACCAATTCTGATGCCTCCTATGCATGGGAAGAATTTTCTTTTATACATTTCAGCCACTGAAACATCTCTGGGAATTGTGTTGGCTTGGGAAGACAATGACAACAAAGAAAGAGCTATTTATTACTTGAGCCAAACATTGGTCTTTTATGAGAAGAACTACAACATTATTGAGAAATCTTGCTTGGCAGTTGTCTTTGCTTCCCAGAAGTTGAGACACTACATGCTTGCCCACACTACACGGTTTGTGGCTAAAATAGATCCATTAAAGTACTTGCTCAATAAGGTAGCTCTCACAGGAAGATTGGCTAAATGGGTCATGATACTCAATGAGTTTGACATCCAATATGTTGAATGCAAGGCTATAAAGGGATAGGCAATTGCAGACCAGCTGGCCAAGGCACCCATACAGAGTCTTCTACCAATGAACATTGATTTCCTAGATGAGTCAATTCTAACACTCATGCACCATACATGGGTTATGTTCTTCGATGGGTCCTTCATGCAACAAGGATCAAGTACTAGATTACTCTTTATTACACCACAAAGATACTCATTACCTAAAGCATACAAGATTATGTTTCCTTGTACAAATAACATTGTTGAATATGAGGTTAATCAATGGTATGAAAATTGCAACAGAATGGAGAATGGATTAGTTAGACATCTTTGGTGACTCTCATCTTTTTATCAACCAAGCAAATGATGTTTATCAAACAAAGGATGAGAAACTAATTCCTTGCAAGCGCATGGTTGATGACTTGAAGAAGTATTTTTCACACATCACCTTCTAGCAAGTTCCATGAGTAGATAATAAAGCAGCTGATTCCATGGCCACTCTGGCCTGCCTGCTACAAATGTCAAAAAATAATCTCTGACATGAGTTCTTAGTGGAAGTGTTACACTACCCAGCCTATGACACCCCTGATTCTAGGATGATCTATTCTATTATAGGATAAGAATCATCCCACTACCATCACATCTATTCCTACCTTCATAATCAAACCATTTTGGAAGGTCTGACCTGGAATGAGAAACATTACCTAATCCGTAATGCTTTACATTATGTCATTATTGCTAACGATCTATATAGGAGAGGTTTCGACACAACACTCCTTAGGTGTTTAGAACCTGACGAGTCCAAACGTGCACTAATCAATGTTCACGAAGTCATTTGCGGATCTCATTCCAATGGCTTGACACTAGCTCACAAACTCCTTCATGCTGGTTACTACTGGACCAAAATGGAGCAAGAAGCTATTAAGTATGCTAGGTCCTGCAAGCAGTGTCAGCTACACATGAATCTCACTCACACTCTAGCTAGAGAGTTGATTCCCTCTACTACAACATGGCCATTTCAACAATGGGCCTTCGACTTGGTGGGGCAGATTCACCCAACCTCCCCTAATGGACATAAATTCATTATCACGGCTACAAATTATTTCATGAAATGGGTAGAGGTAGTACCTCTCACAGTTGCTGATGGCAAAATTGTAGCACTTTTCATCACAAACTACATCATCTGCAGATATGGTGTACCATCCTTAATCATTACTGATAATGGAGGACAATTTAAGAATAAAGACCTCAAGGAATTGTGAAAGAAATTCAAAATCACACAACATTGGTCTTCCATTTATTACCCCCAAGATAATGGCTAGGCTGAGGCATCCAATAAGGAGATCCTCAAAATTATTCATCACACAGTTAGGAAATTAGGGAGAGACTAGCATCTCCAGATCAATCCAGCTCTATGGGCATATAGGACAAGCATCAGAACTCCAACAGGCACGATTCCCTTTGCATTGGTGTATGGGGCAGATGTTGTGCTTCCAATAGAAGTCGAGATTCCTACCTTGAGAATCTCTATGAAAGGCTTATCACTTATGATGATTATAGGATAGCTCAGCTTCAAGAGCTTGTGTTACTGGATGAACGACAACAAGTGGCATGTGATCATCTACAAGCATATCAACAAAGAATGGCACAAACCTACAATCGGAGGGTTAGGCCATGTGACTTCCAGTTGGGTGATCTCATCTTGAGAGAGAACCCTAAGAATCAACAACAGCGAGTACAAAAAGGAAAGTTTGAACCAAACTGGCTCAGTCCATACATCATTATTGCAATATATGGATCTGGCACCTATCAGCTTTCCACAACTGAAGGAGATGTGCTTAAAGAGCTTGTTAACACTTTCCACCTGAAGCAGTTTTATAGTTGATTTAATCTCAGCAAGCTCTCTATACATATCTATATGTCCTGAAAAAAATCAGAAAAAGTCCTAAAAAAAATTGTTACCATGGTGAAAACCTAGCAATAGGCACCTTCCTAACACCAAAAAAATTGAAAATATCAAAAATATAAAAAAAAATACAAAAATAACAAAAAAAAAAAAAAAAAAAAAAAAAAAAAACTGGAAATAGGCATCATGGTAGCAAAAAAGAGAATCTTGTCGAGAAGGTGAAAACATGGTAAACAGGTGCCTCTTGTTCCCAATGCTCCATCTTACAGCGCATCTTCTGGCTATTCTATATAGTCACTTTCATACTTTCACTTTTTTTCTTTTCCTGCTCATGTATCCATGGATTAAGTCCTTTTACAACTCGGGGGCATTCCCCCTTAGTGTCACTCCTTTCAAGATTCTCCTCATAGAATCCCCTTCGCGATAGTCACCAGTGGTCTTCACTGCATCTGCCTACTGTCGCTAGTGTCACTATTTTTGAGATTCTCCTCATAGAATTTCCTTTGTGATAATCACCAGTGGTTCTCACTGCATCTACCTACTATCGCTAGTGTCACTCTTTTCAAGATTCTCCTCATAGAATCTCCTTCATGATAGTCACCAGTGGTTCTCACTGCATCTACCTACTATCGCTAGTGTCACTCTTTGCAAGATTCTCCTCATAGAATCTCTTTTGCAACAGTCACCAGTTGTTTTAGATGTGTCTGCCTACTGTTGCTAAGGTCATGTCTCCATATTTCTTTATGGAAAATCTCTTGCATTAGTCACCAGTCATCTTGGATGTGTCTGTCTACTATCGCTCAGTCCTTCTTAGGTTCTTTATCATGAAGATTCCTCTTTGACCTCAGTCACCAATTATTCTGACTATGTCTGCCTACTGTCATCACCCTACTAAAGAGATTTCTTTCAAACATGTTTTGGACACTGACACCTGACATCAAGCTCAAAACATTGAACTCAAAAATGATATACTTGTTTAGATATGCCGAGCATTTTCTTTGATTGCTTTATTTTTCTTTATCATATCCCCTTGAGCAACTTGATGATGTCATCTTTGACTAGAGAAGTAATGACTAGGGGCATGATCTTTTCTTTGCTTTCTATTTGTGGTTTAGTTCCAATAAGTTGATCTATTTCTATAAGATAGGTGTCCACTATAAGAGCCTCCATCTTGTATTGGATGGTTGTGTGTACATCGACTCTTTTTATATGAATATGCCAATAACATTGGTTCTTCTCCTTGTTTGTTGGAGTAAACTCTTCATGCTATAGTAAATACTAATACTCGTCCTACTAAGTGAACGTACGGGTCACTGCGAGTATATCTAGCCCACTTCTATCTCAGGTTATGAATGCCAGGGTCATTGCAGACAGAATAAATACTGAATGCTTAGCATAAGATGGATCTCTCGTGTGTTTGGTGTGTCTGTTATGCAAGAAACATTCAGGTCATCCTAGCGTTTATGCTCTGATGCTTATGTTAAATTGCTACATTAAAAGGCACAAATGTTACGGTCATTCTGGCTTCTTGTGCCTCGAATGCTTACATTTAATCCCAACAAACCAATAACATATGTTATATTCATATTTCCATGATTGCAATGTTAGTGGGAATTGTATGACCTACAAGCTTTGTTCTATATCCGGTGATGATTAAATATCGAAGCTTGGTAACCAAACCTAGGGTTGCATTTAGCATAGTCTTGCATTACATACTTCATTTACATAAGCACGTAATTCGATGGTCATTTTGTTCCTACCCTTTGTAATAAAGGATTGGGGGGCATCTCCACATGTATCAGATTCCTCCATGGCTACATAAGAATTTGGTTCATCAATTCATGCTCCTCAATAGAATCCCTATCACTGTCAAGCAAAAAAACATGCAACACTACGTGAGATGTCAGTCCATACATATGCATTCTATCCAAGTACAACATACATCTCATGAACATCAAAGTAAAGCAAAAATAGAAAATGACATGTACACAGGAATACTTGGCTCAAGATCTTGTATATATATATAGCAAAAGAATGGATCAATACAAAAATGGGCACTACTCGAACGCAATCGATCAAAAATGATACATGTGGTGCTGGCACACCAGTTAATACATAGCCAGGGATCAAAATTAGAGATCAGGCATAGAGAATCTAACTTTTTCCCACACCCTTGCCTCCAAGAGGAGCAGGAGTAGCAGGTGGTGGTGGCATATCTATTCTAACAGGAGGTCATGTGCCCCTAGACTCTCACGCATACTAAGAAAAGCACTGCACTTGGAGTGTCTCATCTGGCACCGTGTTGGTATATGTAGCATAGTAATACACTACTCGAGCTAACTAAAACCAGATCTCATCCTATGCCAACTCCAATCTTCACTCTGTAGTCTCAACATGCTCTCTCCAAAATTTGTATCCCGTTATCGCTCCACCTACTGCGCATCTCAAACTACCACTACAATCTGCAGGTCCCTCAACTGTCAAGAGGCCTAATAGATCCACTCTCAGTACTGCCATACCGCATCTTGTACCCTAGCTGCAAGCTGATCCAGCATGTCCTCATCAAGCATCTCAGGTGCTTGCCGCTGTGGTGGTGCCTACAGTTGTGGTGGCACCTGTTGCTATGGAGCCTCCTACTAAGGGGCCTCCTCCTCTATCCTCTGCCTATGGTGCCAACTCTGTCTAGTCTCACTACCTCCAACACCTGGGTCTGATCCCATTTGACATGGGAGAATCTGCATCTGTTGTACCTAGTACCGAACCTGTGACTGTTGATGTGGCTGAACTGGCAGTTGTGGTTGTGCCTACTGCTACTAGGGCACCTATCTCTTTGCCTGCCTTGCCATCCCCACTAGATCTGTAAAATGTGAGAACGGATGGCTGATAAAAAATGATTGATATGCAGGCATCATCCTGGCATCTACTACCTCTGGCAGGTAGTCCCACTGAACTGCAGCTAGGCTACGAATATCTATCACGGACCACCCTGGGTCAATCTGTGCTGGCTAACCTCACTCAACATCCTTCTGTAGCCTGGCATAGCTGCAGTACTCAGGAGAAATGTCCTGTAGTCGACTATATTGCTGCCACACCTGTGATATCACAAATCTCTCAATAATAGATTTCATCCTACCCACCAGAAGTCAAGAACTGAACATCCATGGTAGCTCTCTGGGAGCATCATCCCAGTCCTTTATCTCTCCCTAGGGTCACCATACAATAGACACTAGTTCATCAAGATATATCCTCTACTACTCTATCTTACCCAGGTGGGTTTGGGTAATATGCCCTCAATATCTGCATATGTATGACTCCATGGGCTCTCTAGCATCCTCAATCGGCCTACATACAGGAAGATGCTCCCAGGCCTAGATCTACAAAACATATACTTCACCTGCCATGGTCTTCTTCTCGTGAAAGACAACCTTGTGCATGTCATGGAAAAGGTGAACCAGCATGCATCGACCCCACCCAAAGATTTCAGGTGCCTCTAACATCCTACAGGGCATGACTCCCTACCTACACTCCAAACCATGTTGTCCTCTGTCAAGACATAGGAAACAGCTCAAAAATATAGCCAACATAGCTGTCAGCCTGTGTGTCGGTCCATAAGTGTGCATAAGCTCATCCCAATTGATGGCCATGCCCCTCAGTAGCTCTTGCCCAAATACAATAGATAGTGCCTCTGTCCCTACTTAGGGCACTATATCATAGACAACCCAGGTGCCATGGAAAGGAATCCACAAAATCCTCCATATGTCCTTTGGTGTGATAGTTATCTCACCCATCAGCAAGTGGAAGTTGTTCGTCTTCGAATGGAAATGCTCTACCAATGCAGTGAGAAGGTTGTGATTCACCATCACGGCTAGAATTCGGCACAAAGAAGACAAACCCAATCAGGCAATTTGTGCCCGATCAGCATCATCGAGATTCTGCAATAGCTCCCCATATGGTGGGAAATGTGATCTGAATGCAATGTCACCAAAGACCTCCTACATGCACAACAAGAAACAACAAAAGAAATAATCAGTATCAAGTCAAAACGATGCATCAGAACAAATTAAAATGCAATTTTTGAGTGCAAAAATCAATTTTTTAAACATGACTATCATGGGATTTCGCGTGAAATTTGTAAAATCTCACGCAAAGTTCTCCCAGTTTTGTGCAAAATCATTCTTTCTTCGCACAAAGAATCACATCATTGTGCAAAAATAGATCTGCCCGCATGAAAAAAGAGTTATCCATGCGAGAAAAGAGATTTTAATGTGAGAAACAAATCACCTTGTGCAAAGAATCTCATTCTTCGTGCAAAACCTAATGCTTCTCGCACAAAAATGCTCCCGCCACGTGTGAAGAAATAGCACACCCTATTTCTTCATGTGAAGAAATAAGATCATCGCATGAAAAGAGATAGGTATCACACGAAGACTGATTGAACAATCCTAAAACATGCTAAAATGTGCAATAAATGACATCAAAATGTGTGAAAGTGAAAGTACGAAGGAAGGGAATCGATGACTCATCGATGGTCCATAGTCTGTTGGGTAGCTATGATGTCTAGAGCACTCAAATTGATGATGTCTCATGCTAACTTTTATCAATCTTAGGTATCTAGGTGTTCTATCCGAATCCTTGAAGGTTAAGTTCCGTTTTAGAGATAATCTTCTAAATGCTTTCAATCTCAGGTATCTAGGTTTTCTATCTGGATCCTTAAAGATTAAACTTCATTCTAGAGATAATCTTCTAAATGCTATCAATTTCAGGTATCTAGATGTTATGTCTGGATCCTTAAAGACTACGCTCTATTCTAGAGATAGTCTTTTAAATGCTACCAATCTTAGGTATCTAGGTGCTCTATTTGGATTCCTTGGGATTAAGCTCTATTCTAGAGATATTTCTTAAAAGCTTATCAATTGGTCTCCATGTCATCAACTTCGAAACCAATCTCATCTTCGCATCATGCTTTTTGATTTTCTTTGAATTAAACGTGTTGCTCACACATTTATTCAAAGAGGGGAAAAATGTAATACCCCAAAATTGGCTAATTGCCATGATACCAATTCTGGTCTATTTTTTACCAATCCTAAAGTCCTATTCCATTAGGCAAATTCTTATTCGGCTACTTGCTACTTAATTGTCAGATGCAGAAAACCCTAATCTGCATTCATCATGCTTATTATTTAATTCCTATAGTATTTACTCATATTAGTCACATTAAACCTATTGATTAATATTTAATTTAATTAGTAAGTATTTATACTTTAATTAAATTAAATTATATCCTAAGGCTAATGTACTATGGAATTTAATTTATTTAATTTAATAAATGTGCCTATTTTAATTAATTAAAAGAAATTATTTAATTAAATGGAGAACTTACTTCTAATTAATTAAAAAAAGTTATTTAATTAAATGGGAAGCCATTCCTAATTAATTAAATGAAGTTATTTAATTAAATAAGAAAAGTGTCTCTAATTAATTAAATAGAATTATTTAATTAAATAGAAAAGGTAATTATGAGAGCATATCTCATTTTATTAAATTAAATATCTCACCAAAATCTCTTTTCAGTTCAAAAAAGGAAATTCTTAGTTCATTGTTGATCAAATTAGAAGTGACCCAGATCACTTGCTTTTACACTAAAGTCTATCTGAGTTGACTGACTCTTACACTTAGATCTGAGTTAATTAACTCCCTTTAATTTGGAAATCTTCCTTTATGACTAAACTTCATCTTCAATTCTAACTGTTGATCGAAATCAATCTCGACCACTAATGGATTCCAAGAAAGTCTATTTAAGAGACCTTCATCTCTTCATTTTGAGGGAGGTTGAATGAGAATTTGCATCGAATTGTTGTTGGATTGTGCATTCATTTGAGCTCATTATTTTCATAAGATATTCATTTTCTAGTTTAATCTCATTTAGCATAATATGCATACATTTTAGCATAGTTTTCTTTTACATGTTCTTAGATTAAACGTGCATACTCCATTCTAGATTAATCTGCATTCTCATATAGATTAATTTCATTTCTTAAATCCTTCATTCTTAGAGGGTCTAGTTGCTTAACACCTCAAATTTGAAGATATCTGACAAGAAATTCCCTTTAGATAGAAGGCAACAGGTCGCCTTATCGACTGATTTTCGGATGAACAATCCAATGTTCATTCCGAGATCAATCTGCAAATAAGGACCATGTTGAAGTGTGTGTGTTAGCATAGGCCACATATTCACACATACAATAGTATGGAGTCTCATTGAACCTAAAGAAGTGTACCTTTAGAGTAATAGAAGGAAAATTACTTGGCCATATAGTGTCTAAAGAGGGAGTTAAGATTGATCCTAAAAGGGTGGCAGCAATAAATAAGGTCCCTAAACCTCAAAATGTCAAGGTTGTTCAGTCCTTCTTTGGCCAGGTCAATTCCTTGAGAAGGTTTTTGACTAACTTTGTTCAGATCAGCAGACCTATTTCCAAAATTCTTAAGAAAGGAGTAGTAATTGATTGGGAAGGTGAAACATCTATTTCTTTCCAAGAAATCAAAGATGCCATAAAAAATGCACTAGTGCTAAGAACACCAGATTATGTAAAGCCAATGCATATATTTTATTTTTCTTCTTTCGATGCCATAGCAATAGTTTTACTTCAAAAGAATGAAGAGGGCTATGAGAAACCCATTTCAATTTTTAGTAAGTCACTCCAACCTATAGAGTTAAAATATGAGATTAATGAGAACTAGACCTATGATCTTGTCAAAGTAGTGAATTCTTTTAGATGTTATCTAGTTGGTGTCATTGTTATTACATTTGTACCTAGTGCAGTAGTCCAAGATATATTTTCTCAACAAGAAGTGTCTAGCAAAAGGTGTAGGTGGATTAACAGAATCCAAGAATTCAAGCAAAGTTGATGGCTTAGTCAAATTTGGATGCTAAACAAATAAATATTGTAGATGAAGACCACAGATTAGAAACATGTAATATAGATGATTGTGATTGGTACAAGAATATTATATACTATTTACAACATATGGAAGCTCCATCTCATTTAACTAATAATGAAAAAAGGTATGTGAAGTTTCATGCAATTAGATATATCATTGTTAATGGAAGCTTGTGGTACAAAAATTTTGAAGAGATACTATTAAAATGTATTTATCATAAGGAGTCAGAAAGGGTACTCACTAAAATGCATTCAAGAGTATGTGGAGGTCATTACATGGAAAAGACCACTTCCCATAAGATAATGAGAGCTAGCTTTTTGTGGCTAAGCCTATTTAGGGATGTACATGATCTACTTAGGAAATGTGATTCTTGCTAGAGATTTGCTAGAAAGTTAAAATTCTTTGGAAATGCCCCTTTGAAGTTAGTAGAAGTGCAAGAAACTTTTTAACAACGGGGAATGGACTTCATATCTGAAATATCAAATAAATCCAACACTAGTTTTTCATGGATACTAGTAGCAACAAACTATTTCACAAAATGGGTAGAGGTCATTCCTACTAGGAAAGCTACTAGTAAAGTTGTAAACAAATTCTTGTTGAATCATTTAATAACTAGATTTGAATGGTGACAAAAAATTATATTTGTTTTAGATCAAAGGAATTCATAAAATTTTGTGACAAGTACGACATTACAAGATCAACATCATCCCCTTTATCATCCACATGGGAATGAGTAGGTTGAATCAACTAATAAAAGTTTGTTGAAGATTACTAAGAAGATAGTAGATAATAATAAAAAGGCATGGGATTCCAAGCTTCACTTGGTAGTTTGGGCTGACAAAGTGATAGTTAAGAAAGCAATAGGTGCTTCACCATTTGATTTAGTAAATGGAATCCAAGTTAGAATGCCTCAAAATAATTTAATGGGCCTATAGAATTACATCTAGATGTATGATGATGATATCATAGATAACATGCAGAGAGAATGGATGAATTTGTAGGATTGACTAAAATTGAGAAGGAAGCCTCTATCAGAAACGTAAAGTTGTAGTTGTAGGCAAAACACTTATGCATATAAGAATACAGTGGCTAGAAAATTTAAGCCTAAAGATCTGGTCTTGATATAGAATGTGGGAATTGAAGACAAAGGCAAGCATGGCAAGTTTGATACAATTTGGGTTGGCCCATATTTGATTGAATCTAAATGGGGTGAGGATTCATATATTTTATTATTAGGTGATATTCTTGACTTGCCAATTCATGAGAAATTCTTAAAGAAGTACTTCTATTAAACGTACCTTTGTTTCCATGAACAATAGTTTAAGGTTGTGTACAAATTATAAATCTTTTATATATTTTTTCCTCTCTATATATATTTTTTGTATTTTCCTATGTGTGTTGCTCTCTAAAAAGTTGTCAATTTTGTCAAGTGTGTGGTCTTCTTCTGCCATAGCTTCTAGCCTTCGTATGAATATGCATTATTCATCATCCCTAGATAGAGCCATTATTGCCCTATTTTTCCACCATGTTATAGTCCTGAAGAGTTTGTTGTGAAAATCTAGTTTTAACTATCTAAACAATTAGGGTTTGCATTTTTCTCATGCATTTTTACCCTAGAAAACCCTACTTTTTGCACCCCATTATCTCACAAGTTTTTTGAAATATCTTTGAAACTTTTAATTATTATACCTTTTGAATCAAGGCGGGAAATTTTTTTTAACCCTAAGTACATCTTTTTAATCTCTTTGTCAGGATTTTTCCTTCATTGATTTTTTAATTTTTCATGAAATGAGGTTATTTCCCTAACTCATGTATTTGCTCAACCCTGGGTCATGTTGTGGTTGGTCCTTATGCCAAAAATTTCCTAATTGTAACCCTCAAGGTAAATTATTATTGCAAGCACTAATTTCCTTGAAGATCTACAGACGTTGTATTCTCGCAATTTGAAGATGCATTATTGTTAACCAAAGAGATAATGTGAGGAAGTGGCACCTATCCTATGGGACTATTGACACAAAAGCTTGCACCTTGGCTTGAGGGAATAATTCTCAAATAGCCTTGTGTAATATGGAATCAATCTCAAAAGTGTGGGACTTTTCAACTTGAGATTAAGTCTGTAGAGAAGGTCGGCTTCCTTTACTATTAGGATGCACCTAACTAATTCTTAGGAAGAAAAAGGGAGAAGGAATGTATCTAAGAAAAAATACCTAATCTAATCTAGAGGGTGATGCACCAAATAGTGTGTGGGCCTACTTCTTTTCAAATGAATGGACTAGAACTTAATAGATTTCTCAAAATATACCATTATCTACACCTTTTCAATTTCTATATCATAAATAAGCCAAAGATAACACCATCAAAGAATGAATACAATGGATTCACTTGATCTATTTAGTCACCAAGTATGAACATGATCATATGATATTTCAATTGTCAAATACATTTAGCAAGCAAGGCCACAGGAATGCGCACACACATGGTTGACAGAGAATGGATATAGCAGAGAAGATCTATATTGAACATAGGAAAATTTATAGAGGAGCTCCAAAAATTAGAAAAGAGAGAACTGTCAAGAAAATAACAAATCTTTCTTTTATATTTCAAGCAACTTGATTGGTTCACAATTTCATTCATGCATTTAAGACTGTTAGAGGATGATTGGATGAAATTTGGGTGATAGATTGGATCTGGTATGCCTTTAGAGTCATGGAAATCATCAACCCTGACTAGAATAACTCTAATCCTAACATGAAAGGGTTCCATTAATGCAAAATTCCCCTCAAAATGGATAATCAAGAGGCAAGCAGCATGTCTCACATTTTTTTTTTTAGCACGGCCATAAATTTTGAGTGGTTGGGATCAATCATGGAGATCAAATCACACAAGAAAGCCGTTACTTCTCCCTTGTTGGCTTGACATATCATCAAAATCAGCAGGTCAACTGAGTCATGCAACCAAGGTGAGCCACGTGGGCTAATGGTTTTATATCTTTTTTCCACCTCATGGAGTCTTTGAGTGTTGAGCTCTATAATCTTATGATCATCATTTTTTGTAAGATCGCAACCCTACTTATCATCTCTTATGACCATATGCTTCTATAATGTTATGATAGCTAAATATCATAACATTGATAGCTCCCAAAATTAGCTTCATGATCTTACACTAGATCATAAGATTGTAGCATAGAAAATTAGTCATGGCATCATAGCTTTGAATTTTCACCTTTGTGAATAGGAACTAAAGAAAATAGGCCCACCTCGAAACCTCGCTATGTCACTATAACTAAAGATTGATCATTTTTCCATAGTGACATAATGAGATACATTGATCTTCCTCCATGTGATGACCCAAAAACATGCATCCAACTTACTGACTATGCAAGAACCTAAACCAATTAGAACTCACCCATACACCAAACTTTCTAACATTGATCCACCTCACCCATGGCCCACAAGGAAAATAGGACCCACAATCCATGTGTTGCATGCTTGCTTTCTCACATAATTTAAAATCCTTGCATCTTGAGAAAGAAATAAAGTGACAACCCTTGATCCTTTTCAATCTAACAATGGATAAAACACAGGCTCGCAAAGGAATATTTAAACGCAAAAAAACTTAGGAAAATATATAACCTAAGGTCTTGAAAGATTTATTTGTGTGCCTAATATTTGAATTTTCAATATTTTAACAACTATTAGATATTTTTCCAAGTATGAAATATGAATTTTGCCAAAAGGGAAAAATAGCTAATAGGGACCAAATAAGTAAAGGAATTACCAATTTGATAGCAACCCCATGATCTTGAGAGGATCTACCGTTTTTGCATCCTCACAAAATAAAGATGTCTAAAGATTAACCAAAGTGACATTATGAGATTTAGACACATGGACAATGGGGAGGTTGTAATATGTTACGATCAATGTTCTACTATAATGTGTCAGCTATCACGCTAGGATTGCTTCCTAAGTCAAACTGAGTTTTCTTTTCGAGTTGTTTCCTAGTTGTCAATCTAAATGAAAATCAAAGGATTTTTCATCCTCACAAGATGAAGATGTTTGATATTTAAAGAAAGTGAGAATGTGAGAAATTGCCATGTGTCCTAGTAGGTCCCCAAAGCATGGAACAAGATACATTTTCCCAACTATTGATCAAAAGGAAGATTGATGGCCCTCATATTCTCACAAAATAAAGATGCAAGCAGTTTAAAAAGTGTGACTATAAAAGAAAATGACAAGTTTCCATCCCTGTGGACCCATATTACATTCAAGCAACTTGAAGAACACACATCTTTTCAGCCATAGATTTAGATGAAGATCAACAGTGGTCGTATTTGTGTAAATTCAAAGTGCAAAATTTTTAACCAAAGAGAGAAAGGGAATTCTTTAAACATGGAATTTGTGGGTCAATCTTGTGTTATAAGTTGCAAAAATGGTGATATCAGCATAGATTTCCAAGTGGCATGCTTTTATTCACTCTACATATAGAGTATGACAAAGATTAAAATTTTCTCCTAGCCCTCAGATCAAGTTAAGATCAATGGTTGTCACATCCTCACAAAATAAAGATGTTTGAAGTTTACCAAATGTGAGAATGAAAGAATTTACCATGTGTCCATTTGGGCCCATTTCTCAAAAGGAATGTAAGGACAGTGAGGATTTTTTATGATTGTGGGATGTAAAAGGATCAATGGTGATTGTATTCTCACATAATAAAAGTGTTCGAGTTTTAACCAAAGAGAGAATACAAAAATTTGGCACGTGTCCCACTACATAAAAGGTGATGCAATTTTGAGGTTTGAATCACAGACATCAAATTCTGCTTAGATCAATGGCCAATTTTAAAATTCTTAATGTAACATGCACCATTTGACTATTAGAGAATTAATGGTGTTTCAAGGAAACGTCATGAAAAAGAATTTTGCATAAATTTTGTAATTTACTCCATAACATGTTAGAAACTGAAAGAGATTTGAAGTATAGTAAAGCAGAGCTTGGATTTTGGTTTTCCATAAAGGGAATTATTATAAGAAGATTATCTAGCTGAGATCAAAACATTTGTGAGTAAATGTCTAAACTTTTGTTGTCTGAAGATTTCCTATTCCAAAATTTGTTGACTTGGTTTTTAATGCCTTCACGAAGATATTTTCCTAGAAAGATGCACTATTGGCACAGGAATGTACATGATGATTTTCTTGAACAATTTCCCCTCTCTACCAATGAAATAGCCAAAGGAAAAAAATTGGTTCCTAAGAACCTTAGACTAATAATTAGTGAGGGTTTCTATGACAAGGGAAACTAGTTGAGAGATGCAGAGACATCAATGGGCAGTTTGGAGCTATTTGGAAAATGGTTTTCACAGAGAAAACATGATACCCTATTGAATAATATTTGGGAATTTATCATTGGAAATTTGGTTGTCCCTAGTGTTTTTATGGATGATGAATTTTTGACAGTGTTGGAAAAAAATATATGATCCTTTGTTGAGGGTTGTAAAGAACCATGTTGGAGATAACCTATTTAGGGTCATAGCTAAGGTGATCAAAGAAGTCTTCATGTTGAACCCTAACCACATATTACATGAATAGGTTGACTTGGATGATTTGAAATCAATGTATGATGCTTAGAGAGTATAACATTAGGGAGGACCATTACAAGAACATTTTACAAAAGTAGGGCATCTTTCACTAGTAATATCTCACACCCCAAAGCCCTTACTAAATAAGTGCTTCAATCCTATGGCACGGGCCCTAAATATCTCCCTTTGTAAAATCTTTGGCATGGATGAGCAAGCTCATATCTAGGGGTCTTTAGTTTTTTATTATTGCTCAGACCTTGTAGTATGGTATGAGTTTTATTTTTTATTTTGCATCTTACCTAGCTAAGGAGATTCATAATGTGTTGGTTGGCATTAGTAAGGGTAAAGATGATAAGCCCTTTTACTGGTATTCATTTTTTATGTACATGTGCCTATACAAGGGAGTTTCTATCTTTTCAAAAGACATGAAACTAGAGTTAGCAAAGCATGGGGAGAAGCTACTAGTTCAGCTATGAAGTGCAGATATAACATCGGAGGTCAACGATTCTACTTTCATCTGTTTTGAGAGATATTTTTCTTCAAAGATGAGAATTTTTTTAATTGGAAACAACCCTAGGATTCCCCAACCCTTATTAGAGCTAATCAAACATTAAGATCATGCTAAGGTATTGAAAGTTAGTAACAACTGGGGAGATATTATCCTTTACTCGATTTCAATTAGTTTTAGAGTATATGGTTTCCAAGGGAAACCTCATATCCTGCTATATCAAGTGCTCTTCAAAGTAGGGATTACTGAATTTTTATGGCAGGTAAGAAGACTTGAAGAGAGGGAATCGGTGGGAAAATCTAGGGAAACATTTTTTCCAACTTTCACAGCCATCCACAATTTTGTGCTTACTAAAGGAGGATTGAGACAATTAGGTAAGTTCCTGGACAAATATCAAATGGCCTAGTCTCATTCTCATTTTATTGATCTTGAAGGTTTCTATCATATGTTCAAAGAAAGGACTATGGCCAAATCATATGAACATATTGTTTACTTTTCTAAAGATATTATTAGGAATGAATTTTCTCTACAAGAGCAGGAAGTGAAGAAAGAAAAATGGAAGGTATATAGTAGGGTTCTGGAATTTTTTAATTCTCTAGATAGGAAGTATAAACTCTTATCTAATATTAAATACTAGGGAAATAAAGTAAATAAACCCTTGGCTCATTTTGTTGGGATTATGAAAACTCTAAATGAGAAGAAGGAAATACTAATAAAAACATACCGAGATAAAGCCAGTGAAGTAGAAAAGAGAATGGCTAATAAAGTAATAATAAGCCTAGGGTAGTACATCCTATAGAAGAAAGAAGGTTATGTAGTGGCCAAAAATATAGTTATACATCATGTTCCACTCTATGAGAGGCAACATTCAAAAAGCCCACCTTTAGCATGAATAGAAAAAAAGAAGAAATTGGAGTAGGGATCTTCATCAAAGGCAAAATAATACTCTCCATCTCAAACCCCTATCCATTTTGATATTGAAGACTCCTTGAGAGAGAAATTGAAGTAGATAGGGGGCAAAATGATGTTCTAATAACAAAATCAGAAGTAGAGGAGGGAATGCCTAAAGAACCTCCCATGTCACTCTAAGCCCTCATGGTTGAAGACTTCAAAGGGAAAGAGATGGATCCTATGGTAGAGCAAGTTGCTAGGAAAAATTTGGATGATGACAATTTTGCAAAATGCAGGGCCTCCATCTAATTTTTGTGGATAAGCAATATTGAGATTTTTGAGGCAAAATTTAACAAAGCAAAAACAAAGAAACCTAATAGATAGGACTCTAATATAGAATAGAAAATAAAGACTAATTTAATGCAATAATTTAGTTAGATAACCCCTTCAAGGGGAGAGTAACTACTAAAGGATTTAGGAGTGCTCATACTTTTGGAATGGGACATTGCTAATGCAATGATTTTCGATGTAGTGAGAAAAGAGAAGGAAAAAAATCAAGGAAGCCCATAAAGGGGTAATCACAAGGTCTTATTAATATGGTCTATACAAAAGAGAGATAAGGCAAGAGTCCAAGAATTTTTTGATGCTAAACACATAGGAAGCCTGGTGGTGTATAAGGTTGGAGAAGTGGACAATGAGAAAGTTTCTTAGAGGAATAAAGAAGTACCTAATTTTGGTTTGGAGGTAGATGAAAAAGACAAGAAAAAAATTCTTGAGCTAAATGAAATATTTGAAAAAGTACTAGTGGTGTAAGATGAGAGGGGAAGAAAAATTTATGAAATGGAAAGAATAATTGCAAATTTGCATAAACAACAAGGAAAGAGAAATGTGGGAGAAAGACCCAGTCAACTTCTAATTGAAACTTCCTCTACCCACCACTTTCCACTAGACCTATTGTTGAAATCCCTAGCACACCCTAGCATCCATAATTTTATACCATGGATGAACTAAATGAAGAGAAGGCAAAAATCTGGGCGTTGCATGTAGAGTTGGGTTTGCAACATGAAGATAGGATTAGAGACACAATTTTTTTCTTCGTGGATAGAATAAAATGACCACTTTTCTTTTTAGAGTAGTCAAGGTTAGTAGATATTTGGAAGGAATTAGAGAGAAATAGGATTTCCCTAAGGGAAATTTTGAATAAGTGGATCAGTATGGAGGATCATATTACTACTCTTTTTTTTACTTCCATTGATAAAACTGATGAACAGATTAAAAAAAACATATGATGAAGCCAAACAACCTACTAAATTTTGACCAAAAAAGAGATATGTTACAAATAAAATTGAAAACATGTTTCTCAAAATATCTCAGTAAGAATTTTGATCATTTTCCCTAGGTGCTAAAGATCACAAGCCTCATAAAAGGTAAGGAGGAGTGGGAAAATGAGCTAAAGTAACTAATGAGTATTAGAATGAATGATGTGGTAAGTAAAGAGAACTATATTTGGTTTGCAAGAATAGTTGAAGAATTTGTTCAAGTCAAATTATTCTTTGATTCTTTCCAACAATATTTTGATGATTTAAAGAAATTGGGAAAAGATATCCTAAAGAAAGAGAGAAATCCTAGATTTTAGCTAGCCAGATGACACTACTTTTAATAGGTGGATGGAAAAGTATTCTTTAGCCTCAAAATTGTTACAAGTTGCATCTGAGGACCAACTTGTGAACAAGGCAATAGTTATACAGAAATTATATTTAGCTAACAAGGTTGTCCAAATGAATTATAAAGAAGAGGATCAGAAAACTGCTATAGATATAGAAGTATCAGAGCCAAGCATAATAAAGGAAGAAAAGGTGGTCCCATAGCCTAAGGAAAAGAAAGAAGAAAAAGATCAATCATCAGGTACAGTGGAGGAGAAAGAACTTACCAAAATTGAACTAGCCCCACCACAAAGCAATTAATGAAGGACTCGTTTTCGTATCGAACGAAAGGTCACAAATATTCTTGTTTTTCTTGTGCAACATTTGAAAGTGATATTTTTGTCTTATATGTAATTCTTTTGTTCTAAGGATAGTTGTTCTTTTCCCTCTAGATCTGAAGCTTGTTGCAACTCACACTATATAAGTGAGTTTCCAAGGCTAGAGGAGGGTTCAAGTTTCTTTTTGCTACACTTAGTTTGTAAATCTGAGTCGGTCCATGCATATTGGAATTTTGTTCCAGAATTAAATATGAAAGTTAACAGTTGTTGGTCTACTTGTGTTATTTTTTGATAGGGATAAGCATTGAATTGTATACAATTTCAAAGAAGTTAATAGAAACATAGAGAGCTAGTTGTTCATCCCAAATCTTGTATCTTCTCTTATTTCCATTCTATTCTCTGAGATTTAATAGCAACATTTATTAAGTTTTATTTGTAATTAATTTTGAATAATATTTCAATTTACTTTTGCTAATAATATAATGGGTTATGTAAATGCTTAATATGAATTGGAATAACTTTATGGTTTTCATTAAAGATATGATAAGTATGAGATCTAGAAATTAATATTGATTATCTTTTCACAAAGTGTCAAGATAAGATCCAAAAATAGGTGAATAATTCATGTGATTTATAGCCCAATAGATAAGGCACTGGCCATCCTTATAAGTTGATTTAGTTGGGATGCTTTACATGATGTAGAAATCCATATTAACCAATCATTTAATATTCTATTGTTGAAGTTTTAAAATGTCAGCCTATACTTGATTCATGCAGTTTAGGGTTTGGTAAAATAGCTAGTCATCATCTCTATGTTACCATTGAATTAGGAGAAAGAAGGCTAAACTATCTGTTATCTCTGGAGTGCATGTTGAGAATCTAAGTGCTAAGTGAATAAGAATGGATTCCAAGGTAAACCCACCTAAATCTTGCAGAATTCAAAGTGGAGAAGACCTCAAGGTCTTGTTAGTTGGTCCTTTTATTTTGCTTCTCAGAATACCCATATTGGATTTTGGCTTATTCCTAGCTTTTCTGACATTGTAAAAGGTTGTTAAAATTCTATCAAATCATAAGCTAACACTTTGAATTTTCATTTTTTTGTGGGTCTTTCAATTTCATTGATTGCAAAAGATATTTAGGAGCCATTTTTCTTTTGACTTTAATTTTTTATTAATCAATCTTTCTGGCCTTTTTATAATTATTTTTCTTTTTTATTCATATTTTTCTTAATTTTTTCATTTTTTGTAGATTGGACATATTGATCATTTACTGCATTGGATTAATTGACTTATAGACCTTATGTTTCGCATCCAAATTACTTGGAAAGTGGATGCAATTAAAGGATGGATAGGAATTGAGTCAACGAATTTTGAATGGGTGGAAGGTTCTCCAGGATGTATTCGTTTGTTGACATGCATAATAGAAAGGGTAAGTGGAGTTTGAACTAGTAGATGGAGGAATATTTTTTAAAATAATTATTTAATTATATATTTTCATTGATGTTACAAAAATGTCAGACTCTAACCTAGCACAGCTAGTGTTAACTGAGCTTTGTTGGGCACTATGGAAGTTTATAGTATCAACTAAGTAGATTATAGTATAAACTAAGTTAGGTTAGTCAATGAAGAGAGTTAGTGTAAACCAAGTTAGGTCAGTCAATGAAGGAAGTTAGTATTACCTGACTTTGGTCGATTATCAAAGAAACTTATGTACTAACCGAGTATTCAGTCTAGTATTAGGCAACTGACAATAGATTACTTTTGTTAATTGTTTGGTTAATACAACCTAACTAAATAGATGTTTATTGATGTTTTTAAAAGGTTTACAAGTCTAATTGTCCTAGCTTATGATATATAAGAAGGGTCAAGTTGTGGGGATAAGAAAGAGTATCAAGTTGAATAAAAGAGATGGATATGTGAGAAAAGACAAGGCAGATGAGAAAGTGTGAAGGTTAAGCTAGAAGGAAGAATCTGATCAAGAAGGATCCAGAGGTTAACCCAAAATAGTGATCTAAATTTGCAAAGTCAATTGCTTCATCAATCAGGTCAAACTAATGTTTCTTTCTAATTATTGTAGTAGTAAAGAAATATCTTAACAGATTTGACTTAATAGTCATTTTGTAAATCCTCCAACAAGGTAGAGTTTCTTGATTGAAGTGTCTAAAGACCTCTAACAAAGTCCACTCCTAACAAGGTGATTTAAATCCTCTAAAATGGTCATACTTAATCATATGTTTTCTAAATTTTAACAGTGTTGCCTCCTTACAAGGATCACTTCAGAAGAGTGAAAATTTGTAACTAGTCACATTGATGACTTTTCCATATTGGGTTACCATTTCAAATCTTGGTGTCTCATATGTTCATGTTATTTTCTTAATTCCTTATGTTTTTGAAATAAGTTACTAAAGGTCAATACACATTTGGTTTAAGAAGTAAAAGTTTATGTTGACATCTAAGGAATTTGGATTTTTTTTATGGTAACTGATTAACCCCTCCCCTCTCAATTACTCCTCTTACATTCTCAAAATTGGTATCAGAGCATTGGTGCTTGCAAGAAATTAAGGACCTAAGCTAAAGATACAAAAGGGAAATTCCTAAACTTAACATAGAAAGATTTTCAACATCACAAGAGTTGATGAAGCTTTGTATATCAAGCATTAGTGATGATGATGTGTTCTATCTAGAGAACAAATATGTGGCACTACCTAAGCCTATGCCTATGGAGAAAATCAAAGAAGTAAAGGAGTCCAAAATTATTATGATTGATATTGCCTCCTCTTTGAACTATTCTAAATTTGATGAAGTCAACAATTTCCCTAATATATTTAACATGTAGAAAAAACTAAAGAAATTCTTTGGAGGTGACAAAAATGTGCAAACAGATAAGACAAAAACCTTAAGAGGAAATTTTGATTGATTGAAAATGAAATAAGGTGAGAACATCGACCAGTACAATGAAAGGGTCAAAGAAAGTGTTAATGCAATCAGAGCTTTAGGTGGAAAAATTGATGTTGAAATAGTAATTAGAAAGGTACTAAAAACTCTTCTTCCAGTTTATGCAATTATTTTTTGAGCTATTCAAGAGATGAGATGCAATCCTGCACATGATCTAACCCTAGATACTCTTGTGGGAAGATTGACATCTTTTCAGTTGGACAATTTTGAGAATTATGCTCCTTCTTCTAACAATCTTCAATCTATATTCAAAGCTAAACTAACCCATGGTACAAAAGGAGGGAACTCAAAAGGAAAACAAGTTGATAGTGAAGATGAAGAGGATTCAAATGAGGACCCTGAAGTTATTGAGAATCTCCTAGCAAAAAGGGCAGAAAAAGGAAAATAAAAGATTCCATAGATTTGTTTCTCATGTGAGAAAGTTGGCCACATTACAGCTAAATGTCCATACAAGGAAGATAAAGAAGAAAATAAGTTCTGAAAATTCAAAGGAAAGAAAGACTTCAAAAGTTACAAGGAATTTAGATGCAAAGGTAAGAAATTATATTACATTGCAAAAGATTTTGATAGTGATGATGATGAAGATGAAGCAGTTGTTGTCAAAGATTAATTTGATGATGAGGAAAATGAAAAAATGGCACTTATTTCTCATGTTATCAAAAATTATACATGGATCATAGATAGTGGTTGTTCTCATCACAAGACAAGTGATAAAAAAAAATTTGAACATTTACAATATTATGATGGTGGAAGTGCTAGATTTGGGAACAATGAACCATTTTATGTAAAGGGAAAAAGCATCACTTCATTGACTGATGAAATCAAATATGAGAATTCCTATTGGGTTGAAGGACTAAGGCATAATCCACTCAATGTAGCTCATTTGAACAATAGAGGATAAAAAGTTGAATTCGTGAATGGGAAAGCCGTACTATTGGATGGAAAGTGAAAACTAGTTAAAACTAGAAATCAAACTAAAGGTTTCATAGATCTAATACAAAGAGACATGGTATGTAAGCTTCATAAAGCCCTATATGGTTTAAAGAAATCTCCTAGGTCATGGTATGAAAGACTTCATGGATACCTAGTAATAATTGGTTTTTAAAAGACAAATGATAATAGCAATTTGTATATCAAGGATGGACCTCTAGACATGATATTGCTTAAAAAAATATTTGTCGATGATATCTTATTCATGAGACATGATAATGTATGCAAATAATTCTCTAAAGAAATAATAAAAGGATTTGAAATGTCTATGTTTGGTGAAATCAAATTCTTTATGCATTTGCAAGTTAATCATATGAAGGATGGGATATTTATCACTCAATCAAAGCACATCAGGGAAACATTGAAAGTATTTGGAATGGAAGATTCCAAACCAATTGGTACACCTATGTCTACTAGACATAAGCTCTTAAAAGATGATGATTCAAAGGAGGAAAACCAAACTTCTTATAGATTAATGATTGAAAAACTTCAGTATGTGGTCCACACAAGACCTAATATTACATTGGTAATCGGCATAGTTGCAAGATTCTTTGTTAATCCTAATGAAAATCACATGATGGAAGTCAAAAGAATCCTAAGATATCTAAAAGGAACTAACAATTATGGGTTATGGTACAAGAAAGGAGGAAATATTGAATTAAGAGGCTTCATTGATGCATATTGGGTAGGAAGCATTGATGACAAAAAAATTACTAGTGGAGGAGCATTCTTTCTTGGAAAGAGGCTAGTGTCTTGGACAAGTAAGAAGTAGGATTTTATTTCTCAATCCACAGTAGAAGCAAAATATGTTGTTGCAATAGTTAATTGTTCTAACATAATGTGGATCAAGTAGTTAGTGTCAGGAATGAAGGAAGAAATCAAGGAACTAGTAGTTATCTATTGTGATCACACAAGTGCAATCAATATATCCAAATATCTAGTGATGCACTCCAAGACAAAACACATTGCAATCAAATATCATTTCCTAAGGGAATTGGTTCAAGATAAAGAGGTAAGGTTGGAATATGTGAACACCAAGGAGAAGATAGTTTACATATTCACCAAGTCATTACCTAAGGATGCAATTTTATATCTAAGAGGTAAGCTAGGGGTCATTCCCCTATCTAATGCTCACTAGAGTACAGATTAATGATGCATCAACCAAGTTGTATTGAAGATTTATCAAGTTGATGTAATATTTTCAAAGCACATTGCATATGAATTGGTACATCAGGTACATTGAAAATTAATTGAATAAAGTCTTTGGCATTTGATGTCAAAGAGAGAGAGATTTATGTCACATCAAATAAAACAATCAAACAAATGGATTTGTACAAGAGCAAAAAGGAGAGTTGATTTAGATAGAGTCTAAAGATAAGATGTCAAAGGGAGAATCTTAAAGGGATTTCTCACCAAAGCTTTCTTTGCATAACGACATGTTATGTTTCCATCATTTCCAAAGAGAGAGATTGTTGAAAACAATTATTCAATTGCATATTTTCATTAATGTCATATAGATGTCACACTCTAATTAATCATAGTTAGTGTTAACTAAGCTTAGTTAGGCACTATGGAAGCTTCCACCATCAACCAAGAAGATTATAGCATAAACTAAGTTAGGTCAATCAATGAAGAGAGTTAGTGTAAACAGAGTTAAGTCAGTCAATGAAGGAAGTTATTATTAACTGAGTTTTGTTGGTTATCAAAGAAAGTTTTGTATTAACTAAGTGTTCAGTCTAGTGTTAGCTAACTAAAAACATATTACTTTTGTTAATTATTTAGCTAATACAAGCTAGCTAAATGGATGTTTATTGATGTTTTGAAAGGGTTTACAAGCTGACTTTTCCTAGCTTATGATACATAAGAAATTTTAAGTTGTGGGGATAAGCAAGCGTATCAAGTTGAATTAAAGAGATGGATATGTGAGCAAAGATAAGGTAGAGTAGAAAGTGTGAAGTTTAAGCTATAAAGAAACATTTGATTAGGAAGGATCCAGAGGTTAAGCCAAAATAGTGATTTAAATTTGCAAAGTCACTTGGCTCATCAATCAGGTTAAACTAATGTTGCTTATTAACCATTGTAGCAATAAAGAAATATCTTAATAGAGTTGACTTAAAAATCATTCTGTAAATCCCACAACAAGATAGAATTTCTTGACCGAAGTGTCTAAAGACCTCTAACAAAGGCCACTCCTAATAGGGTGATTTAAATCCTCTAACAGGGTTACACTTAACCAATTTTTTAACCTTTAATAGGGTTGTCTCCTAATAGGGCTCACTTTAGAAGAGTGAAAATTTGTAACTAGTTGCACTGGTGGTTTTTCCCATATTGGGTTTCCATGTCAAATCTTGGTGTCTCATGTGTTCATGTTATTTTCTTAATGCTTCATGTTTTTGCAACTAAGTTACTAAAGATTAATACACATTAATATCTTAAGATTTCTTTGTTAACCGAGTTGTAGTGAATATCTAGTTCTCACCAAGCAAAGCAAGTATTTGATTTAAGAAGTAAAATTTTATGTTGACATCTAAGGGACTTGGATTTTTTTGTCATAACTAATTCACCCCTCCCCTCTCAGTTACTCCTCTTACATTTTCAACAATTGGTATTAGAGCATCAGTGCTTGCAAGAAAAAGGTTTTAAGGACCTAAGGTAAATATTAGGATGTCTTAGAGAAGGGAATTCCTAAACTTAATAGAGAAAAAATTTCAGCATGGCAAGAGTTTTTTAAGCTTCATATATCAAGCAGCATTGATGATGGTGTATTCTATCTAGAGAATAAATATGTGGCATTGTGCAAGCCTATGTTTGTGGAGAAAATCAAAGATGCAAAGGAGCACAATATTATGGTGACTGATATTGCCTCCTCTTTGAACTATTTTGAATTTTATGAAGTCAAGGATTGTCCTACTACATTTGACATGTAGGAAAAATTGAAGGAAGTCTTTGGAGGTGACAAAAATGTGCAAAGAGATAAGGCAGAAAGCTTAAGAAGAAAATTTGATCAATTGAAAATGAAACAAGGTGAGAACATCACCCAGTACAATGAAAGGGTCAAAGAAAGTGCTAGTGCAATTAGAGTTTTAGGTGGAACAATTGATAATGAAATAGTAATCAGCAAGGTAATAAAAACTCTTCTTCCTATTTATGCAATTAGATTTTCAGCTATTCAAGAGATGAGACACAATCCTACACATGATCTAACCCTAGATACTCTTGTGGGAAGGTTGACTACTTTTGAGTTGGAGAGTTTTGATAATTATGATACTTCTTCTAACAATCTTGAATCTGCATTCAAAGGTAAACTAACCCTTGGTAGAAAATAAGTGAATTCAAAAGGAAAAAAAGTTGATAATGAAGATGAAGAGGATTCAAATGAGGACCTTGAAGTTATTGAGTTTGTCCTAGAAAAATGGGTTGAAAAGGGAAAAGGAAAACTCAGAGAAAAGATTTCATTGATTTGTTTCTCATGTGAGGAAGTTGGCCACATAGTAACTAAATGTCTAGACAAGGAAGATAAAGAAGAAAAGAAGTTAAATAAATTCAAAGGCAAGAAAGACTTCAAAAGCTACAACAACTTTAGAGGAAAATGTAAGAAATCATGTTACATTGCAAAAGATTTTAATAGTGATGATGATTTTGATGAAGATGAAGTAGTTTATATTGTTGTTAAAGATGAATCTAATGAGGAGGAAAATGAAAATATGGCACTTATCTCTCATGTTAGAAAAAATGATACATGGATAATAGATAGTGGTTGTTCTCATCAGATGACTAGTGATAAAACAAAATTTGAACATTTAGAACATTATGATGGTAGAAGTGTTAGATCTGGGAACAATGAACCATGTTATGTAAAGGGAAAAGGTATCATTGCATTGATTGATGAAATAAAATATGAGAATTCCTATTGGATTGAAGGATTAAGACATAATATACTTAGTGTAGCTCAATTGATCAATATAGGATACAAAGTTGAATTCGTGAATGGGAATGCCAAACTATTGGATGGAAAGGGAAAACTGGTTGGAATTAGAAATCGAACTAAAAGTAATTTGCTTTATCTAGATCTAAATAAAAGCTCTTATTTATTAGTTCAAGTTGAAGAAAGTTGGTTATGGCATAAAATAATGTGTAATGTTAACTTTGATAATCTAATCAACGTAAGCAAGAATAATAGAGTAAGAGGCGTAACTTATCTAAAGAAACTTGAAATGGGAATCTACAAGCAATGTCAAATTAGAAAAATGAGTAAAAGAAATTTCAAAATTAAGTCCTATAACTTTGAAGATGTTTTGGAACTAGTTTACACAAATATTTGTGGGCCAATTAGTATAGAAAGCTACCATGGAGATGTATATTTCATTTTATTTGTTGATGATTACTCTAGAATGATGACTGTAATGTTTTTAAAAGATAAGTCTAATGCTTTTCAAAAATTAAAATGGTATTTGGCTAGAGTTGAGAAAGAAACAAGGAAATTTTAGAAATGCCTAAGATTAGACAAAGGAGGATAATTCATCTCAAATGAATTCAATGAGATATGCAATGAAAGAGGAATCAAAAGACAAGCATTGGCACCTAGAAATCCTTACCAGAATGGAATAGAAAAAAGAAGGAATAGATCCATTATGGAATGTGTAAGAACATTATTGTTAGAAAATAATTTTGCACCAAAGTATTGGAGAGAAGTAATCAACACAACAGTTCACACACTAAACTGAGTTCAATTGAAGAAAGAAAGTGAACATGTGAAAATTCATGAGCTTGCTGAAAGAAGTGAGGAATAGAGTAGCAAAGAGCTAGAATATTACAAAAGGTTTGTATACTATGAAGAACCTAAAACCTTACCTCAGAAGGTTGAAGCCAATTAGCAACCAACTAAATCTAGCAACACACTAGCATTTCAGCCCAAGTCTCAATCAAATACACCTGATTCATAATTAGTTCAACCCAAGTTGCAGCCCCAAGTAGTACAACCTAATTCATGGGGAGTACTACCTAAGATACAACAAGATTAGCTAGTACTACCTAAGATACAACAAGATTAGCTAGAGGAACCTAAGAAAAAGGATAAAACCCTTACACAGCCAAGTGAACCAAATTTTGAGCAAAGAAAGAAATATCCAAGGCTTCCAAAATTTATTAGAAGGCATCATACACCTAACCAAATAATTAGAGAAGAAACAGATGGCATATTAGAAAGGAATAAACTAAAAGGTACACATTTACTTATTGAAGTTAAACCTAGATTTTTAAAAGATGCTTTAGAAGATGAAAATTGGATAGAATCAATGAATGAAGAGATTGAGCAAATAGAAAAGAGTAAAACCTAGGCTCTTGTTCCCAAACCCAAGGATAAAAATGTAATTGGTACAAAATGGATATCAAAAATAAAATGAATGAAAAGGGTGAAGTAACAAGAAACAAGGAAACACTTGTTTGCAAATGTTATGCTCAAGAAGAAGGTATTGATTATGGGGAAACATTTTCCCCTATTGCAAGAGTTGAACGAGTAAAAACACTTCTAGCCTATGAAACACAAAAGGGATTCAAAATATATCAGATGCATGTCAAATCAGCTTTCTTGAATGGGGTCTTGGAGGAAGAAGTCTACATTGATCAGCCTAAATGTTTCATAGATCCAAGACAAAGAGACATAGTATGTAAACTTCATAAAGACCTATATGGCTTAAAGAAAGCTCCTAGAGCATGGTATAAAAGGCTTCATGGATATATACTTAGTAAAAAATAGTTTTCAAAAGACAAATGATGATAGAAATTTGTATATCAAGGAAGGACCTCAAGACATGATATTGCTTGCAAAAATATTTGCAGATGATATCTTATTCACAGGATATGATAATGTATGCAAATCATTCTCTGAAGAAATAAGGAAAGAATTCGAAATGTCTATGTTTGGTGAAATTAAATTATTTTTGGGTCTACAAGTTAATCAGATGGTGGATGGGATATTTATCACTCAATCAAAGCACATCAGGTAAACACTAAAAAGTATTTGGAATGGAAGATTCCAAACTAGTTGGTACACCTATGTCCATTGGACATAATCTCTCAAAGGATGATTATCCAAAGGAGGTAAACTAAACTTCTTAAGGATAATAATTGGGAAACTTTAGTATGTGGTCCATACAAGACTAGATATTGCATTGGCAATTGGCATAGTTACAAGATTCTCTACTAATCCTAAAGAAAATCACATGATGGCAGTCAAAAGAATCCTGAGATATCTAAAAGGAATTGAGGATTATGGGTTATGGTACAAGAAAGGAGGAAATCTTGAATTAAGAGCCTTCACTAATGCAGATTGGGAAGGAAGCATTGATGAAAAAATAAGTATTAGTGGAGGAGCATTCTATCTTAGAAGGAGGCTAGTGTCTTGGACAAGTAAGAAGCATAATTGTATTTCTCAATCCACGGCAAAAGAAGAATATGTTGTTGCAGTAGTAAATTGTTCTAACATAATGTGGATCATGCAGTTGATGTCAAGAACAAAGGAAGGGATCAAGGAATCAGTAGTTATCTATTGTGATAACACAAGTGCAATTAATATATCCAAAAATCTAGTGAATCACTCCAAGATAAAACACATTGCAATCAAATATCATTTCTTAAGGGAATTGGTTCAAGACAAAGAGTTAAGATTGGAATATGTGAAAATCAAGGAGAAGATAGCTTATAGAGTCACCAAGCCATTACCTAAGGATGCATTTTTGTATCTAAGAGGTAAGCTATGGGTCATTCCACTATCTGATGCTCACTATAGTACAAACCAATGATGCATCAACCAAGTTGTATTGAAGATTTATCAAGTTGATGCAAGATTTTCATAGCACATTGCATATAAATCGGTACACTAGGCACATTGAAAATTAACTGAACAAAGTCTTTGGCATTTTATGTCAAAGAGGGAGAGATTGATATCACGTCAAAGAAAAAAATAAGAGAGATATTTATACAAGAGCAAGAGGGAGAGTTGATTCAAATAGATTCTGAAGATAAGATGTCAGAGGGAGAATCTCAAAGGGAGTTCTCACCAAAATTTTCTTTGCATAATGACAGGTTGTGTTGCCATCAATGCCAAAGAGGGATATTGTTGAAAATAATTATTTAATTGTATATTGTCATCAATGTTACACAAATGACCCACTCTAATCAAGCATAGCTAGTATTAACCGAGCTCAGTCAAGCACTATGGAAGTTTCCAATATCAACCAAGAAGATTACAGTATAAATCGAGTCAGGTTGGTCAATGAAGAGAGTTAGTGTAAACTGAGTTAGGTTAGTCAATGAAGGAAGCTAGTATTAACTGATTTTGGTTGGTTATCAAAGAAAGCTATGTATTAACTGAGTGTTCAGTCTAGTGTTAACTGACTGATTGCATATTATTTTTGTTAATTATTTGATTAATACAAGCCAACTAAATGGATGTTTATTGATCTTTTGAAAGGCTTTACAAGTTGAATTATCCTATTTTATGATATATAAGTTAGGTCAAGTTGTAGGGATAAGCAGGAGTATCAATTCAAATAAAAGTTATGTGAGCAAAGAAAAGACAAAGCAAAAAGTGTGAAGGTTAAGTTGCAAGGAAATATTTGATTAGGAAGGATCTTGAGGTTAAGCCATAATAGTGATCTGAATATTCAAAGCCAGTTGCTTCATCAATCAGGTCAAACTAATGTTGCTTTCTAACCATTATAGCAATAAAGAAATCTCTTAACAGATTTAACAAACATTTTGTAAATCCTCTAACAAGGTATATTTCTTGATTGAAGTGTCTAAAGACCTCTAACAAAGGCCACTCCTAACATGGTGATTCAAATCCTCTAACAAGTTCACACTTAACCATGTGTTTTGTAACCCTTAACAACGTTGGCTCCTAATAGGGCTCACTTAAGAAGAGTAAAAATTTGTAACTAGTTGCATTGGTGGTTTTTCCCATATTGGGTTTCCACGTCAAATCTTGGTGCCTCATGTGTTCATGTTATTTTCTTAATGATTTATGTTTCTAGAACTAAGTTACTAAAGGTTAATATACATTAATATCTTAAGATTCTTTTGTTAACCGAGTTATAGTGAATATCTAGTTCTAATTGAGAAAAGAAATTATTTGGTTTAAGAAGTAAAATTTTGTGTTGACATCTAAGGGACTTGGATTTGTTCTTGTGGTAACTAATTCACCCCTCCCCTCTTAGTTACTCCTCTTTAATTTCCAATAGAACATATGAACCTAAAATGGATGGAAGGGATGAAGCATGAGGTATAGGTTTGGATATGGGTTATGAGGGATACCAATTTTATATGGGTGAGCTTTATGATGAAGGACGTGACCTTTAGAATTTTATTACATGAAAGATTTTTAATATACCTTGTTTATAAATACTTAACCTTTTGACTCGATAATTATTTTGACTAGTGGTGTCATGCCTGACCACTACTTTGGGTTTTTCTACAAGTTGGGACCTTGCTATTATAAGATTCCCTTCAGTTGTTATGTTTGTAATTCTAAAGTACTTGGTTATATTACTGTCTTTGAATTATGAGATTGATGTTGAATGTATTTTCTGTTTAGAACTATGTTATTAGAATTGAATGTGATTTAGGATTTTTTGATTTGAACTGGCATATTGATATTTGCACGTTGATGGGATATCGATTATGTTCATTATGTTTTCAACTCATTGTAAAATGCATTCTGTGTTTGAATGCTTTGGAAAGAAAGTAAGTATATTGTACGTTTAATTTGAATTTTAATTTGCTGGATATATATATTTAGAATTTGTCTTTGTATTTACGTACGTGTGACTAAGAAGGCATTGAATTATTTCTTTTTTTTAAAGGTTTAATTACATCTTAAGCATTAAGGTAACCCTAAATGGGTATCAATTGCAATGGAGGGAAAACATAGTCATTTTGTTGGAAGCCAAACATGGCGGTGGCTTTGTAACTGTCTTGCGCACAGCCTTGTGAAGTGTCACAGTTGACTTGAATGCTTTTTAATGAGGATTGATGTCACTAAGAGTTTCATTAGCCATTTCTTGTTGTGAGTCAAGTTTCTGCAGAATATGGGCCGGAGAGTGGGCCGCATTTCTCTGCTTCGCTTAACATATGTAATCATGTTGCTGAGGTATCAGCTTAGTGTTGGTTATTGTTGGGATTCTTCTGCTACATCCCATTGTGAAGTCATTTGCGAATTATTATTGTGTCAGCTGTGTGGAGATTGTTATTAATTTGATTCGGCATTTGGGGCTTTGGCATTGAGTTAGATTGCAGAGCATTTTCCATCTTCAATTTTCATGTAGGGGCAATTTCTTACCCTACTCTCTCTCTCTGTTTTTAATTGCAATGTTATTTCAATTGGCATGTTGTAAATGGTTATGAGTTTTACATATTGTGTATCGACACTCAAGGATGGATATGTGCAGAGCATGGCACTGTGTACAATGCTTAGCCCTGCATATACCCATCTTTGAATGTGGATTTATGGAGAAATTAAGTCAGGTGTTTCTTTATGTATATATTTGATTGGCCTTTTCCCTAACCATACATTCTTTCCCCGAGTTGAACCTGATCAAGTTTCATATTTGCGACTGTATGTATGCAAAGTGTTTAAGATTTGCTTATGGGTAGTCAGCTTTGACAGGGCCGAGCTCTATGGAACCCATATCTTAAAATATTTAGATATGAGAGGTTCGGCCACAGTCACAAGCTTAAATTTGGTTGCAAACTCATGACTGATTAGGGCACAGTTACTTTGTTTTATGATATAAATGATTAAAATAAGGGTTATGTCATTATTTTAAAAGAAAACAATATGTTGAATCCTGTAGCTTGGTTAATTTATATATTAAAAATAGTAACTTAGCAAATAGTATGTGACAGTTTTGGAAATGACATTTTGTCAAATAGTTAAAAAGAAAGCTCGATTCAAACAAGAAACTCCCTGCGATAGCATAAATTAACCCATGATATATGATGGAATTGAGTCATAAGTCACTGTAGTTTGTTTGTGAAACTATTAGTAACTGAATAAGACATTATTTTTATAAACAAAGTCAAGGATAGATCATGTTTTTGTAATATCGACAGTGTCATTATGTGAATAGTTTGTGTGCTTCTTATAGCTTAGGGATTTGCATCCTAATTACTTTTGGTTATTGGCAAGATGTAAGTTACTTTGCATTCTTGTGAAGTGCATGCTGAATGGATCTCAGATATTATGTTTTTATATGTTGTTATGGTTATAGTTGGGTGGTGGCTTATTATCAAATAGTGGTAAAACTTCTACAGACATTTGAATATTCAATGACATTGCAAAGGATCTTTTGTTAAAGCTTTGGCTGCATTTGGATTCAATTATCTTTAGTTTAGGCTATGAATTATCTTAATAGCATTTAGGGATTGTTTTGAGATAATTTTTTTGAAATAGAATCCTTTTTATACATATATATTTCAGTTTATGATTCAAATGGAAGTTGTTTCATTTGTGAAGCAGATTTATGATATGTGTTTGATGATTTGTCAATTTAAGTAAGAATATCATATGTGTATTGTTTAATTATCTTAGCCAATTCGAAAGTAAACTCAGGTTATTATAACATTGCAATTGCAAATAGAAAGAGATAGTAGGGTAAGAAATTGCCCCTACATGAAAACTAAAAATGGAAAATGCTCTGCAATCCAACTCAATGCCAAAGCCCCAAATGTCGAATCAAATTGATAACAATCTCCACACAGCTCACATAATAATAATTCACAAATGACTTCATAATGGGATGTAGCAGAAGAATCCCAACAATAACCAACACTAAGCCAATACCTCAGCAACATGATTACATATGTTAAGCCAAGAAGAGAAATGCGGCCCACTCTCTGGCCCATATTCTGTAGAAAACCCGACTCACAACAAGAAATGGCTAACGAAACTCTTAGTTCCATCAATCCTCATTAACAAGCATTCAAGTCAACTGTGACATTTCACAGGGCTGTGCACAAGACAGTTACAAAGCCACCGCCATGTTTGGCTTCCAACAAAATGATTATGTTTTCCCTCCATTGCAATTGATACCCATTTAGGGTTACCTTAATGGTTAAGATGTAATTAAACCTTTTTTAAAAATAAATAATTCAATCCCTTCTTAGTCACATGTACGTAAATACAAAGACAAATTCTAAATATATATATCCAGCAAATTAACATTCAAATTAAACGTACAATATACTTTCTTTTCGAAGCATTCAGACACAGAATGTAGTTTACAATGAGTTGAAAATATAATGAACATAATCGATACCCCATCAACATGCAAATATCAATATGCCAGTTCAAATCACAAAATCCTAAATCACATTCAATGCTAATAACATAGTTCTAAACAGAAAATACGTTCAGCATCAATCTCATAATTCAAAGACAGTAATATAACCAAGTACTTCAGAATTACAAACATAACAACTGAAGGGAATCTTATAACAGCAAGGTCCCAACTTGCAGAAAAACCCAAAGTAGTGGTCAAGCATGACACCCTCCCCCACTAGGATTTGACTTTCTCCTGGAAGTCAGTAAACAAGAATGGATGAGCTGCTCCCATCATTTCTACATCCTCCCAGGTAGCAAATGTTTTATCATTGGGGTCCCATTGGACCTTTACCTAATTTATTTCTCTCCCTCTTAAACTCATAGTTCTGCTTTGTATGATCTGCATTGGTTCCAGCATGATTTGACCATATAATCTACAAATTTTTCTAATCAAGTACATGAGCAATATTAGGTATATACTTACGCAAAATTGAAACATGAAATACATTATGAATGTGTGAAAGATTCGGTGGCAAGGCAAGTTTATAGGCAACAAGTCCAACCCGTTCCAAAATTTCAAACGGACCCACGAATCAAGGAGCTAACTTGGATCCCTTTCCATAACGAATTAGACTCTTACGTGGTCTTACCCGAAGAAACACTTTATCACCCACCAAGAATTGACGGTCAATTCTATGCTTATCAGCATATTTCTTCTATCTATCTTGAGTAGTAATAAGGTGCTCTCTGATCCTTTTAACCTGCTGCTCCAAATCTTGCAACATATCAGGTCCTAAAAGAGTCTTGTCCTCCAAATTATCCCAACTAAGAGGTGTCCTACAAGGTCTTCCATACAATGCTTGAAAGGGTGTCATACCTATGGAACTGTGATATCCATTATTATAAGTGAACTCTACCAAGTGTAGATACTCCTCCCATTTATTCTATCTATCCATTACATACATTTTAAGAATGTCTTCCAGAATTTGGTTGACACGTTTAGTTTGTCCGTCTATTTCTGGGTGATAAGCTGAACTAAAATTCAGCTGAGTACCTAACTCTTGCTGCATGGATCTCCAAAGAGAAGAAGTAAACACTGGATCCCTATCAGAAATAATCTTTTTAGGAATACCATGTAACTTAACTACCTGCTCCACAAATATCTTGGCAACCGTTGCTGCATTATAGGATGATCTTACTGGAATAAAGTGGGCAACCTTAGAAAAATGGTCCACCACCACCATAATAGTGTCATGTCTACGAGCTGTAATAGGAAATCCACTAATAAAATCTATAGAAATGGTGTCCCATTTCCATTCTGGAATATTATGTGGCTGCAATAGTCCCGCGGGGTGCTGATGTTCAACCTTAACTCGTTGACAATCCAAACATCGAGCCACAAAATTTTCTATGTCTCTCTTCATTCTAGGCCAATAGTAATGATGCTTAAGGTCAGCATGCATTTTCTTGACACCCGGATGAGCTGAATATGGTGCTTTGTGGGCCTCAAACATAACCAGATTTCTCAGATCACCCAACTCAAGAACATACACACTCCCTCTAAAAAGTAGTAAACCTTCTAAATTTATTGAATACCCCTCAAAATGCCCTTCCAAGATGTTGCCACTGTCAATAACAGCCTTAACATCTTGAAACCAATGATCTGTAGAAAGGTTCTGCAAGATCTTATCCTTAAGATCCACTATTAAGATCAAAGAAGATAATTCATGTCACCTTCTGCTAAGTGCATCAGCAACAACATTCTCCTTCCCTTGCACATAACTAATCTTGAAGTCATATTCACACAAGAACTCCATCCATCTTTGCTATCTAGCATTGAGATTTGGTTGTGTGAAAAGATACTAAAGGCTTCGGTGGTCAGTATGCAACTCAAATCGTTGACCCAAAAGAAAATGCCACCACTTGGTCAAAGCATGCATGATCACTGCAAGTTTGAGATCATGAGTAGGGTAATTCACCTCATGACTCTTAAGCTTTCTGGACTCATAAGCTATAACATGTCTTTCTTGCATCAACACTGCCCCTATGCCATCAAAAGATGCATCAGTACAAACCACGAACTCCTTAGTTGAATCATGGACTGTCAAAACTGGTGCACTGGTCAAACATTCCCTAAGTTTCTAAAATGCTACCTTGCACTCCTTTGTCCACACGGATTTCTTCCCTTTTCTCTAAAGAGACGTGATAGGATGCACTATTCTAGAAAAGTTTGACACAAATCTGTAGTAATAGCTTGCTAAGCCCATGAAACTTCAAACCTCGAACACATTCGTAGGTACTAGCTAATCTACAATAGCCCAAATTTTGGATGGATCTATAGAAATTCCATTCTCTGAAATGATATGACCTAAGTAACAGATCTCCGATTTGAAGAATTCTCACTTCAAAGGATTGGCATACAATTTGTTCCTACGAAGGCATTCCAAAACTTGCTCTAAATGCTAGTCATGCTCCTCAACAGAATTAGAATACACCAAAATATCATCCAGAAATACCACTATGAACTTGTCTAGGAAAGTTCTAAGCACACCATTCACTAGGCTCATAAAGATAGAAGATGCATTAGTTAACCCAAAAGGTACTACTATGAATTTGTAGTGCCCATACCTGGTGCGAAAAGTTGTCTTATGAATATCAGCTTCCTTGATTCTAAGTTGATGATACCCAGATTTCATATCAATCTTCGAAAAGACTCGAGCACCCTTAACTTGATCAAACAAGTCATCAATTCTAGGCAAAGGATACCTGTTCTTAACAGTGACCTTGTTTAACTGTCTATAGTCTATGCAAAGTCTCAAGGAGCCATCTTTCTTCTTGAAAAAGATTACTGGAGCACCCCAAGGTGATACGCTAGGACGAATTAAACCTTTCTCCAAAAGCTCCTCCAACTAAAATTTAATTTCAACCAGCTCTTGACTTATCTTAGAAATTGGTTCCAAAAATTAATTTCTCTTCTCGGAGGTATTCCAAGAATCTCTTCAACAAAAACATCCAAAAAACTCTAGAAGACTGGATGATCAAGAGAAGAACCTTTAACCATGGAATCTTCTAAGTCATTTACCGATATGGCAAACAAACTACAACCTTTTTTAGCACACCTTGCCAATTGCTTGGCAGAAATAGTTTGCAAAGAGATGAGTCTCTTGATTCCAGTAATAACCCTAGCTGATCCAACATCATCCAAACAAGTTATTGTCTTATCCTTGCAATCCAAAATAGCTTGATGTAGTTCTAACCAATCCTTTCCCAAAACTATGTCATACGATCCTAGAGGTATAACCCTAAGGTTCGCTAAAGTAGTAAAAGGTTTCATTCGAATCTTGCAGTCAGGAGCAACAATATTAGTGTTCACCCCCATCTATTCCTTGCCTTAACCATAGGAATTCCACTATATGCAACTAAAGCAAAGGAAATAAATGAATCTGTAGCTCCAGAGTCAAATAAAATAGATACTTTCATACCTTGAGTATTACCCTGAGCTTCAATAATCATGTTCTGATGTTCGGCTTGATTTTGATCCAGGGTAGCAAAAACACAGTGGTTCCTGGTAGAATCACCAACTGTAACTTCAGACCTAGCTAGCTTAGCTCCAACCTTCGGCTTGTCCCAGTTAGGGCACTAAGATTGGTAATTGTATGCACCCAAAAATGGTCGCCTAGACTATGGGCCCCCATTATTCAATTTATCAATTTATGAAATTTTCTGAATCACTGGTTTGTAATATATTCAAATCAATTTCCTTGATCAAATTCGATTTATTTCATTTCTAAGATTGATCATTTTATTCCAAGTCTTATTTAATTAATAGAAAATCTTCTCTTTTAATTAAATAAAATAAAATCCCCATTTAATTAAAAGAAAACCTCTCTTTTAATTAAACAGTTCATCCACATTTAATTAATTAAGAGAAAAACCTCTCTTTTAATTTAATTAAATATCTTCTATTTAATTAAAAAGAACTTGCTCCCTTTTAATTAAATAAAAATCCCACTTAAATATCTCTTTTTATGAAAAAAGGAAATAAAATAAATTCTTTTTATTTAATTTCTCTACACTTAAAAATGTGATCTAAGTGGGATTTATCTTTCCACTTTCTCCTCAACCACTCCTCTTTTCTAATTGGTGGAATCTTGTCTCACATGGATCACCACTTTCTTCTCAACCACTCTTCTTTTCTCATTGGTGGAATTTTGTCTCACGTGGATCAAGCTCTATTATCCCATATTGGTTGTGAGAAGCCTCTCACCTCCATAATTTCCCTTATAAGGGAGAGCCCTCTCCTCATGTTAGACATGGATGATTATGCTATCATTATGCTACAGGTTTGAAGACCAATTTTTGAAGGAGTTTGAATACAAAAGCTTTTTGTGGAGAACTTCTATTTTCTTCTCTTTTTCTCTCTTGCACCCATCATGGGCTTTTAGCTTAGATCTTGCATTTATAGATTAGATTTTGCTTTCATAGATTAGATCTTATTTTCATGCATATTTGAAGATCATGGAGACTAGCATTCTTTCTTTTCCTCTTTGAATCTCTCATCTCATGGTGTACTTGCATGGGCACAAAAATAGGTCAAACTGAGGGCCTCCATTGCAAACCCTTGCACTCTATGAGTAGAGAGCTATGGATCGATTTGTGAGGGCTCATTCATGAGTTTTCTTACATGTAATGATTCATAGAAGTGTGACAACATTTTAGCACACAGTAATGACCTATCTGACCACAATGATAACACTCAATAGATTTCCTAAATGCCATGTTCTAACCAGAAAGACTAGGAGATGGATTATTACTCTGCACACTCTGAGGTGGTTGAGATGGTCCAGGCCATTTTGAACCCTTGGAGTTCTTATCAAACTTTCTCTTCTTGAATTTCCCAACTAAAAATCTTGATTTTGAGCTATTCTAAGGAGGTCTTTGATTCTTACTAACATTCAGGGTAGGTAGATCCATGTTGGTTTTGTATGAAATCCCATGATAGCCAAACTTCATCTCAATCAACTTTGCTTGCTCCGAAGCTTCCTGCATAGACACAGGTCTAAAAGTTCTCACTTCCTCCTCGATCTTGGGCATAAGCCCCTTGATGAAATGTTGTATCATGGCTTTATCATTTTTTTCCCAGCCAAAAAAAATTTTAAGCTCCTAGAACCTATGTTCATATGCTTCCACTGTAGAGCCAGACTACATAATCTAAAAGAACTCCTCTGCACGGGCCTAACACCAATATTCAGACATGAACCTCTCCTTGAAATGCTCTACAAAAAGCTCCCAAGTAACTAAAGAAATATCAATGCCAAGCTTCTCCAACTCATGTTCCCACCATAAGGAACCAAATCCCCTTAAATGCATAACCATCCATCTTACTTTCACGTTACTCAAGTAACGGTGTAAGATAAAGCACCGCTCAATATTCAACAGCCAAGCCTCTACTGTTGTAACCTATTTTGTACCATAAAATAACGACCCTTTCACCTTGGAAAGATCCTTGAGCTTAGCTCCTTCCACTAGATCATCCTCTATAGGAAGGTTAATAGCCTGCACAAGAGGTACCCGCACATTTGCTCCCCCACCAGGAATCTAGTTATTAGTCTCAATATTATTGAGACATTCCAGTATCCGTTGAAGTACTATAGCTTGATCTTCCTAATTATCCTAGTTGTTTCCAGCCCTAGCATTCTGATCAAACTGATCATCCCCAACAATTCTCTGGTGCCTAGGACCTCTACCACTGCCCCTGCCCCTACCTCTACCTCTATCAAAAAATTTATCCTCAGGAATGTCGTGACCTCGAGTACCTCTAGTGATGGGAGGCATGATAACAACCTAAAAACAATTAACTGTTAATAATGCATCGAAGACAAGAAAAACCCTATAACCCAAGAGTCTTGGTTATTCTAACTGTTCTCTGATACCAAATGTAATACTCCACAAAACAAAGATAAAAAAAGCTATGAACAAACATAAAGAACCAATGAATATTTTTTTAATTTAATCATCATATTACAAGAACAAGTACATCGATTGAATCATTCTCAATTCGTAGACCTCAAAATATAAGAATATATCGTCTAAATAAATTTCCATAATGAAGTTAATACATAATGAGTTCAGTACAATAATGAAGAACAGTATCATTCAAAGATGCCTAAGTCCAACATATGGACTTTACAAATATCAAATTCAGTTTTAAGAAGTAACTTCAACAGTCTTCCTTAGCACTAGTTATTCGACTTGAACACCTAAAACATACACAAAAATGCAACGCAACGCAAAGAGGGCTCAGTACACACTGAGTTGAAAAGTGTATTCCACCTGCATACATGTCAGAATAAACATATATAAAACCATAATGTAGATATCTGAACCACATAACATAGTGCAATTCTAAAATTACTATACAAGAAGTAACGTCTTCTTAACAATGCAAAATTAAACTCGCACTAAGAATAACCAGTTAATGAACCATATATATACTAAGGTTTCATCACTATGGTGCTAAGATATTGCATCTGTATATGGTAAGCCCATAGACAACACATAGTGGGATTCTCTATAGTACTCGTGAAATGATGCAATAAAGACTTGCCTTGTTCTCCATTCTTAACCTTACTAGTTTAAGTTATAGGTAAGGCCAATTATCTTTTGTATGTAATTAATGTAACAATTTAATTATATTTATGAGATCATAATATTATAGTATTTATTTCTATTGTTATAATAACCTGAGTTTACTTTCAAAGTTTGATAGTAGAAGATGAGATTTTAAAAGATGAAGAATGTAATGTCATGTGAAATCTGACTATTATTAATTGCATGTGCTTTCTTAGAATATCTGATTGATGTGAATATTAAGGATAGTTGTAATGAATGTATATCGAGTTGGCTGAATATCAATTTATCCTATTCAGTTAATTAATTCAGTGATAATTTTAAAGATGAATTGGGTGGGTTAATTACATACAAAAGATAATTGGCCTTACCTATGACTTAAACTAGTAAGGTTAAGTATGGAGAACAAGGCAAGTCTCTATTGCATCATTTCACGAGTACTATAGAGAATCCCAATATGTGTTGTCTATGGGCTTACCATATATGGATGCAGTATCTTAGCACCATAGTGATGACACCTTAGTATATATATGGTTCATTAACTGGTTATTCTTAGTGCAAGTTTAATTATGCATTGTTAAGAAGATGTTACTTCTTGTATAGTAATTTTAGAATTGCATTATGTTATGTGGTTCAGATATCTGCATTATGGTTTTATATATGTTTATTCTGACATGTATGCAAGTGGACTACACTTTTTAACTCAGTGTGTACTGAGTCCTCTTTGTGTTGCATTGCATTTTTGTGTATGTTTCAAGTGTTCAAGTCGAATAACTAGTGCTAAGGAAGACTATTGAAGTTACTTCTTAAAACTGAATTTGATATTTGTAAAGTCCATATGTTGGACTTAGGCGTCTTTGAATGATTAGGTTCTTCATTATTGTACTGAACTCATTATGTATTAACTTCATTATGGAAATTTATTTAGATGATATATTCATATATTTTGAGGTCTACGAATTGAGAATGATTCAATCGATGTACTTGTTCTTGTAATATGATGATTAAATAAAAAAAGTATTCATTGGTTCTTTATGTTTGTTCATAGTTTTTTTATCTTTTTTTTGTGGAGTATTACAAGTGGGATACTTTATACTATACATGAGTCCACTTTAATGTGTTTATGATATGGAATAACTAGTAGGACTATGAATTGTACTATGCTCGATAGAACTAGAGGAACCCATTTAAAGTTTGAGGGGTTCATGATCATCTTGCACAAATATGTTTATTCCCTTAGGGGAGTTAGGAGAAATAATGGGGCCCTAAAATGGAATAGGAGTAGTAGAAGGATCGTTTATTAGGATAGGATATTGCAGAGGGTCTGGAGGATTAAGATACATGCATCAAGGGATGTAGGGCTCTTAAGGAGTATCTAGAGGGATGGTGGGATCTTGTAGTGGACAAAAGGTGAGGGGATACTTTGATCTTGACTTGAAATTGGATCATTAGGAAAAATGGAAGGGTGATCTAAGGATAATGGGAAAGGGGAAGGGATCATCTCATAAGAGGATAATGGGGTCAACATGAGGCTCAAGGAAAATTGGATTGGTCTTTCCTAGGATCTTGATCTTGCTTTATTTCAGGACTAATTTATTTTCTCCTTAAATCATCCTTTGGAGCTAGCATATGGATTTTATATGTATAGGAAGCTCTGGAAAGGAATCAATTTTTGGATATATAAAGGTGATGAGCTTTGATTTGGATTCTCTTGAATGGGAATTCTTAAATATGTAGGACATACTGAAATTGGCTCTATAATTTGGGAATTTTGAAAGGGGCATGTGTCAAGAATGGGACTAGCTTGAAATTATTTTATGAATAGCCATTAGGGGATTTATCATTGGAAGTGCAACTTGAAGGTGATGGAGGAAAATTCTCTTGTGAATCTTTGTGCCATGAAGGACTAAAGTGAGACATGATGTTTCTTAAAGGTAAGTTTCTTGAGAGGAAATAGGTGTTTCATCCATGTTTGGGATAAATTATTATTCTCAACATCTTCATATATAGGATCCAATTTTTTCAAGAAACTCTTAGAAGTTTTTTATTTGAACTTTTACAACCTGGTTTCTCTTGTTGGTGATATAGAATTATATTTACATGTTGTAAAGCATTGGTTGTTTAAACATTTTCTATAAAAGGTTTCCCATTGATCGTGCTTATTTGAAGTCCAAAAGTTGACATGTTTTAGTTTGTTTTTTTAGAAGACATTGTTTATGAATTTGAGGACATAAAAAATTTCTCGTTAACATGTAATGTTCTTGAAGGAAAATTTGTTTTTGATATTCGTGTTGATTGAATTTTTGGCACAAGAAGTTGTTTGAGGGTCACTTGATTGAGTTGGAACAGAGATTGGCTCAAAATTAGGTAGTGGCCCTGGTTGAAGTATGTCGCATCATGTTTGAATTTTTTTAATTTGAAACTTGACTGAATGATTACTTTAGATTTTTTTTTCATGATTTTGGTTTAATGAAGAATTTTTTGCAATAGGATTAAATTCATCATCTAGGCTTGGTTGAAAAAGGTTTGCTCTTGAATATGATTAGATTCATTCAAGTTTTTATTTTCCTTATTTTGTTATGCAATAATATTTGGTACATTTGATTTTTCAATTAGATATTGTATGTTAATTACACCAAAACTTTCTTTTGGACATGTATGTGTGATTCCTTCCATTGGTTTCTATTTGTTTTTTCCCTTCTTTGCTTATTTATCCAATTTTTCTTGCAACTTTTTTATCAAGCATGTGTGGGATTGATGTGATTGATTGTGAGATTTTGAGTAGGTCATTTTTCTTGATTCAAAAGGGGCAACATCATGTGAGGTCTATATCATGTTTGGGTGAAAACTTTTTCTTTGGTAAAAAAAAATTTGTAAATCATTCATGGTGTTTCGGCCAAGACCTTGTTGAAAATGTATATCTTGTGTTTGGTCAAAAAATGTTTGTGTGGTCTCTTCACTTGAAATGTACATGGTTTGTTATGAATCTTGTTTCCTTATGGGAGGTTGAGACCTTATAATGATTGGCATGATGACTATATCTTATTAAGTAGGAAGGATGTATGCAAAATGCACTTCTTCTTTTTTGGATTTTTGGAATTTGAGACTGTTACATAATTATGGAACATTTTTCTAGATTTTTGACTTGGGATATGAAAATTAAATCTTGAGGTATGAATATGCTTTGAAGGTATGAAAATTCTATGCAAAGGATAAATGCAAATGATATTTTTGGTTTTTTCAAATTTTGAAGTATGAAAATGTAGTTAAGGGTATGCATGCGCAAAATGTTTTGGAATTTCAAATTTAGGATTTTGAAAATAAATCTAAGGATATGAAAATCCAAATATTTTTGGACTATTGGATTAGGTTTTCAAAATGAAGTATATAAGTTTTATGAAAGGGTATGCAAATGCTTGATTTTAAAATTTAATTAAGGGAATGGAAAAGTTGTATGCAAAGGGTAATGCACGATTTTGGTTTGGATTTTTAGAGTTTAAGCTATGTAAGGTTTGAAGTACATTATATTTTTGGAAATATTTTGAATTTTCCAAGGTATGCAAGGATTTTGAAAATGTAGTTCTAGAAAAAATCATCATCATATGTTCAAGACATACAAATATCAAAAACATATACAACCTAACTATTCCTATCATAAAAGCAATATGAATAACAAATAATTCAAAAGAAAAATCCTTCAAGTGATGATCCTATGTTCTCATTTCTTCTCCATTGAAATGATGTTAATGTATCTCTTGATCTTGATAAAGTTCACAAATTACTTGAGATAAAATTGGTAGCATGAGAGTACTAGGAATGTAATTAGCTAGACAAGTGCAAAATAGTTCAATTATAGAGTTTGGGAGATAAAATGCATAAATTAGAAAAAATTTGTGCAAATTGGAAGATTGTCATAATTATTACAAATTGGAAGCACAATTTGGAATGCACAAATCAAGGACAAAAATCAAAGACAAAGTAGAAGGAAAAGTGGAGGGAAAATTAGAGGCCAAATTAGTCGAGAAATGTGAAGGGAAAGTTGAAAGAAATCATGAAGCATGATTATAGGGATTGAAAGCACATTGGGAGGGTTAATTTTAATTTAAAATTAAATATTTTTCCACCAAAATGGAAATTAGAAATAGAAGTTTAGGAAATTCTAGCATGAAAAAATTAGTCAATTAGATAATATAAATTAATAAATTGTAAGACATAGGAAGAGGGAGAATAAATAAACTTAAGTTATTTATTCAGTTAGGACATAGGGATAAACTATGGGTTATCTATCCCAAAAGGATAAATTAGTTAATTGATGACCAAAATGATGATGTTGATATGAGATAGGACTAATTTTGATGATATTTATGAAGATTTGATTTGATTTTGATGATTTTGAAAATGATTTGATTAGATATAGAGGGAATTATCAACAATATCCGAGATTGATTTGAAAGTGTTTGAAGGTGGTTCGATGGAGTCAAAATGATGTTGAAATGATTACGGTAACTATGAATAATTTTGAAATACTTGAAATTACTAAAAGTTGGTTTTGAGAATTTTGATAATAATTTTGAACACAATCAAGTTGGCCAAAGTGATTAAGATTATGTTGCAAGGTAAGAGAAATGTTATTAAGAAATTGAATGAAAAATGATAGACAATAGAAGACATATTAATGAGGGGAAATATGAGTGTGAACCATTTTTTGATGTCTACAACTATATTTATGTAATTTATGTTAGATTCATGTTTTTATGATCTAACATATATTTATATACTCTACACCTAGACATGTTTATGATATACATTTTTATGCACATCTAGATACATGCTTATTTATATGTTGTTTATATTTGATATGATATATTTATCTAGATTCTTGGATACATTTGTTTATGATGTTTGATAGGTGTAAATAATACATAAATTTCTGATGTTTTACATGTGTTTAAGTTTGTATATGTGATGTTTATCTACATTTTTACATTGTTTATGATAAGATCGAGACATATATGTTTTAATGATGTTTTACATGTGTTTAATTTTGTATTTATATTGTGTTTACTTATATGTCTTCTGTGCATATATGATTATTCACATGTTTAAATATCTAGATTTTTCTATTAATTATAAATCAGGCCTATTACATCAGTTATACCATTAGAGTATCACCTAGATTGGAGATATTAGAAACATACTTAACACCCTATGTTCTATAGATATATAGTTTATATATTTCTACTATTATATTAAATATCTTGTTTCTTTCCTATAATTAGAGTTCGCAATGTTGAATTTCAATGAAATAGTACAAAAAAACAAGGCCATGATAAGTACATATTATCTAACTAGTGTCAAGAGTAAAAATAATGATATCTTTTAGGCAAGCCTCCCCTAGAAGTGGGCCATCTAAATGCTTGAATATGATGACCACAATAGCAATTAGACTGTGCAATGAAAAACTGTATAGAATTGCAACTTCCAAGGGAAAAACAACATTTATATCATATGGGAAAATTGACCATAAAACTCCCAAGGTTGATCTCAAACTGGGCTCTTCTTTTTATTATTTTTGTTCTATGGGAGATCTCCAATGTAAAGACTCTAACTATTCCATTAGAGAGTAGCTTGTAAAATAAATTATTTTCCATCCTTATAGTGGGCTAGGTACACCAAGATGCTAGTAAATTAAATGACCGCATACCAAAAACAACTCAAGAATTTGCATAACCCATGCTAGTTATCTGAATTTCAAGATTTTTTTAGCTTGGTAATACTGAGCCTCAAATGAAGAATATAAAAATATAAACAATATATACATAACTTGTGGGAGTTATAAATAATAATATTAATTTTTTTTTAAATGTGCTAAATCTTATTTTCTCATAACATGTGTGAGTTTTTTAGCTCTAAAACTCATGGACTTAGCTCTACATAACCTGTATAGGTTATGTAGAAGCGAGAGTGACAGAGAGGGAGGGTAGGAAGAGAGGAAGAGAATAGAATGAGACAGAGAGGGGAGAGAGGGGAAGGGAGAGGGAGAGGGAGAGGGAGATTGGGAAAGGAGAGGGAGAGGCATGAATATTTTTTTATTTTTTTATTCTTTTTTGGTTGGGGGTGGGGGTGTGTGTGTGTGTGTGTGTGTGTGAGAGAGAGAGAGAGAGAGAGAGAGAACAAGAAGGAGAAGAGTGTGAGATACATGAGGAAAATAGAGAAGAGAGATGAGATAGAGATAAAGGAGGATAAATAGGGCTCAAAATAGATAGAGATGTTGATGGGTGAAGAAAGATTAGAGAAAGGTTTACAAGAAGATTCATGCATGTATAGAGACATATATACATATCAATATAAATACATGTATAGATAACTATAGATACGCATATATACAAACATGGACACATATTATATATGTACATTTATATGTATCTCAAGTGTATGCTCAATTTAGAACTATGTGTTTTTATGTATTCATAATCCATACAAGTTATGAAGAATTTGGAAGTGTATTTTTTGCTTTTAAAAACTGAAGCAAACTATTTTGTACATCAAACCCAGTATGGGTTTTGTCATGGTAAGAAGGTTGGAAAATGACTAGAAGGTTTACAAGCTCATTTTCCCTCCATTTTTGTCCCTTTACATGTTTTTTCATATTCCAACACGATTTCTTGAATCCATCATCATTAGGTTAATAGATTATCAAGTTGTATCTCTTAAATTATGACCATGGTCTCAGACGTCTTATCTAACCATATAAAGTTTTCTATTTTTGGACAGCATTAGCATAGTAAACATTAATTTTCTTTACCAATGTCTTGATAATTCTCACAAACATGTCTACCATTTTTTTAATAACTTTTTATATACTTGACCAAATTTTTAAAAAATTATATATTACTATTTTACACTAGATAATATACACTTTCAAAAAAATAAGTTTACATTTTTTCTTATTTTGATGTATGTTATGCCTAGCACACAAAGAGGTGTCATATTTTATGATGCACTCACTTCAAAAAATCATAAATAAAACTACAAAAGAATACACAACTTTTATATCTCATTCTTACCTAGCATCCTACAAAAGGGTTTTACAAAATACTAAATCTAACTATTATTTTGTGAGGCAAATAAAAAATGTTATGTTTTTTTTTTTAAGTTAGGAACCATATTTCATGCGTACCCTCTTAATGTTATCCATTTTCTAAAGCCTTTAGTAATTTAGAAACTTCATTCAAAGTACTACAATTCATAATATTTTTACAACTCAACTTTGAGTGCATGACCCTCAAATGTCTCTTTAAAGTTTAAGCTTTCCTGGTTTCAGAAGAAAAAACAAGTGGTCACTTATACCTCCTTTTTCTAAACCATCTTAATGCACTTACCTAGTGATTGACCTTACAAGTAATGTCATGTTTTATGATTATCCTCATACATTCACTAATAACCCTATTACAACCACTAAAAATCTCATTACTCTTAGATTTCCATAATAACCAAATAATTCCATAAGAAAGAGTTGCCAAGAAGAGCTTAGTGACTTTTGTAAGGAAATGGACCTACCCCAAAATTACATCAATAGGAAAAACAAAAGCATCAAACTTAATACCAAATAGATTCCAAAATTTGTTTACAAATAAATAATGAAGATATATGTAACTAATTTAGGCGGTCTCCATAAACGGCAGAAATTAAGGTTTATATTAGGTTTGAGGACAAGAAGTTTAAGCAGCAAAAAAATCCATAAGAAGAATTTTATATTCAATTCTAATGGTATGGACCAGATCCAAGAGAGAGCATATTTCAAGGCTCCAAATTTGTTTCAAGAGGCATAGAGGTGAGATATGTTGTATAGATTACCAAAAAGCATGGAATGTATAGATTTGGCTTTGATAGAGGGTAACAAGGACCCATCTAGCCACTGGTAGTTGAGTTATATATCTTCAACAGAGAGACAAGGTTGAGGATGGGTAAGAGAGGAGAAGGATAGCTTCAAGACAATGGAAGTCCTTCATTGAGTGAGGGAAATATCAAAATTCTTATGAAGGTGCTACAAGAAAATTGATTGGCCATTGTTGATAATGTCACTAAAGGTATTCATCACATATTTTAGTTGAACACCCCTTTAGGAGTGTCAATGGTTTCCCACTATGCTTCAAAATCCACCATAGACTACTCACCACATATTTTATTACCATTGTCAATTATTAAAATATTAGTAATGAACTCCCAAACTTCATCCCACGCTTTCCATATTGAAAGGAACACATCATATCTTGTTGGTTTAATAAGGAAGTTTCTTGAAATGATATTAACCATAGGAATACCAATCCAAGAGTTCCTATTGGAAGAGACAATCCTATACATTTTATTTATAACTAGAACCATGGTTCCTTGCCTTGAAGAGCCTTAAATATCCATTTTATAGCCAATTAAATGTCTTTCATTTTGATATCATTTAACCCTAATCCACCTTTACTTTTACTCATAAAACACCATACCCACTAAATTGAATTTTGTTTCATATTTCTCATACTATCAGACCATAAGATTCCCCTAATCTATTTTCATACATGATTGAGTTGATATTGGAAGAAGAGTCATGTGGAGGCATAATATATATTATAAGAGGACAAAAAAATTGGCATACTTACACTCTTCTAGCTAATGTAAGCTAATGCTTGTTCTATTTCTTGACCTTCTTATTTATTTTCTCCTAGATACAATTGCATATTTCGTTTAGATTGATCCTAATTAAAAATGGCATGCCCAAGTACTAAACAATGTGATCAATCTAGGCCTCCTAATTCAAAGGAGAACTTGAAAAAATAGTCATGGGGATGAGTTTTCAAACCGAGCATCACTTATTTGGAAGCAGATAGCTTGTTGATTGAGGCTACAACATTACCCACATCCATATCATTGAGTAAGGTAGTGTTATCAAAAAATTGGATGTTGACCACTTCCTCATGACTAGGAAAAAAAAATATCCACTTAATTCTTAATGAGGTTGTATTATCCCTTAGGAGGTAAAACATGGATTTGGTATCAAGAAAAATAATTTAGGAGTAAGGGTGCATCTATGTTTAATAGATCTAAATAAGAGGAACAATGTAGATCTAATCCCATTGACATGTGCTCTAGCAATGGAATATTGCATTAGGGTATTTACCACACAAAAAACTTCCTTAGGAAATATGAGACTTTTCAATAGCATAACAATAAAAATCCATTCCACCATATAATATATTTGTTCAAAGTATACAAGTACAATTTCTAAGTTTTGATTAAATTTTTTTTCCAATTCATTGTTTTATAGCACTATAATAGGTTTTCTAGAATGCATCTTCCCTTTAAAAAGCTATTTTGTGTGGGATTGACTACATTAGTTAAGATGTTTTCCAACCTCTTAGTCAATACCTTAGAAAGTATGTTGTAGAATGCATTAAGAAGTGCGATGGGATGCCAAATTTTGAGAAAAGACTTATCCCGATGTAGGAGCATTCTAAGATTCTTGGAAAACTTCCATCGTTTTGTTTTCTATTTTGTTCTTTATGTTCCTATTTTCTTGTCTAGATGATCGTGTGTGCATTGTTTATCGTACATCCTAGCTTGTAAAATTTTGGTGGCTTATTAAATAACTTATCTAGATCATTCTTCTATGTTCACGAATCATTTGATTTCCTATTTGTGTTCTCATTATTTTCTTTGGAGTAGTGTGTTCTCTGCTAGCACCTTGACCGGTTGATGGATTTTCATTGGGTGGTGTATGATTCGTATGTGAAATAATTTGAAGCTCTTAGTGATTATTCTTAGATCATGTATGGGCCTATATTTTGGATTGTACATTCTTTTATTATTATTAATTATTGATCCTATATTGGAGTATGTTTTATTTATTATAACATTGTTAGTGAACAGATTGTCTTTTAAACTATTTAACAAATTCACTCTATGCCCAAGGTATTCGAAAACACAAAATGTTCACAACAGTTGAGAAAACTTCATAATATTTGTTTTTCTCTCTACATTTTTAAGGTATAGCTTCCTTGTAGAATTTTCAATGAATTCAAAGATTATATTCACACTTTTACCAGAAAGCATATAAGGTTCTCTCACATACTCCTAAGTAGTGAGGTAAGAATTCATTTAAACAATAAAGAGGATATTCATCAAACTTTTCTTCCACAAAACATTTGTTCAAAGAAATGAGTAATACCACAACTGATATTAATCACTCAAGAATCTAAATTAAAACAAACTTACAATATGAACAGCAACAAATATCTTGAATCAATAAACCAGAGCTCACAAAGTAACAATGATTTAAACACTTCGAACGCCAAGTTTCCAAGCCAAATCCAAGATGATATATATATATATATATAACTTCCTCATGCACACAGTCATTCAAAAAGTAAAAACATATATATGTTATCTATCGATCATTGTCATTAAAGTATCTCTTTATCAGTACTTCTAGCTATCTATTTCTAACCCTTAATTAGTTCAATGCCCCGGCATTTATAGTTTCATTACAGATCTGGAAGGCCTCCATCAAAACCCATCCATTTCGGTTTAAATAAGAAAATAGTTATAGAAATAGCTATCAAAAAGTAACTGAAAACAACTATCTAGTTCAAGCCTCGTCACTGGTTTTCTCTTCCTCTCCCATGGTCTGTCGCACCAACTTCTAGCTTCTAAAAGCATTCATAAACTCCTACATCGCGTGGGAATGTAGATTCTTTAAACTCAGTAGCCTAGCCCTGCACGTCTTTTTTTCCATTTGAACTCCTTGATCTTTAGACTCTGATGTGGCATGAGGTTCTTGTTAAGACATAGCATGGATTCAATATTCGCCAACATAGTGAAATCATTAGTAGTAGGCAATTCGTTATCTCTGATCTTCTCAATGGCTTCAATGAAGCTTTTAGTCAATGTTTCAAAATCCATGTTCCCATCCTCAAACTGTAGAGTCCCTGTAGGGTTTACTATATTCATGTCTTTAAGGAGTTCCTTATGCATCCTAGCAATTTTGCTCTCAATGGCTTGCATTTCTTTGATTGCTTCCTTATAAACTGATTCTTTCCAACTCATGTTGTTCTTCATGATGAATAAAATGTAGGGATCTACATTCTTCATTGGATTTTCATTTAGAGACTTAAGTACTCCAAATTTCTCAACTTCAGTTACTTAGAATACAATCACCTGGCACCAGCTCTGTTCAATTTCCCGCCCTGGTGTCAAAGTTTGAATTTCTCCCAACAGCATTTCTCCTTCAGTATACACATTGGTGAATTCTACAATGAATTTATTACCTTCCTTGATAATAGTATTCACCCAATCTTTCACTGCATCTGATAGCAATTTCCCCATTTGCATTTGTTTTACCAGTTGTTGGCTATCTGCAAAGTTTGGGTTGAAGGATTGAGGGGCTTGAATAACTGGTAGAGCTCCAAGATTCATTAGAGAATCAATATAAGTGGCCATAGTCATCACCATACCCTTAAGTTCCTTTTTCTTCCTGCTATCTTTTCCAAATTGAGTTAACATGTGATTGGCAGAAAACTTGAAAAAGTGGTTGCCTGTGCTCCTATTTATGGTTCCTAGTTCAACTAAAGTGACTTTGAAACCTTCATTGTGGATCTCCCCAAATTCTATTTTATGCTTATAAGTGGCTACTTCATTCGTTATCTTTCTAGTCACTGGGTCTTTAGTTAGGTGAGCATCAGTTTTCAATTTCTTAACCTTTGAACCTCGGGCAGCATACTAGGTTACTATATCCTTCACAGGTGTTGAAACTAGCTGCAAATTTATTTTCTTACTGATTGTATTAGATAACTAGGATGGGATAGCAGGACTTAAAGAGATTGCTTGAGCATCTCTGGTGGGAGTCATGAACCTTGGCTGATCCACCTTGGGGGCTTTGATGAACTGCACATCAACATCGGCACCTTCCAAGAGGTTGAGATCATCAGTTGAATCTTGTCCCTAAACTGACATCCTTTCTTTTTGAACCTCGTGCTTCTTAAGGGCCTCAGATTTAGCTTTAGACCTGGTTCTAAAAGCCATATTTTGTATATGGATTGGCATCCTCTTCTACTTACCTTGAGCCAACACACTACTTGCAATAGAAGACGAAAGTTGGGTGTCAGATTTCGATGGTTTAGGAAAAGAAATCACCCTTGAAGAGGGTTCATTGACAACTTTCTTGCTATGTTTCTTTAGCCAATCATCTGTGTAAGTGAGTATAGATCTAGCCCTTAGATTTATATCCTCTTCCTCATCCTGATTCCAGTCTACTTCCAGTGATTTCAATTCACTGGATTCTTCCTAGCTTGGTTCAATCATGTCTGAGCCATCCTCAATTATCCCTTGTGTTTGAAACTTCAATTTTAGGGAATTGATTTGTTGCAATGTTAATCTAGAATGATCTCTTCTCAAAACCTCTTCTTCATCTCTACAATCCTACCATAGATCTTCTAATTGTGGAGTTGTTGATGGGTGACCTTTAAGACCTAGAATTTGAATTGCAAAGCCCTTACTTTCAAAATTTCTTCGACCTTGGAAAGAACCAAAATTAAATCTGAGCAGATTGCTTCCTCTAATAGAGGCATTGATCATACTACTGCAAACCAAGGAACCGAGTTTGATAGGGAAAAATGTCTCTCAATTCTCCTGTGGTATGTTATCTTTAATAATAGAGAATAACTGTCTGCAAATTTCAGCTAAAATAAAACAATCCAATGCATATCGTGGAAGCTAAATTAGTTCATCCTTGAATCCATCTATTCTCAAATAGGTGAACTTGGGGAATTGTATGAAATAGCTTCCGTATTGTTGAACCAACCTCTGAGCTTCAGAAGATAGTCTGGGCATGGGTGCCTTATTTAAAGATGCATGTACGTTTTCAATCAATACATCATGAACCTTTCTAAAATTCTACAGCACTCTGTCCTTTTGTAGTAGGGGGTAATATTGATAAACTATTATCTCTTCATTCCAAACTTCATGAGGGAGAGGAGAAAGATCAGTAATGCAGGCAATGCAGTATGTCAAGTATAAGGCCATGTGGAAACTTTCCCTAGATTCTTTGGCATGTCTTAGTTGTGTCCTCAATGAATTAGCAATAATTTCAGCCCAATCCATCTATTGCTCTCCTTTCAAAATTATTTCTATATAACGATACATCCAGTGCTCGAAGAGGTAAACACTAGCTGAACCCTTGACTCGATGTAACAGCACAACAAGGTCATGAATATGAGGCTTAAGATGATCCTTGGTGACTATTTTAGGCAACCTAGAACCTCCACCATAGTTAGTTTCAGTCCATTTCCTAGCTAGAATATTGTGGAATTGGTTTGGAGTTTCTCGGTATTCAACCAGGACTTGGATGGGGGAAAATGCGGCAAATGTATTTTCTGGTAGATTTAGGATAGAGGCAATGGTTTCTCTTGAAATTGATAACATTGGTTCACCATCCTTGTTTACAATACTTTTGCTCCTTACATCATAATGATCAATACAAATTTGAAGCAATTCACGACTAAGAAGGGCTGAGGGAAAAGTTGTGGCTTCAACTAGACCACTGGTCAGAATTTCCATACACCCATTTGATTCATCAACATGCTCAAGAAAATTTGTTTGTAATTTCTCCAACTTAATACCCTCTAGGTTGGTATCACATATGAAAGGCCTTTTACATTCTAAACTTGAAATGTTACCAAAGAAATGTAACACAGATTTCATCTTTAAATCAAATACAGCAAGGCTTTGAACTGATTGTCTTGAAAAACACAGAGATTGCAAAACAAGAACAAGAATTTCTATGTTGCTCAGTTGTAATCTACCGAAAAACAATGATTTTCCTTTCTTTCCTCTATAACAACTCCAAATTCTTAATTCTTCGCATGGCAAACAAAAAGAGAAAGCCAAGCTCATGTTAAGGAGAGAGTACTTACGTGCAAAAGTACAGCCTTATTATGAGGCATTCATGAAAAATCACTTACATTAAGGTTCACAAGTTCAAAGGTCTTCTAACATAATCATCTTATTTAATGACTCCCTTTGCGGCATTATCAATAATGATTATCCTCATTATGATATCCAATCCCCTCTTCGGCGAAAGATTTTCCACTTTTAATCATAATGATGATTTTTGCATTGGGAATTAAAACACCCTTTTAATTATTATTCTTTGACACCGCAATCAATTCCTTGTGTGATGACGGCTCATTTATGCAACATGATCCACTTTCACCAAGGAGTCTTTATCGTTGAACAGCTTTGAACTACTTTGAACTGAGGTTCAAAGTGATTCAAAGTGATTCAAAAGAACACCTCGCTGCTTTGGCGTGCATTTCCTATGGGAAAATTGTTAGAGAAAAAATCATTTGATTGAACTATTTTGAACTGCTTTGAACCGTAGTTCAAAGTGTTTCAAAGTGGTTCAAATGAAGAGACAATGATGGGAAGTGTTCAGGAACTTTGTACAACACTTCAAATGATAACAATTACATGAAGCGATAGAAGAAAGACTTCATCAACTGGATGGACAAAAATTTAAGGAAAGATTTTTAAATATGGCGACTCATTAGATAACTAACAAACATGTTTCCTTAATTGTTGGAAAATATAAATCTTTTGGGATGACATGTGTGTTGTGATGACTATATATGTAATATTCATGATGTATTAAGAAGAACGAACATAGTAGGAATATGTAGAGGTTAATCTATCATACACATTGTGACCACACATTGGATTTTTAGTTTTTGTAAGGCTGCAACTAGGCAGGCTTGTTGTTTTGCATGTTATAAGAAAATTATCAATGTATTTGCATATAATCAATTGAATTATATTATTTTCATTCCTCCTTTGCAGTATTGATTCCCTATGTCACTCTTGTTTCTTGGTTGGACATCTCCTTTATGTATTATCCATCTTTGGTTTGTGGTAGGTCTCTATCATTTGGGGACAACTTGATGAGTTTGGTACTCATTTTTCACCCTAAAGTTCCTGAATCAAAGTCTTCTTTACCCACCATATTTACACTTCAATGGATGGATTGTGGTCTGCATTGGAATGGGAGAATAAGGATTATTTGGGGCTATCATAGATGGATTATGAGATGGAGGCAACATCACCACTAGAGATCTCACATGAGGAGAAAATGATAAGGACTTCCCTTCAATCATGAAAGTTCTTTCTCTTACATGAATTAATGGTATGTTAATTTGAATCATTGAGATTGAGAAAGATAGGATTAAGAATGCTACAATTTTATTTTCTTGTATGGATATCAATTATTTTCCTTCAAGCAAAAAATAATAATTGGATTAGTAATTTATGGGGGAAGGGGGGTGGGGGTGAGAGAAATTGGGCATATATGTGAGTTGTTGTAAAATTTTACATAAAGGTCTCTTTATTGTGGTGTTAAGAACACATTGTAAGCAAGATAGGGTGTTGAGAAAAAGGTTTTGGAAAGTTGGTCAATTAGTATTATGTTATTTCCCATGGTTTCACAAAGGGGATATGGAGAGAGTTGTGGTTAGGTCTACCCGTCATTGGCTTGAAATTAAAAATTTGTCTATATAGTTTTGACATTCCTTCTCTCTAATTTTAAAACCATTGGGGAATGTTCTTCTTGAAGGGTCAAGAGTCACCCTTCCCTAATTAAATACTAGGGTTCTTATTGCTCTTGACCAATATATTGACATCCCAGGGAAAATTTCTTGGAATTTTGATGATTAAGTTTTTTCATAAGTAGGAGATAATTTCCACAGCAATTCAAATTGAGATATTGCTATCTGATTAACCATAAAAAGTATAATGGTTCATAAGGCGTAACACTTGTTGAAGGTTTTGATAATGGGATTGCAAGTAGAGTAGGTTTAACCATGGAGGAAACTCTGTAGTTAAGTGTGCTCAAGCTAAAGTAGTACTAGGATGGGTGACCTCCCCAAGAAGTCCTAATGTTTCACCTCTATGAGCATCACCTAGATCCAATGAGTGCGAAGTGTTCCATTTAATCTCATGAGAGATGGATTCATGTTAAATCACTACTCATAAAACATGTTTTAATGAATTTGACTCAAAAATTACACAGTTAAACCCTGATAGAAATATCATGATTAAGTTTTTTGTTGGGATATTGAGATTTTTGGAAACTTGAATGTTTGTTTTCATTGTAATAAAAATAACCATAATAGAAGCGAGTGTCCTCTTATTAAGGAAAAAAAGATACGAAGTCCTTTAATATTATTCAAAATGAGAAACCTTCAAAGGATGTGTCTCAAAATGATAAGAATGTAGAAATGGATAAATAAAATAATCATATGCTAGGGGATAAAGTCCTAGAAAAGAAGGATGATTTGGTTGATGGTTCTTGTGAGGGAAATGTATTTCTTAATAACTTTAAAGTTTCTCTCACAAACCCTCTATTTAATGATGATTTTGATGTCATTCCTGTCGAGGGGGAATCATGAGTCATTTCTATATAGACAAGGGCCCCCAAAGGGAAGTAATACCCAAGAAAGACTAAATACCCAACAACTAGCCTTAAACACCATCCTAGAGATCATAGATATAAATTTAAAATACATAATGATAATACCCACAATGGAAATACCCATGTCATGGATGAGAGTGTAGGTAAATTGTTAGTGGTTCATGAAGTTGACATGGCACATGCCCATAAGAAAGATGGCTCTCTATCATTTTTTGAATTCTCTAAAATTAAGAAAAGGAAAACATAATAAAGAATTTCCCTCTTAGTCTAAAGAATGACCCAAAAATAATGGGCAAACTATAGAATGTTTCAATAGACTTTATACAAATCATAAAACCATAATCTATCGTTCCAAATGAATTTGAATATTACCATTTGGAATGTAAGAGGACTTGAAATGAAAGATAGGAATCATGTCATTAGGGATAAGTGTAATGAAATATCTAATGAAGAGATTATATGTCTTCAAGAGTTTAAAGTGATATGTTTTAATGTCTTCAATGTCCTAAAATTATACAGAAGCAAGCTAGGTATTTCTATTCTAATCATGATCATCATAAAGTTAGGGTTTCCCTATTGGTAGATCTTAGATTGGAAGATAAAATTACTTGCAATGGTGTTTCCCCTTACAATAGGGTGTGATGGGTCACCATAAGAGATCGATACATTGATGTTGGTATTGTTGAAGTGGCTTTAGGATGGTTACATATCCAATTCACAGTGATGTCTCAAATAATAAAAAGTATTGCTTGAGACATTAATAAATTATTTAATTAATTATGTTAATAATGACTCATCCAATAGCTCTCCATTATTAAATAATATATTTAATCTACCTATTCAAGGATAGTCATTGTGACACAACCCAAATGAATTCCTCCCTAGCTAAGAGGGAGTGTTGATTTTATTGTAGTTGAGATCAGAATCCACAAGCCAACCTAGATATCACAAAGGTTGTGATTATTTATATTATTATGAGATGATATAATTATAATTATATTATATAATTATTAAGTTATATGATTATATAATAATTATTATATTATAGTAATAAAATAATTATTGCGGTAATATTATTATATTCATATATATAAATAATACAAAATTTGCAACAGGTCTATGTGATATTTATGCCCCTACTAAGTATAAGTAGAGTTTCCCTCTGGGAATGGATCTCTACATCCTTCCCTAAGATGCATTGTTTCATGATTGGTTATTTCAATATGACTAAATACAAAGAGGATAAAAGTGGTGGTTTAATACATGAATGGAACTTTTTGGGATAAATGCAAGAGAAGACTCAATCTAACTGACCACGTAGAATTTTTTAAAAAAATCTAAAGGCATTTGGTTTGCATATTGTAATAATCAATTAGATAGCCAAAGGACCTATTGTAGGCTCGATACGATCTATGTGGATGCTTATGATTTTTCTTTTGTCTATGATGGATCATGCAATCCTATTTTCATTTCTCCTGCTATTTTGTTTGATCACTCACCCATTTTTGCAAGTATTAAAATTGATGAACTAGTATGAATATGGATAGGCCTAGAAAGAAAAATGTTCCCAAAGTCTATACTTCTCTTATGAAAGATGAGGACACTATTGGGGCTATTAATATGGCCACATACATCTGTAAATTTTGTCATCATAAACTACTAGTGATAGAGAGGTGAGATGTCCTTATTAACCTTTGGAGAAAAATAAAAGAATAAGGATATTATTATATATGTAAAAACTAGAACATGCCTTTTAATATAAAATTAACTGCGTTGAAGTTGACTTGCAACAAAAAATGCATGATGAATACTTGGAAAGAGTGCTAATTGAAATAATGATGGAATTGAGAAAAAATGTTCAAAGAGAAAAGAATTAGAGATCGCATCAATCGGTTAAAAGAAGGAGATAGAAGTCCAGTTAATTTTTCAATATCTATAGACCCAAAAAATAAGAAAGGATTGAAGAGATACACTAAATGGTAATTCCACAAATAGCCTTGCGGACATTCAAAAAGCATTTTTTAACTTCTACCAATGCCTTTTTACTTCAAAATACAAACTAGAAAATTTTGAAAATATAGATCAAAGTTTTAAAATATTCCCTAAAAAGGTATTTGTGCAAGATTTTGTGAACTTTCCAATGATATTTCTATCACAAAAATTAAAGATTCATCTAGATCCATATCTAGTGCTAAAGCACTGAGTCTTGATGGGTTGTCAGCTAACTTTTACAAAGTAAATATTAATTGGGTTGGGCAAGAGCTTCTAGAACTTTAGAATGAGACATTCCAAAGGGATGTACTTGGACATAACATTAATCAAGGGGTGATCAAAATGCATCCCAAAGGAGGAGACAAAAACACTAATTAAAAAATGGAGGTATATCACTTTACTAAATCTCTCTTATGAAATCCTAGTTAAGACGCTAGAAAAATTCCAAGTGTATTAGGGAAGATTATTTAAGTTTCTCAAATAGGGTTTATAAAAGGTAGATACTTCCTTGAGAACTTAATCACTAGCTAAGAAGCAAAACATTGGGCTAAAGAAGATAGGGAAAATGCACCCATGGTTTTTCTTGAATTTGAAAAAGCCTATGATAAAATTGAGTGGGCATTTGTGATCAAAATGATGAAATATTTTAGTTTCCCTTTATTCTTCTATAGATGGGTCAAACTATTACTTAAGGTCTACTAAACTATTGATATCAATGACTCTTTCTCTTATCCTATCCAGTTGCAAAAGTCAATTTGACAGAGGTGTCACATTTCCCCCGCCTTATTTGTTTTCAATTAATGTCTAAAAACAAGTTTTGAGGGGACATGAAACCCCTTACAACATATACAAAATATTTAATGTTGATCCACAAAATACAACTATGTTGAATAAACCAACGGCACAATAGCCACCCCAAGAAACAATGCTACCATAAAAGTCAGCATCCCAAGATAAACCACAAGATCAGAGAAGAGATACACACAAAAGAGGACTACAAGGAACTAGAAGAGAAAAAGAAAATAACAGAAAGTTCAATCTTCCCAGAGAGAAAGAAACTAGGAACTTGCAACCTGCATTAAATAAGGAAAAAGATAGAATTTTCCTTTACCTCCCTTCTTTTGGGAGCGTAGAGTCATGTCAAAACAAGGTGAGCACTTCTCGCCAATCCTGAGGAATAGACCCTAAAATAAAAGAATGAGAAGATCCAAATGCCACAAATCTAGTTGAAGGGTTCTAGACAAACCTGACAATATTAGAAGCAACAACATTAACAAGTCCAACACTATAAAATATCTTAGTACATCTTACCTCCTCTGGCAAAGGGGACACAAGAGACCCAACATTAAAAACTATAGCAGAAAAACTCACAGGAAGAGAAAATATTAGTGCAAAGCTATTTTTATTTTTGTTGATGCTTTATATTATGTTCTCATAATACAGAGTTGGGACCAATAATAAAAGGAATAAAACTAACTAATGATAATTCATTACTCAATGCTCAATTTGCAGATGATACTACTCTATTTCCTAAATTTAGTGAGAGTAATTTTTATAATATCCTACAAAGGTTAGAATTTTTTTGTTTGGCGTCAAAGGCTAAAGTTGCTCCTCATTAATTCATAGTTAATGGTTGATCTGATCTACCTCACATGGATTTCTAATAAGTTGGGTCATTTTCTTATACATATAAGGACATGTTGTATCAAGAGGAACTTAATGTTATTGAATACTTTATTAATGTTGGGGGAGGAACAGAACGTTAATAAGGAGGACATTGCAGAATTAATAAGAATCCTAAACTTATAGATGACCCTCATTAGGACACATGTTATTGTGGCTCTAGACATTGATTCCCCATTGAGGATGTTCAACATTGACACAGTTTTAGTAATAATGTCATAGGTTCATGGGATGTTGCATAACGTACTTAATGAATATAGTATCTTATAGTCAAAACACTTGATTTCATTATCTTGTATTGTATGATGTAAATTGATTTGTAGCATAGTTGTTAGATCTTTTTTATGGTAGTCTTGATATTTATAGTTAGAGTAGATTGGTAATAACGCTCTCATGGATACTTTGATGTAAATTTTTTCATGAACTATTTTTAATACAAAATTATAAGATGGTTGCAAAGTTGAACGATTCCCTTAGGGGCCCATAGAATTATGGGTCGGCACATTCTTTCTTGCATCTCCAGTTCAACCCCATAGAATAGTAGGCCGGCACATTCGAGAAAGGTGCCACCTGCCCCCACCCTTGCCAACCCTACTCCACCCCTGATTACACCCTCTAGGTGAACACGGTCAAATTATAAGATTTCAATATTTTATTTTTACGATATTAGAGCTCATTAATTAGATATTGGTTGGAAATTATGAATCGCTAAAAACTGAATCAATATTGAATTAAGAATGAACTCTTAAATAGAGTTTATAGACACCGATAATAGCATAGTCTAAACATAGACTAAATTAGGAAGAACTTAAAAAATTCCTAAATGATTGTTAACTAATGCTCTAGAAAAATGAGCTAAATATAGCAAGAACCTAAGATACAAAAATAATTCTAATACCCTCCCTTAATGGTCATTCTACAAGTACAATGCAAAAGACAATACATGTCTTTTAGTCACATGACAATTTTTTTGTTCTTGTTGAACCCTCCTCGGATTTTCAAAATGTTAATATAACCAAGAGTAGCCTAGAAAAAAGTAGATAGTCCCCTTCTTTAGAATGGTTTGCAAAAAGAGAGGAGATCCCTCTATTCACTCTTTCACTACTCTCCTAGAATTTGCAAAACTATAGCCAGAAATCATCACAAAAGCATCTAACCTGATGTTGTATAACTAAGTTGCCCTTCCCTGTATATGGAAACACACTAAGAATAATCGACAAACCCTCCAAACTATTGCTAATGAGCAGATTGTCCAAAACCCAATTGCAAAATACACAATTTGAAGAGTACAAAGTGTCAATTTTTTCAAAAGATGGTATAAACCCTAAAATAACATCCAACATAAACTTTGGTCGTTTGTGGATACTCATTGTGTGATTGGGATTTCTCTTTTGGCGACCACAGTTCCTTCTACTTCTCCTCTATCAGGACCTTGTATTTCTCTTCTCAGTGTTTCTCAGTATTCTCCTCCTACTATGGCATATTGGGTTGCTTTAACTAGGATCTTAGCACCTATGATTGAGGTTCCCCCATCTTCTTTGGTCACCTCTTTAAGTGGGACAATATCCCTTTGTGTGGTGGTGCCCTCTGTCCCTTCCCCCATGGTTGAGGGTGTCTTTGCTAAGGTCTCTCTTGTGTTGGCGATAGATGAGAAGTAGCCTATCACAATCATTGTTGATAGTTTGGTAGCTATTATGGTTGCAAACTTTAGGTGGCCTAGTCTAGGGAATAATTACCTTGAGTAGAAGATGATTTCTTAATGTGGTATTTTCTCTATCTCTATGTTCATTTCCATTATGTTGAAAGTAGAGATAGAGGAAGAAATAGACCATAATTCCTTTATTTTCTCCACTTATGGTGTGATATGTCAATTTAGGGGTTTTTTTCCTAGCGTCATGAAGTTGCATGTTTGGATCTCATATAATTGGGAGCCCCTGCTTACTAGTATTATGCACATTTACCCTATGGACAAGGGGATTTTTTGCTAAATTTGAGACTGCTCTGTACCAAAGAAAAAAAATGTTGTACAATCATTTCTTCAGTTGGGAGGATATATTTTTGCTTAAGGTTAAACCTTGGCATTCTTATTTCAACCCTTCTTCTAAAATGTTCAATAAGATTCAAATTTGGGTTTGTCCACCTTATCTCCTTCATCTATCGATTCTTAAAGGAAGTGGGAAATGGTCTTGGGAATATTTTGATGGTGATGAATCTTCTAATATTCTTCATTCCATTTTTTCTTGTATCCTAGTTGATGTTGATGTTTCTAAGGGGCTACTTGTGGAGATCTTGATTGAATCTTCTAAAGAGTAGATTGATTTAAATTTTGGACTATGAAGGGGACCCCTTCAAGTGTAGAAGATGTTTTAAAACTGGACATGTAGCAGCACATTGTGGATTAGAGGAAAATAAATTATCTTCATGGTGGAAAGATAGTTATGTTTAACATTATACGATTAAGAAGAAATCTAATAACCAAAGGAGTTTCTCCTAGGTGGTTGTGGAGGATCATCTATGTTGTGCACCTTCTTCTCAAGCAGTTCCAATTACTAATGATGGGATTGTTGAGGCCCTTGTTCCTTGGATTTTTTCTTCTTAGGTTGATATGTTCAATAGTAGTGTGGCTTTGGAGGCTAGTTTGCAATCTCATGCCCCTCTCCTAGTGTCTACATCTTCCAATGGTGCTTTGACAGTAAATTTTGGTAGTGCCCCTGGTGTTTCTTTTGAGTCGGTGGGTGCTGTTGGCTTTCTTTCTTAAGTTGGGTAAGTTCTAACATTGTGTTCATTAGATTGGTAAGAGGTTTCTACTAATGTGAGAGAGAGCTAGATAATTGTAAAAGGAAATAAATAGAAGACATATATGCCCTCTTTTGACATGACAAGGGTGGTGCTCAAGAAATATCTCAATGATTCCTTGTTATGAGTGTTTGGGTTGGAGTTCCTCTAGTCTTTTCTTTGTTCTTTGGGCTACTTGTTGGTTTTTATGAAAGCGCTTGTTTCAAGTTGTGGGAGTCTACTAGTAAAACTCATATTGTGGTCAGTGTTGTTTTTTTCTTATTTTGTTGAGCTTTATTGTGTTGAGATTATGTGTGTTGCACACATTGCATAATATTATTTATATTGTATTATCTTATTTTATTATATAATGTTGTACCTAGGAGCACCCAGATGGGCGTGCAACATATAGAGGGTCTCATGGAATATCACTAATGAGTTGTATTAAACCATTGTAATGATATTTGATGTAGTTATTTAATATTGGAGAAACTAAATGAAATTTCCAATATTAAATGTAGGTCAATGGGGGTTTGGAGGCACGTGGTTTATGTAATATCACTTAGTGATTTTGTGGTAACTTTCTAGTATAAAATAAACCATAAGGGTGATGGTTGATGTGAGAAAGAGCAAGACATGAAAAGATAGGTTACCCAATGGACCATTTGTGGAGGTTGGAAATGTGGCATGGGATGTGTGGATTTATGTGTATTTACATAGATTGTTTGGTTGTGGCTATGATTTTGAAGGATTCCATGGTTGTAGTGCAAAGGTATTTTGGTGAATAATATATCTTGATGGATGCTTTGGAGGTTGGGTTTTTTCCTCAATGAGGATTTTCTAAGGTATATCTTATGTCACATTTTATGGATATGTTATCTATCCTCTTGCATGTGGATTTTAAGTGTTTATTTAATTCAAATATATTATGGATTGTGTGGAAATGGTACTATTTGTTGTTTCAAGTTTCCTAACAAGTGATATGAGAGCTATGGTTTTGTTTTTGTAGCCTTAGATTGAATCCATTGCAATGCATAAAAGAATAAAAGAAATGGCAAGATATATGAGTTTTGTAAGTTTTTTATTACAGATCTAAGGGTTCTAGGTTTGTTGTTATATGGGTTGTTGGCAAGTTTTGGGCATGTGAAATTATTGGTCAAAAAGGTTTTTTGGATGTTTCATTTAAATAAGGGTTTTAGGGGGCAGTTTCCAGAAATGACCTCTTAGGCAAAAACAGACCTCACCATTAGATCCAAGTTAGTCTTTCCATAAATTTTGATATATAATTTGCCTTAATTTGGCCATGTTGAGAGAAAATGCAAACCTTTTTTAAATCGCTGACCATGACGGTTGTCAAATTTAATCTCATCAGAATTTTTATCACAACAAAAAAGTGGCTTACATTAACAAATAGGTTGTCTTGTTAAAACACTCATAACTTTCACTTGGAATGTCAAATTTTTAACTTCTTATAGTTGTTGGAAAGCTAGTTCAAGGCATTACATTTTAGTACAAGTTCGATTTTGTGATTTTGACATTTTGTCATGTTTTGTGAGCACAAAAGTCATATTTTTATTTGTAGCATAGTTTTTGGAATAACTTAGGCATACAAATTTGGATTTTGGACTTTGAGTAATCAACAGAAAGCTCTTAGAGAGCCCTACACATTGGTGCAAGTTTTGACATGGTTTATTTGGTGATATATTGATCTCAATAATTTATGATTTATAGTGACTATGATAACATTGTGAGCTTATGACATGGTGCATGTTTAGAGGTTTGGAGTTTGATGTCATTGTATAATTAAAACATATTTCAGATTGGCCTCATGATAATATGGTTATCAGTGTTTGCTTTGAATATAGAGGATGACTTGTTTGGTCTACAAGTTGTAAGCAGTCTATACTTATAGATTGCATTTATGGGTTATCTTTTCCTATTGGTCTTTAATTATTGATGCATATTTAGATTATTGGATTGGATTTGCATTTTTTATGCTCTTACTCGCCTAATTTGTTAATTTCTCTTCATGTAGAGGGGATGGGATGTTGTTACCAAGTATAGTCATAGTGGAGGATCATAGTTGACTATTTTATGCTAATAGGTATGACTCTTTGAGAGTTAGATGTTTGGTTCATGGATGTGATCACAATGTCATGGATTTTGGCATGACATGATTGGATATGTAGGTGTTTCAATGATGTTCATTAGTTTGGACTCCTGATTTGGTTATGGTAGTACATCTTATTGGTTAAGGGTCATAATTATTTGATTTTTTTAAGAGCTCATAATGTGCACTTGAAGTTCTTTGATGATTTGATTCCTTGATTGATTATCATGGTTAGAGGATGGTTTTCATCATGGTATCATGGATATCTTGGATACACGGTTCAGTGGAAGCCTATGATAGTGATGATGTGGCTATGTAGGATTGGTTCTTGGTTTGGTTTGTATCTTTTTGGTTTGAAGACTTTGGTTTCACTTGGTACTAACAGTTTGGTTATGTGTACATAGACCTTGGTTTCACTTGGTACTAACAATTTGGTTGTGTATACATAGACCTAGAGGATATTCATGTAGGAGATGGTTGTTATAATGTCATGGGTCACTCAATATCATAGTTGAGTGTGAGTTATTAGCATTGATATATTTATTGAATGTTTACAAATGTTGGAGGATGTCTTAGATCCTATTGCTACAGAAGTATCTTTAGCATTTGCATAGTGCACTTATTGGTGGTGGTTATCTTCATGGTATGTGGAGATGGTTGCATCTTGAGGACTCACAGAGTTCTGGGTAGAGATATGGTTTATGTTTTCATTTGGCATATTATCTTTGGTATGAGGATAGTTTCATTATTATGTCATGGTATACTCTTGATATGTGTTTAGAGTTTTGACATGTTATGGTATGTTCATATGGAGCATGTTGTCTTTTTTGGTTGAGATGGTTAGATCATGTTGTAATGTTTATGTTCTTGAGGCCATGGTTGGAACTTTGACATTGATCTTGGTTTAGTTGTTTGATAACTGAGACAGGGGGTAAATTAGTTGTCCTCAATTACCTACAAGCCCTATCAGACTTTTCAATACACTTATAACAACTTTAACTTGTTAATAATCAACTCCATAAACATTGTAAACTTAATCAATCTCATGTATCAAATAGATTTCACTTCCTATATCGAGTCTCAAGTTCATTAACTAAATTGCAACAATGTAATAGTTTCAATAGTAAACAAGAAATTGCAACCTAACATTCATGAATACATTAGCACCATGATTTTTAATGTGCAAACCCGATTAGGGTAAAAACCACCCGGTACTAGTCCCAAAATATTTTCACTCTTCTAAAGTGAGCTCGGTTGAGAGCCAACCATGTTAAAGGTTACAAGCACACTGTTAGGTGTGACCTTGTTAGGGGATTTTCACCAAAGATCATCTAGACCTTAATATTCTTCAATAAGTGGCATGTCTAAAGGACTTACAAACATTCAATGAAATGTCACCATACAAATGGATTTACAAATTAAGACTATCAAGTCCACTCAGTTAAGAAATTTTCTACTACAATGGTTTGAAAGTAACAGTCAAATGATTTGTGAGAAATAGAAACTCACTTTGGTTTATTAGATCTCCATTTTGATCAATATACCTGCTCACTAACTAGCCATCACATCAATTCTTCATTCCTCCTCAACGTTGCACTCTGATATGCTTGGTATAATCTTCTTCAACACTTCACATCAACTTGGCTATCACTTGCATAACAACTAGACTAGTAGTGAATTCCTTCTCGTTTATCTCTTATATAGATAGATTTTTGCTGCTTCAACTCCTCCATAGATTTTTGTCGCTTCGTCTCCTCCATAGATTTTTCTACTTAATCACAATCATTGATTAATCTTTTCCAGCTTAGATTCATTGAATCTAGACATGCTTTCACCTTGAACTTCAAACTTCTCCTTGAGTTACCAAACACGCTTCAAACCTCCATCAACATATCTTCTCTTAATTATTCTAGTCATTGATCTTGCTAACAAACTTTATCCTTAATTATCTTAGAAACCTCTCAAATAATCTAGATCTTTGCATATGTTGGCATTAAACTCAATCTTTCACAAATTGTTGTCTTTACCAAATTGTGTTTTTCCTCTACCGACCACCTCCATCCTCCATTAATACTACGCTCAATTATTAGACTTGCTTGGTTATCTCTGCACTTACTTAACCTTGCATCTTCTTCATTTAATCATCTCTAGCTCGATGTAACTTTGGCTCTTCATCTTTTCACTTGCCAACTTCATTCCTTCTTTTACCAACCAAACTAACTTGCTTCTACATATTCTCAACACGTATGAAATTGTGTAAAAAAATCAAACCAACATTATATTGTCATAGGTTGAATCATCAATTGCCCAATTAATATCACATATTCAACATCGCTTCTTCAACATCTCATCATACTTTGTCTTCCATTTGTTTATCCAACATCACATCCTTCAAATATTTGCAACTTACATGAGCTAGTGTTGTCAAACAAGTGGACAATAATGGCAATATAACAACTAATATAGCTTTTCTACACATACATTATAGCTCATTGTTTCTCTCAGGTGCATTTTGTTTATGTTTATCTTTCATTGATATGGATCTTGAGCAATGGTACATGAGTTAGTTCTTAAGGGTTCATTCAAGGGATGGTTTAGCATTGTTATCTCCTTGTGCATATGTTGTTATGCTTGTTGAGTTTGGAAGATAGTTTCATAATAAGCGTATTCCTTGGATTAGGAATGATTATTCCTTAATTTATGAATGGTTTATGAATTTGATCTTCTTCTAGGAGGCTTACATCCATGATTACTTATATGGTATAATTTGGGTATTGTTGTGGCTTATTGGTTTGGATTTTATGGAGATCTTACTTGGCATAGTTTACATTTAGAGGTGTGTGTATGACATGATACCACTTGTTAAAGTGGGGTTGTCGTTGCACCAAAAGACTGATCTGTTAATGTTCGATACAACCACTCAACTTATAGTACACAGGAGGCGATTAAGCCCTTGTCATGAATCCCGAGGGGAGCACTGAACAAATTTCTAACAAAACTTCCATCATGAAATTCAATATGGATGATCGTATTGGCTAACTACACACTTCATCAAGACACTAGGCTTTGGATTTCCTTATGGCTAGTTGAGATCATTTAGAACATTTGAGGCTAATATATAAACCTCATTAATAGTCATTTGGAAAGGAGGGAGCACAAGAAACGTAAGAGCATGAAAGCAAATAGGAGGAATAGGGCATCACTAAATTTGTCTTGCTTCCTTGACTAGTTATACGTATTTAAGATTTCTAATTTTCAATTTAGCAATTAACAACTAAGTTGTTTGTTTGAGTTGAGGTTCGACATCAGATGTGAAGACCGAGTTTTCTCAGTGCATAAGTAAAAATAAAACAATATTAACGAAGTTTTTAGATATAATACTTCTCACTTTTAGTAATAATTAAAAAGAGATTTAATTTAAAACTAATATACATATTTCACACTTATTAATTTTAAACTATTTAAAATAATACAATATATGTTATAAAACTAAATAATATTAATAAATTTGGACTATATTACTTCCCATTATTAGTAAATTGTGAAAGACCATTGCCCAAACAACTAAAAATTTCCCACTCTCACAGCCAAATAGGAAGCTTTACCAACAATCAATGAATAAAATTGAGCAAAATAGATCCACTCAAAGTCAAATCACACTAAGCCCATGAGTGGAACTTTGGTCCTCTTGGCCTTGGTGATGGGCAAACATGGATATCTACCTAGGGTCCCTACATAGTAAGGTGCTTATATCTACTACCCCTATCTATTCTTCATCTCCTAAGATTTAGTAAGGGAGAAAGTTGTGGAGTATCCTTAATGGTCCTATCCATGTCCTATCTAGACTTAAGAGCTGAGAATATTGGCCCTCTTGGCCTTGATTTCCCTAAGTAGATGGGAAACACACACACACGTGTGTTAATCAAACTTATTACATACTTAGGTTACAGACTTATTGGGGGAAGAAATGCAATGGCTCCACCTAAAGCCATTTCTAAACCAAGCTTAAGAGGGACGTATATCACAACCCCTGCCTTCGATTGGAGATCGATATCTACTTTCCCTAATCATGTCTCATCTCACTACAACTAATTGCCACCTTGTGGAACTCGACAAAGGTTGCACGGGGTGACTTAACTTAGTGAGTGTCATTTGTCCTAGGTTGCAACGATGGAACCAGGATGACAAGCCCCTCACAACCCTTCTCTTACACCTCAAGCCCTTTTTCTTTGAAGGTCAATTGCAAACAGGATGCATATCATATACTCTACTATGAGCACTCATTTAAGCATCATTTATATTTCATATAGTTTTCACCAGAATTACTTGTAAGACCAAAGGATGCCAAAGATAATCTAAAATAGCAACTTATCAATCAGAAGATATTTTCTTGAATATAATTGTTGACCAACTCTATGAATTGATCTTAGTCATTTTGTGTGCTCTTTGTGTTTCATCACTTACATAATCCTTAATGATTATATTTATTGATATGAAAGTTTACAAGATGTATTAATTGTATACCTCATTGATTGGGTGTTTGATTATTTATCCCTTAACTCACAGCACCATGCATCCCTTCCAATGCTTTGAAATGAATCTTCCTTTGTGATTTATCATTTTAAGGGTCGCCATATTCATAGTGATAGAGACACTAATTTTCATTGTTGTCTTTGAGAACAATATACTATTCCTCAAATTTACCTCCCTTGGATATTATCCTTGAAATCCTCTCCCCAATATATCCCCTGTGTGAAGAGGAGACACCTCATAATGATCATAACCTTTCAAAATTACCACACTTCAAAAGAGTCGCAACACTTCATGATTACAAACCTATCAAGAATCCAACCCTTTGTTTTTTTTTCCATTCATTTATTATTCTTTAATTCTTATGCTCTCCTCTTCCTTCCTCCATATATCCTTTCAAATGAACCCTCATCCCTTTTGTATCTTTATGTTGAGTCAGAACTCTGGATTGTGTATCTCATTATCTTAATTAATTTGTAAATATAATATATTGTATTTATGTATTATATATTATTATCTATTATTAAATCTTATTTTAAAAAAAGGGATAGCACCAAGAGCCATAAGAAGTTGTGCAAAAGGTTGAATTATCTTCTTTATGGTCATTACGACATTCACCCCCATCGCAAGCAATTCGGCACCAAGTTATCTTTCGTTGATCTCTAAATGACATTGAGCCACAATCAGAGTGGATAACTAAGGCAAAGAATTTCAAATTCGACAACTTTTGCTTTGTACATATTATCAAGTAGATATAGTGGCAAATTTGGCAACCATAGCAAAATCAAGAAAATCGCTTTGTCATTATTATACAAAGCTAGATATCATGGTTGCATCACATTGAGGGTCTATTATATGCTCACACAAATCTTATCATACAACTATGAATGGTGGGAGTAATGCAAGCCGCCTAGTCATTATTTTTTGTACAAAGCTAGATATCATGGTTGCATCACATTGAGGGGCTATTAGATGCTCACACAAATCTTATCGTACAACTATACTATGAATGCTTGGAGTAATGCAACCTCATTTATGCCATCCTTATATTTGGATGTGGCTATCCTCCCTGAAAATTGCACAGTTGACCAAATTTTAAAAAATCAAAAACATAGTGAATTTTAAAAAAACAAATCAGCATTTGATCTTTATGATCTGCATATTTTGTGATCGAAAATAACAAAAATTTTGAGAAAAAATCACTGTTTTTGTGAATCTGGAAAAAAAAAAATTATGTTTCTTTTTTGTATCTTTAGTGCAGTTTGTCTGGAGATTAGCCAGCGCCCTTATATTTTTTGTTTTGATATTTTCTTTACTTTTGATGTCATTTTATATGCACTTGACGTCGTTTATAAAATTATATATTGAAAAACATTGTTTCCTTTAGCTAAAATCTACTTGCATACTCATGTAATTGATGTAATATTGCATATGCAATCAACATAGATTCTATTTGAAGAATTTATTGTTTCTTTTGGATTTTGAAGGGATAAGTTTGAATTCTGATAAAAAAATCAGGTTGTGTTTAGGCCAATGTATATCTATCTGATATATAATATTTTATATTTAAGGCAATGGGGTTGTGAACTAATAAGAATGCCATAAAGTTTTCAAGATGGGATGGAGATCCATGGTGTTGGAATTCCAAGTGGTAGCTCTTGGAATTCTACTGTGGCTTGTGGCTTCTACACTGATATAAATAGATTCTAAGTTGAATAAATGGCTTCAGGTTACTCTTGTGACCTCTTCTGGACTCGGTCCAAGCTAAAAATTCCAAAACTGGCTAATAAAAAAAAAATTGTATACTTAATAATATGTAGTGATATATGATTCAGTAGGGTTATGGCCTGGACAGACCCAAGTCCTATCCCAGCTCATCCCACCAAATACAGCAGTGAGGGCGAAAAAAATGAAGGGCCATAGACCTTATCAGGTGTTTACGTCTAACTGTAGTGTTATGCACAACATTTGACTTGAACTAGCAACAATAGTGTTTTTATCTATTTTTTACACTATTACTTGATGTTTTAGTTACCATATTTCTCTAGAATTAAATCCCAGCAATTAAATTCATTTAAACTTTTGCCACCCCGATGAAATGCCATGTAAATTGACCGCTACCAGGGCTGTTGGTGGACTCTGAATCTCTTGCCCACTTTCAATTTGTAGATGGCGCCTTGATTTTGGTGTTGCAAATTTGTTGGACACGAGAGTTTTCAATAAGGCCATCAGCCTTATATTGAAGCCTCTGAACAAGCCTTCAATGCTGAAAAACCTTAAATTGAATGTGAATTTGAGTATTCACACGGCTACAACCAAAATAATTCTGGATTTCTCATCAACCAATCTGCCATGCAAAAATCTTGGAATCACCTTTTTTTCTGGTTCAGTTGTAGGGTCACGTTGACAAGAGCTTTTAGAAGAGTGCAAACAAAGCAATCAAACTAAAAAAGGATGGTGGTTACGCCCCACTGGGGCAACTTATACCTATCAGATCCACCATTCATGCCACACTAAATTACAGCTACTAAGGGGCAAATAGATATGACTACAACAGTGCTCTGTGCAAATGTAATTTTAATGGCCCTTCCAACAATGCTCTATGCCACCATGAGGAAGCAATGGTGTTTCATATTTGCTGTCAAATTGTGTCTAAGTACACCCGGCTGAGAAAAGAGGAGATGTTTTGTGTTTTCTGTCTTAGAATCCATATCTAGAGCTAGTAGAAAAGTAGCCCACATTAAAAAACATTGTGGAAGATACATCCCTCTTAGCTGAGGCAGACATGAGAATTTTTACCAAGTTACTGATTCAAGTTGGGATACAGGTTCAGGCTTGGGTATGGGGATTAAGGTATACCAGTAAATCAAATTTTGGGCAGTTTGGTATGTTTCAGGTACATCAATAAACAAACATGACAAAATCATTAATATATACAATTTTTGGCCTAAAGACGGGAATATATCTCATCCAGAATACAGTCTTCAACCATAAACAGGGATAGACAGAGCCAGCTAAGAATAAAGAGATTCATACAAATTACACTTAAAGACCAATACTTAATATTATATGAATTATTGGAATATAGAAATAGTTCAGGTTATGAGGATTGTTGCCTAATTTATGTGGTATCGTAAAATAGGACTTGCAATTAAGTTCAATGAAATCAATATACCGAAAACACTGAAGATCCATTCTTATTCATAGGCCAAGATAAATGAAGTTTGAAAACCAATGTTACAGGCTTTGCAGCTACTTGGCCAGATCTGGGTTCAGTTCATACCAGGTCTGGAGACTGGTTTGGTACATGTGTGGATGCGCCCAATTCTGAAGTATGGTTGTTTCATATACTTACCGAGTTCTAGATTACTGATATGCAATTCTTTGCCTCCCTACACGCATGCAAATTTCCCCTTCATCCAGTTGTTTACATTCTTCATAACTTTGTCAATAGTTATTTACCTACATTACTGAGTTTTCCTAGAGAAGGCGTGTTCTAGACTGGGTGTGTTTCTGGTCTTGAAGCAGGCCCAGTTTGCCTCTGGGGTCAGCATTGCTGTGCAGTTTACATCCAAGCAACACCCAGCGCACAACTGCAGCTCTGGGCGCCAAAAAAAAGGGCACACATACTCTACTGGCATTTGAACACCCTTGAGTTTGATGCCAAGAATTTCACTCCTGAAGAAAGTGACAGAGGAGTCTAGAAGCATTTATTTACTGATGTTACCAAGGGTAGATAGGTGTATAATTAGTGTTGCAGTATTATACGACAAACCCTGAAATATTTTATCATTTAGAGATAGCTAATATGTGAAAATTCAGCACGAACCATGTGACTGAAAAAGAACTGTGTGTGTGTACATTTTAAGGCCCGGTTCACCTTTGGGAGCAGCACGGCTCTGGTGGCCGCATCCAGGCAAACCAGGGCACAACAACAGCTGTGGGGCCCACATTGCATTTGAACACCCTTGCTTTTGATGCCTAGAGTTTCACACTCTTGAATAAGAAAGTGACAGAGGAGTATAAAAGGATATATTTACTGTTGTTACCAAGGGTAGATGGGCATAATTAGGATTTCTGCATTATAGGACAAACCCTGAAATATTTTTATTATTTAGAGACAGCTTTTTGTGTGTACATTTTTTGGGCATACAATAGCGTTGAATTAATTTTACCACTAAATTTTGTACTCGAACATAACTCTTGGGAGTCAAATATGTTAATGATTGTAGCTTGGATTGGATGATTCCAATCAATGAAATCAAATGTTTGAATGTCCTATTGGCCTTGAAACATTTGATATCTATCCTCCACTATTATTTTCATAGAGCATTATTATTATTGATTATATATATACATTGAGCAAATGTCATCGGTGATAGATGTTAAAACAATAACTAATGTGAGTTAAGATATTAACAAGGGACATATCTCTACAGGAGACGTGTCTCTTTATATCATATACATATTCATCAAAAGAGTAACCTGAAAAACACAAAAATCAATTAGTGTTATTACAAGTTACAGCAGAGATACAAAATACCATCTCAACTGGAAAGCATTACAATGCCTGGTGTTGCCAAGTCTGAGGATAAATCCATAGTTTAGTACATTCTCTCATGTTACTATGAATCAAGGTATGCTTCCATGACAGAGGGAGCAGATAGAGGATATGCTTCAGTTGACTTCTAAGGACCTTGGTCATATTTATTCAGAGGGAGTAGACCATGTCAAGGTGGATTCTCTAGTGATTGGGAAACTATAGTAGTCAGAGGACTATTATTCATGAGATGAAGTTCCATGTGTGTAGACTAGAAGGCCTTTATGCAAATGCCTAAACCGTAGATGTATACTTGGAATACTATTCTTTCAGTGTACATTATCATTGAAGATCTAACAACTGCTATTTTCTCCAACCCTTCTACCAACGTAAAGTTTCTCCATTATAGAAGACAATCTTGGAGTTATAGATCAGAGCCCTTGTTGAGAGGGAGCCTCAACATCCGTGATTATGTGAGATATACTTCAATGCATCCTTCTCTGTGAGAGAGAAGATTGAGGTAAAAACCCTTGTTCTACCCTCTGGGAATATCTTGGGGGATCCACCCTCTGATATGGTTCATGGGGAACGTCCTGTGAGTTGTTACATGATCTTGTTAAAACTTCTTGAGAGGTGACAATCTTTCAATAAAGTTTACTTGTGGTTACTATGGTAAAGTGACGAATTTAACATAGTTTAACCTACTATCATGATAAATATAATATCAAATGGTTGGTATCCGAGAACATGTCATGATAGTTCATATCTATTACATAATATTAACTGAGTAGTGGACAACTACAATGAGTTATATCATTGACATATGTCATGGTGGATGTTATGAGATGTAACATCTATGGATATGCTCTAAGCAAATATTTTATCTGGTAGACATCATGAGACGTGATGTCAGTGCACATACCATGAAAAGATGTGTATGGTGAATATCATATGGTTAATATTTTTAGGCATACCATACTCCTAATGATACCATGAGATAACAGTAGTACGCTGTGTTGTTTATTTAGATAGAAATCATCCTCTCTAGCTAAGAGGGAGTGTTAATGCTTATAGCTTCAATCAAATGATTCCAATCGATGAAATCAAATGTTTGAATGTTCTATCAGCCTTAAAACATTTGATATCTATCCTTCGCTATTATTATCACAGAGCATTATTATTGATAATAATTAAGTAGATATATATATCTACATATATATAATATATAGATGTACATTACATATACAAAATATAGTATATATATATATAATTATCATATATTATAATCAGGATAATACATTAGAAAATATCATTTGCGATATATGTTAAAACAATAACTAATGAGAGTTAAGATATTAACAAGGGACATGTCTCTATGGGAGACATGTCTCTTTATATCATATACATGTTCATCGAAAGAGTAACTTGAAAAACACTGAAATAAATAAGTGTTATTACAAGTTACAGCAGACATAAAATACCATCTCAACTGTAAAGCATTACATTATGCATCTAGAAAATCGAAACTCTGAAATTTAACAAGATACACACCACCAAGAAACACAACTTGAAATGAAGGATGATAATCTGTCACAATAGTCTTTTGCCTTCTACTCTCAAATTTCTTCTATTTTTCCTTATTCTCGGTAATGAGAAACAGTCGGGACTTGAAAGAGCACAGCAATACGCATCCAAACAAAAATCAATCCTAGATGCTACAATGGTGCAAATTAGGTCAGATATTACATCCATTGAAGCCTTGCTACCTAAATTCTTTTCAGGTTTTGGTTTCTTTCCTTTTCAGCAATTCTTGATTATGCTCTGCAGATAGGGGAAACAGAATGCTCTTGTCATAAGCCCAGCATCATTTTCAAGCTTACTGTCATCGATAGGAAACACAAGTCCTACTTGTACCACACCTTAACCAAAGTTTACAATAGACCATCTATTTTTTGAAGTATAAATATTTTTTCTTATCAGACTGTAACCACATTTTACAATACATGATGTTAGCATGAATGCTGATGATATTCCTATGGGAAGTATATCTGTCACAACTTGAAATACACACCACCAAGGAACACAACTTGAAATGAAGGATGATAATCTGTCACAATAGTCTTTTGCCATCTACTCTCAATTTCTTCTATTTCTCCTTATTCTCAGAAATGAAAAACAGTTGGGACTTCAAAGAGCACAGCAATAGGCACCCAAACAAAAACCAATCCTAGATGCTACAATGGTGCAAATTAGATCAAATATTACATCTATTGAATCCTTGCTACCCAAATTCTTTTCAGGTTTTGGTTCCTTTCCTTTTCAGCGATTCTTGATTATGCTCTGCAGATAGGGGAAACAGAATGCTTTTGTCACATAAGCCCAGCATGCAGTTTCAAGCTTACTGTCCATCGATAGGAAACACAAGTTCTACTTGTACCACACCTTAACCAAAGTTTAGAATAGATCATCTATCTTTTGAAGTATAATATTTTTTTTTGTCCAACTGTAACCACATTTTACAATACATATTGTTAGCATGAATGCTAATGATATTCCTATGCGGAGTATATTAAGCATTGCTGGAGGCATGATTCAGTGGCTATGTGTTGCATTCATAACAATGTTTGTCATTGATGTCAACATACTGGTTATTCTGTGAAGATTGGCAAATTACAGAGGAAGAAGTGTTTGCTGCGGTTCGTGTATTGCAGATCAGCTTATGCGCCCTTGGTAGTATGTTCTACAGAATGTGTAGATGCTACACCTAAAAGTATTAAGTCTGAGCAGAGTTATGAGGATTTTAGTGAAGGCAGCTTTCAGATAACGTTTCTGGATAGCAGGTACTTTTGTTTTGATGCCATCTCCTCACAGGGATGGAATTGACTTAAGCGAACTAAGACAGAGGTTGAAGACATGTCAAAGATGCCTTGGTTAAGAGGGCAAATCAGAAGATCATCGTATAGAAAGTTATAAAGACTGTGAGCCGACAATTTGCTTGTAATCTTGAAAAGATGTAAAATTGTAATGTAACAAGTATTGTAATATCTTAAGATTGTCCTATATTATTATTGTAAATTGGGAAAGCCTCAAGGCCAACTCAATACTTATTCATTAAGAACTTGGTATAAAGGAAAGGTTAGTTCCTTGTGGTAGAGTGTGGTTTGTGGTCAATGAGATCATCTATTGGTTATGCAAACTTGAAAGTGAGATCCAGTGCAGATAATTATTGTATGAGTGAACCTAAATGTAAATATCTTTTAATCAGAGCAGAGATTGGTGTGAATGATGCATGGTGAACTTAAAAGGAGTTGATTTGGCAATATAAGTTGTTGGTTGGACAGTTGTTACTTTGTATTTGTATTATTCAGTGAGTATGGTACTAAGGCTATCTAGACAGTGGGTTCAGTTTTCCTCCTTTCAACTCCTAATAGGGTTGGAATCTTCTAACAAGGATTCAAAGTCTCCTAACAAAGATTCAAAGTCTCCTAACAAGGACTCATATGTAGTGATTATATTGCATTGACTCGTAACAAGGTCTATCCTTTCACAAGGAGCTTTTATAATAGTACATCATCTTGTGGGCATCATTCCCACTGGGGTTTTCCCTCTAATCAAGAGTTTCCTTAGTTAACATATCTGGTGTTCTTGTGCATGGTTATCTTTCTATGGTTGTTGCATCTACTGTTTAAATGTTTCAGAATTAATAAAGATATTGAGAGTTGTTTTAAATGCATAACTGATTCACCGCCCCCCCCCCCCCCCTCACCTCAATTATCTTGGTGGACTTCACTTTGTAACACATATTATATCTTTTAAAACGTAAACATTCGCTTTTGTCCCCATGCACACAACTCTCGCCCATCTAATGTACTTTTCTGCTAGCAGCAAGACATGCGGGTTTAGTATGTAAAATATCAGTTGCCCACATCAATACAACAAAAACAAATGGTAAGTGGAAAAATGATCCCCTTTGCAAAATGCTTCCATAATGGGTTATCATATACACTAAATTCGTATCTTGATTGGCAGGAACATTGACATTTAATACTGCAAAACTTACATGCAAGTGATTGTACATGGTACTTATAACTAAGCTAATCTTGGGTAGTTGTATGCTTAAGCTTCGATAGTCTTTAATTATTAAAATATACACTAGCCATGACTTCCAAATAAGTTATAATTCCAAGAACCTAGCTAGAAAATGTAGAAATCCCTAACAATTTTTAAAACCCTTCCAATAATCTGATTTCCCCACAAAGATGAGTTGGCAAGAATCTTGGAGATTCAAATAGCAAATATTCAACAAATAAGACAACAGTTCAAGTGAACAAAGTAAAAATGAGATCAGCAAACAAGATCATTTCAACTGGGGTAACTAACAGAGCCCAGAGCCCCCTCCCAAAGCCTCCATGTCAATACTAGTAGATGAAGTTAGCAATAACGTTTCTTCATATGAACCAAAATGACAAACAAAACAGCAAATGTCATCTGAAATTTACATTCACATTACGAAACAGAATATGTTAACTTTAAATGAAGAAGACTAATGCTATCGAATAAAAAGTTAAAAAGCTTCTCTGAAGCAAAAAAGATTAAATTGTAAACCTGATAATTAATGTTTATGTTGCAAGCAAATTGGTTTGAACCATAGAAGCGGTAAAAGATAATGAAATGTGAAAAGAAGTGACCCTCATATGGAATCCAGATACATGATATTATGTTTAATGCTGGAAATCAAAAATCTTTCAGTGGGCAAGCTTTCTCCATCACATATATTCTGCAAAATAGATGTGTTGTCAACAACAAATACAATTTTTTATAGTAGAAAAGTGTATTTGAATTCAGATAGGACTGAGATGCTAAATTCCAGAAGCAGTTCAAATAAATTGGTAAATTATAGAACAAAATCACAACGCTTCACTCACTGTACAAAAGAATAAGAAGGCTAATAAATTAGCAAGATAATAACAACATAAGTGTTTAAAAAAAAGATAGCCAAAACACCGGAAATTTGAATATAGGGGCATAACAATAAACACTATGTACACTTTCAAATCTCGGAAAGATTGTTTTTCTATGCTATAGAAATCAATAGTGAAATCAATCACTATTTTGTGTATGTGACATTCGGTATGGTGTTACATTTCTCAATCAAAGCCCCATGCTATAAAAATAGCGAAATCAATCACTATTTTGTGTATGTGACATTTGGTATGGTGGTAAATTTATCAATCAAAGCCCCAAATTGAGGTAAAAGAACAATGTGGAGAATACTTCATCGTAAACCAAACATATTACTTGATAAAACAGACACTGGCAACCCTAATTCCAAAAAACGCATCTTTGATTCATTGTGATAAATAAAATAGGTGTTTCTAAATCAAGGATGGGGAAGAGGAGGAGCACTCAAAAGGCTGGCTTGTTGGCTCGTTGAACTGCTGCTTCGATCCACTTCAATAATACCAGAACCCGAAAAGTGGTAACTGCAATCCATACAGCCTTGCATGTTCTCCAGAAGATCTTGTTAGAGAAAAAGGTTAATTTAATTTCATTAATTAAATTACCTTTTCTCCCTTCTTAAGGTTTCGCTTTATGTGTTTTTTGCATTCTCTATTTAATAATTAATTTGTAATTATTAAATAGCTTACCTTTTAGGTTACCCTTTTCGGATTTTGATCTCCTTTTATAAGGATTGATCTCTTTGTAATTCATCATCTTTTCTTTATCTAAGAATACAATTTGCATGTTTTCAGAGCAAACCCTTGCCTCCTCTTGTCTTTTTCTTCTCTGTAACAAGTTTTCTACATGCAAGTATTCAAGGGCTTTGTGGATTTGATTTGCGTATTTTCATAAATCCTTCATGGTATCAGAGTCAGATTTGCTGTAACTTGTTCGGTATTTGGAGAAAAAAGGAGAATGAGGGTTTGACAAATCAGAGCTCAAGTTTTTTCGAGTATTTCCTGAGAAAACAGGGGGTCGCTGATTTTCGAAGCAATTTGAGGCCAAAGAAACCTCACGAATGGATCCAGAAGGCGTCAAAACCCCTATTTCCATTTAAAGTTCGTCCATTTTGGACAACGTTGATCTGCAAGGCAAAAACGGCCTTTGCACGCATTCCGAGGCAAATTTTTTTGAGAAAAATCACCAAAAAAATATTAAAATTCCTAGCATTTTTTGCCGTTGCGGTTTAAAAAACTGCCAACGGTCACCGAGACCGCTAGTGGTTGGCAATAAAGCACCGACAATCCCATTGACCGCAACGACTCCCGACAGCCACCACCATTCAACAGGCCATTGCTGCCAACAGAGCCTCCCGCCCACCGCCATGGCCCTACTTTGCAGCGGACCTCACTCCCACCACCGCCATCACCGCTCCACCAATGGCTCCTTTTTTTAAAAAGGTTTTTTTTATTAAAAAAAATAATTTTTTTGATGCATTTCCAAGGGCCTTGTTGGTTTTTTCGCCGTAACTTGAGCATACGAACATATTTTTTTAATCTGAAAGAAGCGTCGGAAACCTGGTTCCGAGACAGAGACGGTGGTGCAGGAGTTTTTTGGTTTTGATGCAATTTGGTTGCCTGTTTGGGCAGTCAAAGCCGGATGTTCAGTTTTTCACTCTAGAGGGCATATCTTGAGCGTCCCATCTCTCTTTCAAAAACGTTATATTTTTGAAAATCTGGTTTAGGCCTCTTTTTAGAAATGTTGGCTTTTCTTCCAGATTTTGCTCCATGCGTTTTTTGCTTTATTGCACTATGGTGGACATCTTGGATCTTTCAGGTCCGGGGATCGTTTTCGTGGCATGGGATCTCTTCTTTTGGGTTGTACTATCTGTTGTTACAGCTCTTTGCCCTTTCTAATCATTGTTGATATCATTTGTAAGCATTTTTATGCAAACGCATTGAGATAAAGTGCCACTTCTTGCATTTTTGAGATCTTGCACATCTTTGTGTTTTGTTGTACTTGCACTGCATTATAAAGTGCCATGGGGGGGATAATTGTTTGTCTTGTAGTGCCCTCTTCCTTTGTCAAGTGAGGGTCCCTTCCACAACATTAGCCCCATAATGTGTCGATGACACGTGCCTTTATAGGTGTCTATAAATCTTCCTCACTCTCGATGTTCTTGGTTCTTTCTGTTTTACAGGAGATATTGGCCCAATTTTTCAGTTGCCTGTCACCTCACCCTTGTCTACATTAGGGGGTTCTTCTATTGTTTCTTATGATTCCTTGGTTCGATTGATTAGCTCTTCAGGCTTTAGTGTTTCATGTCACCTATATTTTCATGTTTAATTGTTTGTCTTTGTTTGCCTCTTGATTCGATGCAAATTACAATCTTCTCTACCTTGTCAAGTTCTATTTCAGAGGAGGTTCTACAGATCAGCAGTTTCTTTTTGACAAAGTTTGCCGCTTCTACATGCTTTAGTGATTTTCTTCCTAATCGCTCTTTGTTCCTTTTCGTGGGACATTCCTCTAGTTGGAGGCTTCTGCAGTGATCCACTAGGTTTTCAACTATCTCTTTTTGGAGTACAGTTTTTCCCACTGGGTTTTCTCTATTTCTCTGTTTCATAGAGATTTTGTTGTGATTGGGTACCTCATCAGGCCTTGTTGCCAGGACCCAAGTATGATTTCAGCATTGTATTGTAGTTTCCTTACTCTTTCTGCATTGTTTGTAACTGCATTGTTGCTCATCTTAGGGGGGGTGTTAGAGGAAAAGGTTAATTTAATTTCATTAATTAAATTACCTTTTCTCCCTTAAGATTTCGCTTTAAGCACTTTTTGTATTCTCTATTTAATAATTAATTAGTAATTATTAAATAGCTTTTACCTTTTAGGTTACCCTTTGTAAACTTTTAGGTTACCCTTTTCGAGTTTCGATCTCCTTTTATAAGGATTGATCTCTTTGTAATTCATCATCTTTTCTTTATCTGAAAATACAATTTGCATGTTTCCAAAGCAATCCCTTGCCTCCTCTTGTCTTTTTCTTCTCTGTAACAGGGTTTACATGCAGGTATTCGAGGGCTTTGTGGATTTGATTTGCGTATTTGCTCAAATCCTTTAAATCTTGCTGAAACAACCTGCATTCAGGGCAGACCTTTTAGTCTTTTAGAAGAGTGACCGCCTCAAATGCTACTCAGTTTGGCTATAATGCCATTGTTGTCAATGTTGTTGATGCTTCCTGGAAGAGACAAATGGCCCTCTTCGATCCCTTCTCACATCCCCAGACATTGAGCTCCCCTAATTTAAGATAAATCTTAGGTTTTCCCCTCAAAATCTATAAAACCCTGAGCCATTGAATGCTATGTACCATCAACCTAGTCAAGATTTGCTACTCCAACTGATTATAATGTCCTTTTGGTTTTCAATTATAGACGTCTCTTGGGGTTACTTGGGCATAATTTTCAAGTTTAAAAAGGTTTCTCACATCTCTCCTTAGGCAAAATGTTGGGATGGGCAAACCTTACCCTTTTGCATAATCATCGAGATTGAAGGTTTGGTAGTTAACAGAATCCACATAATACTATCAATGTAATGCTCAAAGGTTTCATTTTTTAGTGAACAACATTGGCAAAAAGTGAAATGATTGACAAATGATTTAATGTTTGCAAGCTTTAGTGATTCTTCTGGATATTGATAGTATAGGTAATGTGTATTGCCACTCACAATTTGTACTAACCACAAAACAAAATTGATTTAGTCATATGACTCGTATCACGATGAAATTCTCTCTTAAAAATCAACTATGTAAAAGTGATTCAATGAAGTCCCATTGTTGAGACTTGATAGAATTCTTAGTGGTTATGAATCATTATGAAATAAAGAGGGGATCACAACATCCAAAATCTTAAACTATCTCTATATAAAAACCATGTGTCGTGATCAATAATAAATTTATCATGCTTTGCATAATCGCATATTTGATTGTAAAAGTCTTTTGTTTGTTGAGTTGGGGTTAAAATTGACTTTGATTTTCAATTTGGTCGATGTGCAGAACATATGGCACACCCTGCTCAGAAAATTGATGTCTTTTTGCGTGTTTGCTTTCAGTCTTAAAATCCATATCTTGAACTAGTTGAAAGGTAACCAACATTAAAAAACATTGTGGAGAACATCCCTTTGCCTAAAACATGCATGAGAATTTTTACAAAGATATTGGTTCAAGTTTGAATTCAGATTCAAGTTTGAGTTCAAGTTCAAGTTTGGGTATGGGGATTCAATATACGAGTGCACCAACTTTTGAGCAATTGAGTATGGTTTGGGTACATCAATATAAAAGAAATATATCATAAATGTTGGGATATGAAGCCCAACAGTCATATGTCTTTCCGTTCACCCTCTTGACTCTTCATATTCGTTGAGTTCTATATAATGGTTGTGTGCAACCCATGTAATACATTGTTTAACTAATACAAGAATTCCCTGTTGGAGTGTGGACGTAGGCAAGTTTTGCCGAACCACAATAAATACCTATGTTTTGTGTTTCGTCTTCTTTGATTCAATTTCTTTGCTCGTTACTATATTTACAATTGGTATCAAAAAGAGGTGAGGCTAGTGCAAAGATGGAAGACAGTGAAGTTGATTTTATCATCAACGAATTTCTTGGAAATTTGGGCTCGGTAGAAAATGAGGTTGTGCTTGCTAAGAGCAGAAGAATCCGCCATGTGCACTGGTGGGATGGCTGGGAAAATCAGCCTAAAGCTGAATTAGAAGATTTAGAAGTTCTTAAATATGAGCTTATTGCAATTCTTGAGTGCACAAGAGCAAATAAGAAAGTAGTCATGGAAGAATTGCGGAAGTGGACAAGAGAAGATAAGACTTGCGAGTCTGTAAAATGCCTAGTATTGGCATATTATAAAATGAATTCTCTAATATCTGGTTCCAACCTAGAGATACAAATAATTTTGCATCAAGAGTTCATAGGATGCTGCAACTAGAATACTTTGAAGAGCATGCAAAGCTTCCAGTGGAAGAAGATGAAAAGACTGCTAAGAGAGAAGAAGGTGAAGGGATGGATGAAAGAACAAAAGACGTCACATGATAGAAGACACGGTTGAAAGAAAAGGCTTGTGTCAACCAAAAAGACGGTCAGGAGGTCAAAGTTGTTACTCAACTTGGAGTTGAAGAGAATTGGAAAGACCAAGGGCTAGATCAAGAATTTCTCGAGGGCAGGTCCAAGGATCAGTCCTTGGCGAGAAGTCTCACTAAGATAGCTAATGGGGAAAATATGGTGGCATATACATCGCCTGAGAGGATTTGTGAAGAAAACAGCTATAAGGCTGATGAAATTGATAATAGAAGACAAGGTCAACAGTCTAACCCGTCATTTGTCGTTCCAGAAGAACGGGTCTGGGATGTGAATTCCCCCGACTCCCCAAATCCTCTCATTCCCATTGTTTCAGCTATGAGGAATCATCCAAATCTTGTTCATAACACAAGCCATAAGGTTGGTATTCCTACCAAGATTGAAGAATTTGATTGGGGAAATTCAAAAGATGGGTGTACACCAAGCATACATGCTCGCGATTTGTTTAGGCATCAAGACCATGATAGAAATTACTGGGATATGAGATTATTTAAATCCGGTGCTCAAAATTTGAGATGGAACCATGGCATCAGGTCATTATAAGTATCTACAAGACATGGCAAGAGCCAAGCTTGGAGAGAGGGAATCTACACGAACTATAAGAATCAATTCGCAAAGGACACCAATAGATTCTTCACAAAATGTAGAAAATACATCCCTCACAAAACAGAGGCACTTTACGGTTCATAATTCTCCGTTTCTGCGTAAGGCTCAGATACAGCATGCCATAGAACATTGCAATATTCCAGAACGAATGTCATCTCCAATAATCGGTGATGAAATGGACAAGTTTGGTAAATCGATGAAGTTTCCTATCACATTTTGTAGGGCTTTGATCTTTGCCAAACTGCTTATTGTTCCAGACGACGAGTTTGTCAATGCTACGCTAGCATCAAATGATAAGAGCATATTATTGGTAGAAGTTGAACAGAATTCTCCTTTTTTTGGAAAGACTGAAAATGAAAGGCGGTGTCATTTTATTCATGGAGGATGCCATTGATAAGGAAACTCGGAATTTTTCTATGACTGCTGATAGGCAATGGGGAAGCTATAAGCTAATTATGCCAAGGACTGTTATTGATCAGCATTCTCTAGAATCAACGTATTTGATGTACTGGCAATACCACCTAGCAGAAGATAATGCTCAAAGATATGAGCAGTGCAAGGGTTATGACCACAATCCAAATAAGGGAATAACTCAAGCATATGTGCGGGTGTTTGTGTGCCTTGCAGAGAATGTAGGATCCAATCAGTTGCATTTTAAAGGTTGCATAAATTGAAGGAATTTAAGGCTGTGTTGAGCTACTCTTTGGAGCAGTCTCTCACATGGGTAGAGTTGGCTAAGGAGAAGATCAAGAAAAAGAAGATAAATGGTCCAAGTAGACTGGAGGAACCTTCTCTTTCATGTAATTTGTGGTGTCAAGAACAGCCGAATCAGATGAGATTCGAGAAATCAAATATCTCACTCAAGAACATGAGAATATGTAGAGATGTTTATGATTCTGATTTAAATTGGACAAGATTAATTCGGAGTGTGCTGGAGCAGAGTCTGGCGGCCTTGAGATCATCTGAAGGCTTCTCGTTATTATATTTACAATAAATGCATACATATTTTAACCTATAAACGGGAATACATCCCATCCAAAATATAAAATCTTCAACCATGCAAAAGGACAGACAGAAATATCATAATCAGTTGTTATCAAAAAAAACTGCATTTGAACTCAGATATACTTACGACCCTAAATGCCAAAAGCAGTTCAAATAAACTGGTAAATTGGAGAACAAAATCACAATATTTCACTCACTGCACAAAAGAATAAGATTCGCAAACATATGAGCATGGTAATAACAGTAAACGTTAAAATAAAATGGATAACCAAACTACTGGAAACGAAGTAGAGGTGTGACGATACTCACGGTACACTAACAAATTTCAGAAAGATCGATATAGTACGTTATAATAAAATGTGCGGAAATTAAACACTACTTTGTTTATCCAGCATTCGATATGGTAACATTTTCTCAATTGAAGTCCCAAATTGCCTATTAGGAAAAAGCAAGGGACTATTTAGTCATAAGCCAAACAAATTACTCACGAAAACATACACTAGTAGCCCTGATTCCAAAAACCCATCTTCGATTCACAAGGAAAAACCGAAGTAGGTGTTTGTAAATCAAGGATGGGGAGCAGGAGGGGCACCCAAAAGGCTGGCTTGCTGGCTCTCCAGCTCGTTGAATTGCTGCTCTCTATCCATTTCAATAATAAGAGGAACCACCAGAATCAGAAAAGTAGTACCTGCAATCCATGCGGCCTTGCCTGTGCTCCAGAAGATCTTGTTGCTGAAACGACCAGTATTTGAGGCGGCCCTTTTTGTCTTGTGGAAAATAAGTGACTGTCTCACACTGTTACCCAGTCTAGCTATGACGCCATCGTTGGCGCCGCTGTTGCTGCTGCCTGGAAGAGCCAGAGATGGCCCTCTTCGATCCCTTCTCCCACTCCCAGACATTGATGTCTCCTTATTTCTTTAAACCTTGAGTTTTTTCCTATCTCAGAAGCTATAAAACCCTCGGCCGCTGAATGTTATACGCATCAACCTAGTCGGATATTCGTAACTGCAACCTGCCCTTAAATCATTTTGGGTTTTCTTTTATAAAGTCGGTTGACGTTAGTCGGGCATTATTTTGGAGTACAATAGGGTTTCTCCTATCTCTCCTTAGGCACAATGTTGGGCAAACCTACCTATTTAAACTACTTATTTAAACAAGAGACTCGATGCGTCATAGTTCCTACCCAACGCATAATGGTTGTAGAGGTGTAGATGAGTGAGAATCTAAATTAACATTATGAATGTATTAATTTTTGTCTAGAAATGCACTTGTGATATGATAGGATTGTTCATATTTTATTGTTAAATTCTTGTCTTAGTAATGTGCTTGTGATATGTTAGGATGGCTCATATATTGTTGTTAAGTTCCCATCCTATGTTATTATATCTTTGAGCATTTAAGCCCAAGAATAAGAGGCCAAAGTCCCCAATATCGCACTAAGTACTTAATATCATACTACGATCAATACATATGCTTCAAACAAATTTGCACCTTCTACATTAACAACTTAAATTATGTGCAATGAGGAAAGATATCCATACCAATATTTGAATTATAGAACTTGAAGAAGTGATGAAGCATTTGGAGTATCACATTATATGTTTAAGCATACCATGCATGCTACTAGACAACCATAAGTAGTTGGAATAACTCCCCCAACTATGTATTATTCTCATCTTGATTATCAAATGGAACTCACACTATTTTTAATCATTAGCACTAGACAAAAATTAAGATAGAGATATAGATAGAGATAAATAACAGTATACAACAATAACAACATAAACATATACGCAGAGGAAAAAAGGATAGATAATATAGAAGAGAAAGAGGAAGAGACATAAAATAGTAAGATCGAGTGATATCAACATAAGTTTTGTGTGTAAGAGAGAGAATTAAATATAATTATTTTTTTAAATAAAACAAATAGTCAAAATAAAATCATGGTTATAATAAAGAATTATAATATATTATATTTTAATTAATGAAACTAAGAATTTAATTTTTATATTAAAACTCACATTTTTATAAGAAAAAATGAAATGTATTGAAATATAAAAATATTTTATAAGTAAACCTAATTGTTTAATTTTACACAATTAGAAAAGGTTTACTATGTATGTTTTGTATTTCCAATTTTTTCATAAAATTAAGTAATTTTTAATTATGAAATAATATTTATATAATTTAATATGTATATTTGTAAATAATAAATAGATGTAATACATCTAAATTTGATGTTGATAAATAAATATGATATAATAAATAAGAAATAAAATATAACTATTCAATTTTAATACATAGTTTATAAAAACCTGTTAATAATTTATATTTTTTTAGAATTGAATTATTTCTATTTTATGGTTATTTCTTTAGTATGTTTTTTGATATAAAATATAATTATTAATTATGATAAATTGTTTAAATAAAAAATATTAATAATAATAATAAATAATATAATTTAAAAATTGTAACATTTATCAATTATACATATTACAAACACTATTATAAAATATTATTAAAAAATAATATTGTTTAATTTATTTTTATAAAAGTAAAATAATAGTAATAATTTAACTACTTTTATTTAAAAAACAAAGTTTTAAAAAATTTAGAAATTCAAATACAAAGATATTACATATTGAAATTATATTAAAAATATATATATATATTTTTTAAACTTATGCATTACATGAAGTTTTAAGAACAAGTTATATCAAATAGTCAAAAATAAACATACAACTACTAATAAATATATTTAAAATAAGAAATTAAAAAAATTTAATAGATTGTGATAATTAATATTGATTAGGCATGTTGTGTGAGGTGGAAGATAAAATGATTGGAAAAATAAAATATTATCAACTTGTCACAAATGTAGAAAAGATAAAGGTATAATTAATGCATTCATTAATGCATTATGAAGTTGTTAGAAAATATTTGTATTTTTTGTTGAAGAAAATTAATTTTCTCCCCCACCAAAAATAGTATAGACCAATAGAATGGATGAAAAATGTGATTTATAAAATAATGAAAAATTAGAAAAAGATATAAACATTTAAAATCTCATATAATCTTTTAAATTCTTGGATTTGATTAGTTAGTGTTAATGTCATATTTGAATTGACATGAATGCATAAGTATTCCTGCCTTGGCAGGAACTAAAAATCATCAAAGCTACATGTTGGAATCTTATGTATATGTATAATAGTATGGGTGTTAATAAGCTAGGACTTTGATCTTGTTAATAGGATTTAATGTTTATTTTTTGAGACAAATTCAGTCCTTTGAGTTTTATGATAAGTGATTCACACGAATCTATCTTTATAAGAATAAATGGAACAGTTAGCACTTATTGGATTTAGGTGATGCTCATAGAGGTGAAGCATCATGACTTCTTAGGAGGTCACTCATCCCAGTAGTACTCCAACTTGAGTGTGCTTAACTTCAAAGTTTTCTCCATGGTTAAACTCACTCTGCTTGCAACCTCATTTCCTCCATGGTTAAAATAGCAGTTGTTGTGCTTGCAATCATGAATTAATAAGTGTTTAATAATAAATAAATAAATATTAATATAATTTTTTTTAAATATAATTTAATGTGAATAAATAAATTTATAATTAATTTCCAATTTAAGTAAAATGATAATAATAAGAATATGCTAAAAATATATTATTTAATTATATTACAAAAATATATTTTATATCTACTAAAAACGTATTAATCACATATGAATAAAAAAATATTTTATATCTACTAATAATATATTAATCACAAATGAATATAAAATATATTTTTTAAATATAATAATGTGAATAAATAAATCTATAATTAATTTTCAATTCAAGTAAAAAGATCTAAAAAGTTTAAATATCTACTAAAAATATATTATTTATTTATATTATAATCATATCTTAAACATTAGCTAATGAGCTAAAAGTACCACTACCAAAGATCATTTATGAAGATCAAATTCGATTCGTACCAAATAGATCCATTCTAGAAGGCATCATTTTAGCACAGGAATTATTTACACAACCCAAGCCAATAAAGAACCATGCATGTTGATAAAATTGGACATTCAAAAGGCATACAATAAAGTAAATTAGAGATTCTTAAGCAAATGTATGGAAGCCTTTAGCTTTTCCAAAAAAATGGATCAATGCATTATTCAATTGTATATCTACAACCAAATTCTCCATCCTAGTAAATGCCAACCCAGATGGCGTCTATCAAATTTTGAGGGAAATTTAACAAGGCAACATGTTGTCCCCTTTCCATTGTGTGATCATGATAGAAGCTCTAGGTAGAGTCATCCACATCTATCAAGAAGGAAAAATTCAAGGCATCAAACTTTTGGAGAACACAAACATGATTACTCATCAGCAATTTGTTAATGATATCATTCTACCAAGTAATAGCACTAAAAGAGAGGCACAACAGTACAAAGAAATACATGTTTGCATCTAGACAAACAGTTAATGTCAATAAATCAGAAATGTTTTTCCTTAATACTAAACCTGAATTAAAAATAGAAATTTGCAACATAATGGGATTTAGAACAAGTAAGTTCCCATGTAAATACTTAGGTATTCAAATTGATAAAGAAAGGAATAGCAACAACCTTGGGAAACTGATGGAAGTGGCCACACCACCCTACCAACTTATAACCAAAAATGCAACAATATGGAGACAAAGAGAAACAAAATGCTTCCCAGACAATTTTATCATACTTGAAAATCCAATAGCAATTACAATAACAATTTTGCAAGATCTCTCAAGATCCAATCCAAACTCAAGCTAGTCCCGATCCACACTCTGGTAGAAACCTCTGAGATCTCAACTTGTGCTTGCAAGCCACTAAACAACCTCCTTGTTTCTAAATCGCAACCACTAGCTCTTCTCTAACTTTGCCCAAGATCCAAGTGTAAACTGCCTCACATTTGGTGCTCTGTCCACAAACTCAGGAAAACTCACTCCTCACTTCCTCCTTCTCTCCAAGCTTCTACTAAGAAGAGATCACACCTTGAAGCTTTCACACCTTGAAGCCTTCACACCTTCCAGCTTTCACACCTCGAAGCTTGACTTTCCAAAGCTTGACTAGAAATGCTCATAGGCCTTGTTTAAATAGGCACTTACCACCCAATGCATGATTTATGCACAACCTTCTAGAATTCCTCCTACACAATATCCACAACCTTCTAGAATTACAACTAAGCACCACCATGTGGCCCAATAAGAAAATTACATTTCTTTTGTGGATCACAACAAATATTAAATGCATGATTTAAAGAACTTTCCACAAACTTCTAAGATGCCACTGACACACTTCAATAAATGAAAAGACAACCATTTTTATTTTATTTTTCTATTTACGCCACCTATGCACCTTGAAAAAAGAAATTCCTCTTTTCTCCTTTTTTTCATTTTTAAATTTTTTTATTATTTCTCCTCTAATTTTCGTCACTTTCTCTCTCCTCCACAAATTTTTTTTTTTTTTTAAAAAAAAATTCCTATGCAAGATGCTCCTGCATCAGAAACATTGGCGACTAAGATTCACAACAAAATGGATAGTTGGAGAGGAAAATCACTCTCTCATGTAGGTAGAACTACTATGATAAAATCAGTGCTAGCCTCAATACCTATATACTAAATGTCCATTCTACCCATGCCTTCAAGTGTCTGGAAGAAAATCATATAACTATAAATCTGTATTGGCAAGGGACTTCAGAAAATAGAAAATACCAATGATAAAATGGGAAAACATTTGTAAAGTTAGGGCCCATTTGTTTGCTGGAATAGGAATAGGAAATGTATTCTCTATTTGGTACCCCAAATCAGAATAGAGAATAGGCAAACATATTCCAATTTTGCCCCTAAAATGAGCATATGTCCATTCCAAAAAATAGTTGTTATTGGAATGGGCCATTCCTATTCCCAATCTGATTTTTATTTTTTTTAATGGTTAAATTTTATTTTATTTTAAATTAAATTAAATTTTTTCAATTTTTTAATTTTTTTTTAATTATAAATTATTTTTATTATATCTATTTTTAAAAATACAAAACTTACCTTATTCCTATTCCATTTTTGTAAAACCAAACAAGGGAGTAACATATTCCCAGTCAAGTACCAAGTTAACCAAACAAGAATGAGATTTCTCTTTTCCATTCCCATTTGTTGGTGTAAATAGGTATTTACTATTTACACTTTACTTAAGTTTGCTTAGGTTAGTGCATTATTTTATTAGTTTGCATTATTTTATTATTTATTTTTATGAGACACTTAGGAGTTTGCCAATCTTCTAGAGTTGTCATGTTGACAACACAAAAGTACACAACTCTAATTGTGCACATGGTGTCTACAACACAGGAGTTTGCATCATTCACTGAGTTGTCATGTAGACAACACAGTTATTCGCACTCCTAATTTAGCACATGTTGTCTACAACACTATTTTGCGTGTCACACGATTGTAGGCTTATCCTCTCATCATTGCACTTACTTTTATGCTTAATGGAAGATAACCCATATCTGGTGGACATGTGCCTAGTTGTAGGACTTATCATGATGTTGATTCTAAGGCATTCTAGATGCATCTTAGAAGCATTTATATTCAGGCACTCCTAGTGTACTTGTACATTGTATTGAATACTATATAGTTATTCTGATCATACTCTGGTCTAATCCGTGCTTGTGTTTTGAGTTCCTTAGTCTTGGGTAAATTCTACCCTAAGGTAGATTCTTACATGGTATCAAAGCTAAGGGAGATACTCAACACATAGCCATTGGTGACCTTGTTGCTTCATCTCTCTAAGGGACCCAACTCATATCCGGAGCATCAGCAGTAACTGGGAGTGTCTAAAGTCGAAGCAGACCTCGCCATTGCATCTGGAGTGACGATTCGGTGAAGATTGATTATAAATTTGCCTATTTTAGGTCATAGTCAACCAAGAGGAAAAAAAAAATTTGCAAATCGAAACCTGAAAGCCCGATTTGCAAATCTAGGTATAGTCTTTTTCAATCTGATTAATTAATTTTTGGATCCATTAATTCTGCATTTTAGGCACCCAAGTAGAGAAATGTTTTTTGCCCAAGCACCGGGCAATCACACCCCAACCCTATGCAGTGGAGTTTATTTTGCAAGTTTATTATTTATTTATTCATAGGCGGGCATCTATTATTTCCAGCCAACAAATCTGGCTTCTTCAATCCAACTAGCAGGCACAAACAACAACATAGGCTGTGAACTTCCACATAACCATGCAACTCTTTTCTTATTTGCATTGTGCGGTGATTTGATTTTAAACACAATTGCAAGCGCTAGTTTTAACAATGTGGGACTAAAACATTCAACCCACCTGACATTTTTTTCAAAGCTGACCACTGGAAAAAACATTCCTGACGCCGTTGCACTCAACCTTCGGGCACCGTTAATTCAAGTCCCAACATCGTGCATGGTATATTCAGGCGATTTAAAGAGATTTTAGCCATGTTGTGACAAATCCAAAAATTTTCCTTTGTGACACGCAACCTCTCTGAAATTTTCCATGCAACATGATTTTGTTGGCTACACCCAGACAGTGATAGTCCCAACCATGTTTTAAAAGCCCAAGAGTCAAAAAATTAATCCGACGATTTTCTTCCCGCTGCGACCTTCGACCCTACCCACACACACAACAGCCAACGAAGCCACCATGCAGCCCTGCAACCACATCAGCCGAAGAGCCAATCAAATGCAGACACGTGGCTGTCACCACATAAGCAGCCTAGCCAGCCAGTAACATCAGCCTCCATGCAGTAGACTGTACATCCACGGTGGATGCACAATCAGCGCTGACATAAGCACCTAAGTGTTAGCCACATCACATGTCGTACATCCACGCAAGCATATATGTCTACAACTTTTGTACCATTTGTACAGTATGGTTGTATCTTGGCATACCATTGATGTCATCATCCGTACAGGGTGAGATTATCACAGGCTTGCACGGACACTAACGTTACCAAAGCAAGAGCCTAAATTTGACAACCATTTGACCATCATTTCAGGGCAATTTTAAACTGTTGTAACGATCATTTGACTATTAAATTTAATATAGTGTTTTCCTCTGCAAACCTCTCTTCAGATGCAGTTTTGATTTGGCAACCCGACTTCAAAAGGCCATAACTCGATCATTCGGACTCCAAATCAAGTGCAATTTTTTTTTTTTTTTGGGAAAAATTTCCTGAATTTTTTAGTGGTGTAGCTATTTTCTAGTTTTGGTCCACGAATTGGTCAGAATAAGCATTTTTTGGCGATTGTACTTGTCTAATCCTACTTTTTGCAACTTCAAACACATCGTACGGGCTCATTTGGACTCCTTTTCAAGTTCTATTTTTTTTTTTTAAGTGTATATTTTTTCATCTACTTTTTAGATCTATAGTCAAATTGTAATCTTATTTGGATAAAAATACCACTTTCAAAGATAGGTCCTATTTTGCATTGTATTGCTTCACAATTGTTGTATTTTTGAGCTACATTATAAAAATCTAGATTTGTTTTCTATACAGAGGTTGTAATCAGCAAAATTAGAAAGCCCACTTAGTCCATTTTGACAAGTGGCCCATTGTAAACGCACTATATATAAACTGTCAAAATCATTCATTTGGGGGGAATTTTTTGATTGAGTGAAAAGCGGGGGGGGGGGGGGGGGGGTGTATTGTGTATTGTGTCTCCTTGATCTTGTGTTCTTGTATTATGGGTTCTTTTTCAAAGTTAACTCCACATAATTATGCTACTTGGAAAGAAAATATTAAAGATCCATTGGTAGAAAAAGGTTTATTGCGTTATGTCATTGGTGCAACAAAGAAACCTCCTGTTGATGCTAATGAAGCTCAAAAAGAAGATTGGGAATCCAAACAAGAGATGGCCCTAGGAACCTTGTTGAAAAATATCTCTGATCCTGTCAAATTTCACATTAGGAAGCTTACAGATCCAATAGAGGTTTGGGCTAAACTTGCAACTTTGTATGGGACAATAGATGAAGACATGGCTTACACCATAGAGGATAAACTTCTCAAGTTGGATCCTAGAAATTTCAACACCATTAAGGACTGTCTTACCCAAGTAGAAATGTATAGGGCACAACTAAAGGATTGCGGTGAACCCATAAAGGATGGAAAGATGATCAAACGCATCATGACTCATCTTCCACCTGAATATCCTCCTTTTGTTTCAAGCTTCAATACACACAAATTAACAATGGGTAGTGCCTATGTTAAGCCTTCATTTGAGAAATTCTTGGAAATGTTGATCTTATAACATGACAATCTAGTGGGTATGGGAATTCTCAAGTCTTCCAAAACCAAAGCCTTGGTAGCAAATGAAGGTAATTGAAGTGGTAAAAACTCAAACAAGAAGTAGAAGCAATGGAAAGCTAAGCCACAAGATGACACACAATAGTCCTCCTCAAAACAACAATCTTCCTCAAATCAATCTTCTTCTACTCAATAGTCTTCTTCCCAACAAGGAAAGTCTTCTTCCAAGAATAATCAAAAGGGGAACAATTCCAACAAAAAGGAGAAGAAAACTTGTTCCTATTGTAAGAAGAATAGTCATGATGAACATGATTGCAAGGATAAGCAGATTGATGAATTGGTCAACATTATGAGGAAACACAAAATTGATGTACCAAATGCGTATAAGGACAAGGGATCTTCATCCACTTCAAAGGGCAAGGGACAAGCTTTAGTTGCAAGTACAACCAATGTTGAGGAATGGGTTCTTGATTTAGGAGCAACACATCATATGGGTGCTTCAAGGGAGCAATTTTCCTCTTTAAAACCATCAAATGTACTTTACATCTATGTGGGCAATGATACTCAAGTGGAAGTAGAAGGTAAAGGCAATTTTGATTTGGAAAATGGCATCTTCAAGGATGTACTTCATGTTCCTAATCTTAGCACCAACCTTTTTTCCATCTATCAAATCACTCACTATGGATGTGGCAACAAAGTAGAGTTCCTCCCTGACATAGTAGTGGTGAAAAATCTCAAAGATGATTCAATGGTAGTAGTTGGAAAGGCAAACCATGAGACTAGACTTTATTATTTCTCACATTTTGTGCCTAAGTCCATGTCTCTTGTCTTGTTGACTCATTCAAACACACAAAGTAAACTACGGCATGAGAGATTTGGACACCTTAATTATCGCTACCTATAGCAACTTAGCAGCAAGGAAATGGTCATTGGTCTACCTCAAGTCAAATTTTTAGAGGGTGTATGTCCAGGTTGTGAAGTAGCTAAACATCCTGAAGAGAAATATGACAAGGGGAAGTCTTGGAAGCAACTGTTGTTCTAGAATTGGTTCATAGTGATGTAGTTGGCCCATTTCTAGTACCATCCTTTGGTAAGGCCCACTATGTTCTCACGTTTATTGATGACTTTTCAAGGTACAATTGGATCTTTTTCCTTGGTCATAAGAGTGAAGTCTTTGGCAACTTTATCACCTTCAAAGCTCAAGTTGAGAAAATAATTAGGGAAAGCCATCAAGATCCTAAGAATAGATAATGGCAGAGAATATGTCAACTCTAGATTTATAGACTTTTGCACATGAGGGATAGATCTTCAACATTCAGTTGCATATACGCCACAACAGAATGGTGTAGTTGAAAGAAAGAATAGAACCCTTAAGGAATTGACCACTTGTATGCTTCAACACAAGTCTCTAGATCAAGTGTTTTGGGCTGAAGCCATGTGTTGTGCCAACTAAATCCAAAATAGAAGTCTGTGTAAGGCCTTATAGGGAATAACACCTTTTGAGGCATGGTGTGGCAGAAAACCAAGTGTCAAACACTTCAAAGTTTTTGGTTGTCTAGCATGGGCAAGGATACCTCCACAAAAGCAAAAGGCATTAGACCACAAAGAAAACCATGCATATTTGTTGGATATCTTGATCATCTCAAGGCATACAAACTAATGGATCCAGAGACTCATGAAATCTTTTATGAGAGGAGTGTTCACTTTGAAGAGACATGTCCAAGTTTGGCTTCTTCAACTCCTCCTTCCTCCTCCTTCGTGGATAGTGATCATAGTGATGAAAGTGACTCAAACGATGAGATTCCTCCAACTTTGACTCACAGAATACCACCTTTGTAGGGTCAACAAATAGTTGAGGCCATTCTTTCTTCTTCTTCCACTAAACCTTGTTGGGCACAACAAACCCTAGATGTAGCAGGTTCATTGGTGGGAAATCCTTCAGATACTCGGAGGACGAGGTCATAGCACAAGCCATTTCCACATGCATACATAGCCATTGCTTCAGATCCACGGTCTTTTAAGGAAGCATCAGGGATTCCAGAATGGGATAAGGCTATGGAGGAAGAATATAATTCATTAATAGAAAACAACACATGGGACTTAGTTCCCCTTCCTAAGGGAAGAAAAGTGGTTCGATGTAAGTGGATCTATCGAACCAAATTTGTAGCAGATGGAAGTGTGGATAAACATAAGGCTAGACTAGTTGCCAAAGGTTTCTCACAGGTTGACTTTTGCACCAGTTGCCAAGATGAACTCCATTTTCCTAACACTAGCAATTGTTGCAGCTCAAGGTTGGGTTGTAAACCAGATGGATGTTAAGAGCACTTTTTTGAATGGTGATCTTCATGAGGAAATTTATATGGAGCAGTCACAGGGGTTTGTATAGGATTCTACTATGGTTTTTAGATTGAAGAAGTCTATTTATGGTCTAAAGCAGGCTCCTCGAGCTTGGTATGCCAAAATGGATTCCTTCCTCCTCTCAGCAGGTTTCACCTGATGGCACTCTGATTCATATGTATACATTCTTCAGAAGGATGACTCTCACTTGATACTCATGCTTTATGTCAATGACTTGATTATTACAAGGAGCACTTCATCCATCATTGCTAGTGTCAAGACCTATCTACAGGATAGATTTTCCATGACAAACTTGGGTTTGGTACATTACTTCGTTGGCATTGAGATCACATAGTCTTCAACAGGGATTACACTTTCACAATCCAAGTATGCTTTTGACTTGCTTTCTTGGTTTCACATGAGTGATTGCAAGCCTGCTCCTACTCCCTTCCTATCAGGTGTCAATCTAGAGGCTAAGTTTACCACTCCACTTGTTGATGCTACCTTATACAGATAGTTAGTTGGGAGCCTTATCTACTTGACACATACATACCCTGATATTGCTTTTGCAGTTGGTATGGTTTCACGCTTTATGCAAGAACCTCATGAGCTTCATTGGAAGGTTGCCAAGTGCATTTTGCACTACATCAAGGGTACATATACACATGGGATGCATTATTTAGTAGGTATAGGACTTCAACTGATTGGATACACAAACTCAAACTATGCAGGAGACTTAGATTCTCGTAAGTCTACTTTAGGGTACACATTTCACCTTGGTTCTAGCCCTATTTGTTGGCAAAGTAAGAAGCAAAACAATGTTGCTCTTTCTTCCATAGAGGTTGAGTATCAAGGAGCTATTAATGCAGCTACAGAGGCTCTTTGGTTATATCACATCTTGGAGGAGTTTGGATTTGATCTACCTAAGCCTATGGTTATTCATTGTGACAATCAGAGTGCCATTGAGATCTCTAAGCATCCAATTCAACATCAACGGACTAAGCACATTGAGGTTCATATGCACTACATCAAAGAGCTTATACATGAGCAGATCATTGCACTATAGTACTGTCCTATAGTAGAGCAGGTCGCTGATATCTTCACCAAAACCTTCACGAGGTCAACTATACTCATTTGTGAGATCTCTTGGGGGTATAGGATGTTGCAAAAAGGGGAGTCCCTTGACTTCTCTCTTCTTCTTCTTATGGGAGGGATTTTTTCCTCTTGTGAGGTCTTTTTCTCTCTCTTCTTCTTATTGTACTCATCTCTCTTTTTGGAGGAGGGTTTTTCCCATGAGGTTTTCCCTCTTTCTCTACTTTATGAGAGATTGCATTGCATCATTCTATAGCATTGGTTTTGTACATGGGTACCTAACATTGCCTTGTAGTCGGGACCCATTCTGCATTAGTGAGCTTAAGTGCATTCCCCTAAGTTGCACTTAACGGGGGGGATGTTGGTGTAAATAGGTATTTACTATTTACACTTTACTTAAGTTTACTTAGGCTAGTGCATTAGTTTATTATTTTGCATTATTTTATTATTTATTTTTATGAGACACTTAGGAGTTTGCACATCTTTTAGAGTTGTCATGTTGACAACATAGAAGTATGCAACTCTAATTGTGCACATGGTGTCTACAACATAGGAGTTTGCATCCTTCACTAAGTTGTCATGTAGACAACATAGTTATTCACACTCCTAATTTAGCACATGTTGTCTACAACACTATTTTGCATGTCACACCATTGTAGGCTTATCCTCTCATCATCGCACTTACTTCCATGTTTAATGGAGGATAACCCATATCTGGTGGACATGTGCCTAGTTGTAGGACTTATCATGACGCTAATTCCAAGGTATTCTAGATGCATCTCAAAGGCATTTATATTCAGACACTCCTAGTGTACTTGTACATTATATTGAATACTATACAGTTATTTTGATCATACTCTAATCTAATTTGTGCTTGTGTTTTGAGTTCTTTGGTCTTGGGTAAATTTTTCCCTAAGGTAGTGTAGACACCTAAATTTGATTACACTATTTTAGTAATCCTATTTAGTTATCTGAAAGGGCATTATTAATTAAATTTCTATTTAATTAATCCTTTGTCATCTCCTAGTTGATTAATTTAATTAATCATCTATAGTCCTAATTGATAAATCAAATAATCTATTATTTATCAATTAAATCTTTTTCTCTTATCTAATTCCAAAAATCCCCATTTATTAAATAAATCTATTTGATAAATGAAATCCTCAAATTCAAAAACCCCTAACCTATCTCTAATCCTCCATTTAGCCTAATCCACCCCATCCACCCATACTAACCAAGCTTAGCCACTAACTCACCCACCCTCATTAATGTCATCCACTTGCACATCTCTAACATCCCTAATCTAATCCTAAACCAAAGCCTAATCCATCCCCTAATGTTGTCACATTCCTTAAACAAGTTTAAGACTTTCCTAATCCAAACCAAAGTCTCCCCTCAAAAAAGCCCAACCACTAAGTCATGAGTGCTCTTACAAAACATAAAAGAATCTTACAAGCCCACTCATGACTTTTACACCCATCTTCCACACTCTTCCCTCTTCCACACTCATTCCTCTTACATCCCTCTTACATACTCAACCCCACTCATCATGCCTTTAACCAACCCTTTACCCTACCCTCTCACACTCATCCTCCTTGTGACAAGTGTCACCTTCCCATTGGTGCTAAACAAGCACAATCCATGTGCTCCCCTTTGAGTGCATCTTAGCCCTCCTTAAGCCTTCATCCATCCTTGCATCTAAGCCCTCCATCCCTCTACCCCTTAGCCTATAAATTGAATCCCATCCCAAGCCATTTCATCAACAATCTTTGAGCTAAAGTTACCATGCTATTTTGAGAACCAAAGCCATCAATCTTACCCTTATAATGCCAAATTGAGAGCTCACAAAGCTACCAATTTTCCATTACCCATCTCCATTGAAGTAAGCTTTTGAGCATCTTGAGCATACATCCACAGCAAAAAGACACATCTACAGAATCAAGAAAGCATGGAGTGTTTTATCTTGTGAGGTTTGCACTTCTTGTTTGCTTTCTTTGTCTAAGCATATATGTGAATTTAGTTTTTGGTTTGTGAATGTTTACTTTATTTGTTAATGTTCTTTGCATACTAAATCTTGTTCTACATTTTGGCACGCCCGGTGGGACCCCACTATGGGTCATTTAATCATCTATTTTCATCTATATGTCATTTTTTTCTAACCATCTAATGTTTGTTGTTGTTTGAGTGTGTTGTGAGAGTGTTTTTCTTATTTTTACAGGTTAAAGAACGCACTTAGGAAGAAGAAATACCATCTAAAAAAAAAAAAATTCGCGTTTTTCAACTTTTGTGGCGCAGTTTGGCGTCTGCAACCTGTTCTGTCTGCGAAAATCTACGTCTGCGCAAATCAACATCTGCGAAAATTCGCGTTTGTGCAAATCGACGTCTGCAAAAATCCGCGTCTGCGCAAATCGACGTCTCCGCCACTGCCAATCCAAATCGTCGTCTGCGAAAATCCGCATCTGCGCAAATCGACGTCTCTGCTTGTCACCTATTTTCTGTGCCGCAAATCTGTTCTGTCGTCTTCGAATACTAGCGTCTCTGTATTTCAGCATCTTCGTATTTTGACGTCTTCGCTTGATAGACTGTCGTCTCTGCCTGCTTATGTTGCATTTCTGTTTTAAAATCTTTATTTCTGCACTTTGTAGCTAAAAAAAACAAAAAAAAAAAGAGTATAAATCAAAATTTGACTTTTAGTGGTTCCGTAGGATTTAGACCATTTTAAGCATTTTTACGCGTAGAAAAAACAACAAAAAAAGTTAAAAAAAAATTTCCCATAGTTAAGCTCTCATTTTTGAAGATTTTGGCTAACTAACTAAATTGCTTTTTTTTTTGTCTCATTGCAGGTTGGAGCACATATGGAACCACTAACCATGTTTCTTGCAGGTTTTCATGTTGCTAAAAAATGAACTTGAATGTTTAACCATTTGTTTTTTAATACATGTTGCTAAAAAAATGAACTTGAATGGTTAAACACATTTTCCATTGAATGAATGTTGCTCAAAACACACTCTTGAATGTCATGGATTAAAATCAACTTTCCTTGGAATGTATGCTTAAAACAACAAATCCAATCTTGAATGCCAAGGATCAATTAACCATTGCAATATCAAATACTTCATTTGGAGCTTCTAAAATTGAACAAAACAAATCTCTTTTTCACATGCAATCTAGGTAAAGTTTGATTTTTGGACATTTAAGAAACTTTGTTAAGTTAAAATACAAATTTACAAAAATCAATTTGAGTAGTTCCTTGGACTCACCTCTTTTCTAATCACCCATCAAATATTAACCATTGGTTGCAATCTAGTTGCCATTTATGGGGATGGGTCTACTTGAAAAAGGTGTTAAATGTTCCACAATCTAACTCACTCACTTGTTCTTTGAACGTTTGCTTTAACTTTATCAAAATTCTTAAATGGCCAAAATTCTAGATTAAATCGATCACACTTCAAGTTTGGGCACTAAAATTGAACAACAACTGACGTGGAGAGCCTCCGGGCGCGCGCTTGAAATCGAATCTCACACACTTTTGTTTTGGGCTTAAAACAAACTCACACTCAATCTTGAATGCCTTAAAGAAAATTAATCAATACTTGACGTGGAGGGCCTCCGGGCGTGTGAGTTTGCTTTTTTTGACCCTAACTCTTCTTATTGTTTGCATTCTTCGATCGATTTACTTTTGTTGGCGCTTCAAGTTGGAATTGAACATTGTCTCTTAAACATGAGTGCTTGCAAAGTCTAGATTAGCACACATAAGAGTCAGTTGGTAAAAGAACAAGCGTGTTTTTTAGCCCAAGGTCATCCGAGTCTTCTCTCCCCTTGTCGTCTTTCGAGGCCATCTTGGGTGCATAAGATTAGGATCCAAAACCTTGTTTCTTTTTAGGAGGCCTACTTGGGGATTTCATCACCCCTTGGACGACCTCAACTCCAGCGTTCTGACGGAGTATAAGAATCGGAAGGTGAATCAAAAGACACCTCTCTTGGGATCAAGATTTTGTCATTCGGGCTAAGCCTTAAGGAACTTTATACCCTTGAGAAGTGAAAGAGGAGAAGTGGGTTACCGCTCCTCCCGGCTGTGTGACATCCTTTTGGTCTCATCTACGGATTTGGGCCTCACATACCTTGTGTATATCGAGGACTCCTTAGCTAAACCAATTGTCAGCCTTGCAGAAAACCATCTAGGATGTTAATGTGTTTGGAGTGACTGATCGAAACATTTGTAGAACATACACACTCCTCGGTGCAAGTATCACATTCTGAGAACCACAAACTTCTATCTGGGTGTTCCTATCTATTGCTTGTTTTTATTTTACTTGTTGAATGAATGTTTGCCAAACTTGGTCAATCCTAGCTTAGGGCACACTTAGCGTAGTCACTGCCTATTTTGGAAGTTGAACAAGTTGAAGCAAAACAACTGAGATTTTTCCCAAAGCCAAGCAAATTCAGGAATTTATGTCGGAACAACCCAAACCCAAACAGAAGTTTCACAAGGTCAAACTCAAGCCATCTCTAGCATACCAAGAACTTTCAGCCAAGAGAAAAGAAATAACACCAAGCCCACGAATTGCCAAACTCCACAAAGCAGAGGACAAAGCTACCGACGAAGAACTTCAAGAAGCCTGGTTAGAGTGTACCATCAAATTTAGCCAACATCTAGGAGTTAATCCTGCTTATGCCTTACCAACTAGGCATGATTTCTATGATTAGACACCCTTGTTTCTCCACATCTTCTTGGATAAGCTTCACTTTAGAGTCATCTTTGTAGAAAAGCCAACCATCTTAGGTTATCCCCTTAAGCATTATTAGCTCATCCATCTCATTTAGAATCATACCATCTAGCCAGTAATCGAAAATCTGCACATCTAAGCTTTCAAAATTGTTGTCACCTTGCTAAAAGTTTGCCATTCCTAAAATGTTCCAAATCCACCAATCTCACCAAGGTTATCCCTTTGACAGAGCTTTGTCTAGGGTAATCTAGCTTTGTCACTTGTTATCCCTCATCACCTTGAGCTAAAGGTTGGGATCCGCAAGTGGTCAATCTCGTGTTCTTCCTAAAGGATCATCAATCTATCCTTAAGTTGACACAATCACCACCAAGCTTGCACATAGGAAAGCAGACCTTTCATGCTTTGACAACATATCTTTGAAGTTAGAATCCCCAACCCAATCCTCCTTAGGTTTTTTCATATAGCTTTGCCTCAACCTAGGAAATCATTTGCATAGAAAAGCCTTCCCCCTTTTGCATCCATTAGCATTATTGCATCTCATCCCTAGGAGCATTTTTCATGCCACCCGTCACTCGCTTAGCCAAGAAGAAAGAAACAATGGAGCCCTATCATTTGGATCGAACAGCCTCACCCCCCTTGAGCACTCAGCCATCCTTCAGCCCAGAGCAAGCTATGCCATCACCTACTGACATTGAAGCTTTCATGAACCAACAAGAAAATGCAGTATTGGTAAATGCCATTATAGACAAAAACAAAGAGACAATCATGGCTAATTTTCGAAGGGACAATGTAGGAACCTTTGACTCTGGAAGACCCCCTCCATTATCAGATCCATCTCACCCATTGTTTGGGTAGCTTCCACCACCCATAGGCTCTTATGATCCAAATTATCCTCAATATATTCCAAAAGAAGAGCCTCCAGCCAATCCATATGACCCAACAGACCCAAACATACCATCATCCACCCAAGTTGAAATCTCCATGCCGCAAGCCAACCCAGCCACCACCACTCCATCCTTGGTTCATACCTCTCCGCTCCAAACCCCCTTTACCCAAAACACCTCACTGTTCACCCCCTTCACTATTGCTGCTGCTCCCCAACCCAGCCTTCCAAATCCACCCATCTCCCAAATCAGTGCTAGCATCTTTGGCCAACCTCAGCAATATACAACAGGGATGCCACCCATGGGGCCAAGTAATCAACCTTTCATCGCCCCCAGCTTGTTCACCACAGCCCAAAGCACAATCCCATCATTTCCATTAGGTCTTGGGAGCTCAATACCACCAGCCACAAATCCACAAGCTACTACCTTCACTCCACAAAGCTATCAAATCCCACAAGCTACTGCCAATCTTCTACCAAGCTCCCAAGTGACCCCAGCTCCCGCCACCACTATACCAAGCTTCCAAATCCAGCCACCAAGCTATCAAACCCCATCAATTCCATTCCCAAGCTTTCAATTCCCACCACCTCCACCACCAACTAATCCATTACCTCCTATTACCAACTACTTTTCAATGCCACTTCTAGGAGGTAATCCACCACCCCAGCCAACCACCAATTATTTGCAGATACCATCCCGAATGGGGGCACAACCCACATATATTGCTCAAACCCCACAAGCCCCCCGATCCTTTCCCCAAGCCTCACAACCATCTTATACCTTACCTCCACAAAGCAATCCATTTATCCCTCAACAGCAAGCCTCGCAACACATGCAGCAATATGCGCCACCTCCCCCTCAACAACTCGTCATCCACCATGCAGCTGCCCAAAAAATGTACAATCCCTATCAGCAAATCCCTCATAACCATCCATATTCAATGGCCCCATCCAGCACATACCTACCTCAAGGCACTCCTACATTGGGGGCACCCCAACCATCACCTATCAATTCAGAGTGGGAGCAAATGAAGACAGCTCTGAAAGCCATCCAAGAAGGGAATGATCCAAAGACATTAAAGTTTGAGAATGTGTGTCCTTACCCATTTGACAGAGCCATTACCACGACACCATTTCCCAAACACTTTGAGGTACCTAAATTTGACAAATTCAGAGGAAAAGGAGACCCTGTCACACATATCAAAGAATTTTACATGCATTGCCAGGACGTGGCATACAATGATGTCTTCCTCTTGCGCCTTTTTTCCAAAAGCTTGGCTGGACCAGCTCTTGAATGGTTTTATAGAATCCCCTATGGCACAATTAAAAACTTTGCTGAATTATCTGAGGCATTTGTAGCCCAATATGCCCATCTTGTTGAAACAGAGCTATCAATAGTTGATCTTGTCCACACCAAGCAAAAAGTTGGAAAAAGCCTTGCCAAATACCTACAAAGATGGCAAACCCTTACCACCCGCATATCCTGCACCTTGCCAGAATGCCATGTGGTGAAAATGTTTATTGATAATGCACATCCCAACTTGGCTCACCACATGACCATGAACTGTTTGCAGACCTATAAGGATATCAAAGAGAAAGGAATGATCCTTGAGAGCAAGGACTCATCAAAGATGGTGTGGTAAAGATTTACAAAGAGGCCAACCAAAATCAATCACATTCCAATGACAAGTCTAGGTATTGGAACAAAAACAAGCATGTTGCAATAGATGGGGTTACTAACACCAGACATGTGAATATCGTTGGTCCTTCTCAAAACCAGTCTAACCCACCATATCAAACAAACAACCAACAAGCTATCAATTACCAAAAACGAAATAACCAAAGCTATCAAAACCATAATACAAGACCCAACTTTCAAGGGTCTAACAATCAAGCTAATGCCATCAATGTAGTTGCAGGGCAAAAGCCCAGATTCCAACCTGCACCTAGAAACTATACACCCCTTGGTGAGTCATTGGATGTTATTTTTGAGAAATTGGCTAAGGAAAACCTCATCAAATTTCCTCCTACCCAGCAAATTGATCCAAGCCAATCCAAAGCTGCATGGTACAAGGACAATGAGTATTTCAAGTTCCATAGGGTAAACGGTCACACCACCCTCAGATGCATGAAACTGAAAGACTATGTGCAAGACCTCATTGATCGGAAGGAAATCACTGTTGATGCCCAAACCTCTCCCAATGCAGGCTTACAGATTTATCAAAATGCTTTTCCTCCACACAACAACCAAAATCCTAGAAAAACACCTATCCAAAACAACACCAACAACCGCCAGCCAAACCAACAGCATGGGAAGAAAAATGACCACACTTCATCCTATATAGACTATGGTAGCCTTATAGGTTGTATATCTGAGAAAGAGCCTTCTGTCAATGTTATCAATATCCGAGGACCAGACAATGAGTGTGCGGTCACCACTCAAAGAGCACGATTTAACATCGCAAGACCACCAGTTTCATCAACACCATCAGCTCCATCAAAAAGCCGGTACAATATCTTGGAACACCTTGGGAACATGCCAGCCCAAATATCCATTTTAGACCTTCTCCGCACTAGTCCTGTGTACAAAGACATCCTTGACAGTGCTCTCATAGAATCCCGTGTCCCTTCTAATATCAATGCTACTGATTTTCGTAATCTTGTTGGACACCTTTCATCCTCATGTGCCCTATCTTTCAAACCCACCGACATACCCGCGGTTGAGCCAGATCACACCCTTCCACTTCGCATAGCCATCATGGTATCCAATTTTGCCGTGAAAAGAGTAATGATAGATAATGGATCAGCCTTGAACATTTGCACCCTAAAATTCATAAAACAAGCTGGGTATACTGAGGCATATATGATCAGTGAGGTTATCACCATCAAAGCTTATGACAACTTGGAAAGGACCACAGAAGGGACTATTTTGCTACCAATCAAGGTTGGGTCAGTCATTCAAGAGATAGTTTGCCATGTTGTTGATCTAAACCTACCATTTAACATCCTCCTTGGTCGCCCATGGATTCATTCTATGAAGGTCGTTCCATCCACCTACCATCAGTGCATGAAATTTCCGCATCAGGGCACTGAGGTAACCATCCATGCCAATCCAGAACCCTTTGCTTACTGCAATGCGGTTGAAGCTTCATATACAAACCATTGCCCTGGAATAGACATCGGCACAGCCATCGCCATCTCATCCCACACTTGTAATGATGCAGAAACCATCCTTGCCTCCACCCTATCTACTGTAAAGATCAACAACAAAGGTTGTGGAGAATATAGTCTGTCAGATGCATTTGTTGTCGGAGCAATCCCACTTGATCCACATACCCATGGACGATCGACATATCACAAAGCTAGGGAGATTCCACCTCCTCGATACAAACAGTTTGGCCCAACCACCTTTGTGTCCTCAAAAACCCCTCTTCATGAGGAGCTCACTCCAGATATCAACAATTGGTTACATAAGGATGCACCTCCAAGAAATCAAGCACGCCTTGATCACTTCAGCCAGAAGTATCCCCAACAACATAAGCTCATCACTGAAAAATGGAACTATCAAGGAGGTGGACTAGGACCAGAAGAAAGGGGCATGCAATGTCCCATCGAAGCACATAATTGGGAAATGAAGTCAGGTCTTGGCTTTGGCATACCCACAACTAGGGGCACCAACGAGAACGGTCACGCTTTTTCGAACATCCACCGCGACCTTGTCGAAATCGAAGATATTCCTGAGGAAGTTGAAAAGAGAGCCTACGACGATATCCCAGACCAAATCTTCCTAGGAGACTTTGTTCTCCGAGAACTATCCATCCATCTCATTGACCTACCACTTGCTCATCCACAACTCATAGATTGGGACCAACCAAGTGTCATACATATTGATGAGTTCGCATCAAAGGAAGCACTTCTAAGATTCATGGGAGCCGAAACTCCTCATAAGAAGACAAAGCCAGATTCTGCCTACATCTACAAGCTAGATCCCAAGGGGTATTTCGGAGAAAATCCCCAACCTAGTTTCGATACACCCAAAACTGGAACTAAGGTAAATCTGGGACTAGCTAAGGCAGCAAAGAGAACCCGTCAGCAAGAAAATCCAGAGCCACAAGCAGAACATGAGGATTTAGTATTGCCTCCTCAAGATAATTGACCAAAGGTGTCTTCTATTCTAATAGAGGATACTAGAGAAGTCAACATTGGTTCTTCAGAGATCCCTAGAATTGTTCACATTGCTGCATCCCTATCACAAGACCAAGCTGACCTCCTCTTTGAGGTTTTACGAGAGAACATTGGCCGATTTGCATGGTCATATCAGGACATGCCAGGACTTGATCCAAAGCTTGTAGTTCATCATCTTGCAGTCGATCTAAAGATCAAGCCCGTCAGACAAAAGCTTAGAAAAATGCACCCCAAGGTGGCATTACTAGTCAAAGCTGAACTAGAAAGAATGTTAGCTGCTAAGGTTATCCAACCTATCGACTACTCAGAATGGATCTCCAACATGGTCCTTGTCACTAAGCCTTCCGGTGACATCAGAATCTGCACTGATTTTAGAGATCTTAACAAAGCTTGTCCAAAGGATGATTTTCCCTTGCCCAACATAGATATGATTGTAGATCTTACAGTTGGACATGAAATCCTGTCCCTTATGGATGGATTTTTCGGGTATAATCAGATCAAGATTGCAGAAGAGGACTAGCATAAGACAACATTCACTACCCCTTGGGGAACCTTTTGCTACACCATGATGCCTTTTGGCCTAAAGAATGCTGGGGCTACCTATCAAAGAGCTATGACAGCCATTTTCCATGATCTTATCCATAGCATTTTGGAAGATTATGTGGACGATATCCTAGTCAAATCTCACACCTTCATGGATCATCTTGCTGACCTAGAAAAAGTCTTTGATAGGTTGGCCCAATATCATCTGATGCTAAATCCCAAGAAGTGTGTCTTTGGGGTCACATCTGGCAAGCTTCTAGGCTTCATAGTTTCTAAATGGGGTATAGAGATCGACCCCAAAAAGGTCAAGGCTATCTTAGACATGCCTCCTCCCTAGACACTGCGACAGCTTCGCTCTCTTCAGGGAAAACTTCAATCTGTCTGGCGCTTCATCTCCCAACTTGCAGATAAGTGTACACCATTTTCACACTTGCTAAAGAAGAATGAGAACTTCAAGTGGGATCTTTTATGTCAGCGCAGCTTCGATCAGCTCAAGCAGTATCTCACCAATCCCCCTATCTTGGTTCCACCAGTTCCTGGTCGTCCCATGATCTTGTATATATCAGCAACACCTACTGCTCTAGGGGCACTTCTAGCACGACATGATGATTATAGCAGAGAGAGAGCCATCTACTATATCAGTAGAACCCTAGTTGGTTATGAACTCAATTACACTCCTATGGAAAAAGCTTGTTTGGCAGTTGTTTTCTCAACTCAAAAGCTTCGCCACTACATGCTAAGTCATACCATCCAACTAGTCTCTAAGATTGATCCTCTCAAGTATATGCTCTCTAGAACAGCACTCACAGGTCGGCTAGCAAAATGGGTTATGCTACTAAGTGAGTTTGACATCCAGTATGTGGACATAAAGGCAATCAAAGGGCAAGCTATAGCAGATCACCTAGCTGATGCACCTCTAGTAGATGCAAATCCTTTGCTCACAGAATTCCTAGACGAGCATATCTGCCTAATTGAAGAACAACCCCCATGGAAGCTTTATTTTGATGGCTCATACACCTCTCATGGATCAGGGACAGGAATATTATTAGTTACACCTCAAGGAGATTACATTCCAAAAGCCTTCAAGCTACAATTCCCTAGCACCAACAATATAGCAGAATATGAAGCTCTTGTAGCAGGATTAAAGATAGCTGCAGAATGGAATATCACTGAGTTACAAGTCTTTGGTGATTCCCAGCTCATCATCAAACAAGTCTTAAATGAATATCAAACCAAAGATGAAAAGCTATTACCCTACAAAGAGCTAGTTGATCAGCTGACCCAGCATTTTACAAAGCTTCAGTTTACACAAGTGCCTCGAATGCAGAACAAGGTAGCAAATGCTATGGCCACTATCGGCTCACTCTTGGAAATTCCCCAAGAAGCTACGCAGTATGAGTTTTTAGTTGAGCAGCTCCTCACACCTGCCTATGCGAATGAGGATTCAAACCGTGTTTGTATCTTGGTACCATGAAATTCACGCTTACCTTAACAATGGTATCATATCCCCTCACCTAACACGTACCCAACGCCAGAACCTCATTCAAAAATCATCCCGCTATGTTATCATAGCCAATACCCTATATCATCGGGGTTATCACGATACTCTCTCTCGATGTTTAGATGAAAATGAGGCCGCGATGGCATTAAAAGAAGTACATTCTAGACTTTGCGGTGCCCACACGAGTGGTATTGTCCTAGCATGACAAATCCTTAGAGCAGGCTACTATTGGCCTACCATTGAAGAAGACTCTTGTGACTTTGTCAGAAAGTGTCTCCCATGTCAGCAGCATGCAAATCTTGTGCACGCTCCAGCACAGGATCTACAGCCTATTGCACCACCTTGGCCTTTTGCTTGTTGGGGTCTTGATCTAGTTGGAACTATCACACCTCTCTCATCTGATGGACATAAATGGATAATAACAGCTACAGACTATTTCACTAAGTGGGTGGAAGCAGTCCCCCTAGTTTTAGCTACAGGAGTTCAAGTCTCCAAGTTCATCTTGTACCACATTGTTTGCCGCTTCGGCATCCCATCCACCATCTTCACTGACCACAGAGGTAACTTTGAAAATCTCAACATGGAAGAATTATGCACTTCCCTCCGCATCCATCACCGCTTTTCTAGCCCATATTTCCCACAAGGTAATGGCCAGGCAGAGGTAACTAATAAAACCCTCCTCAAAATCCTAAAGAAAGTTGTCAATGATTCTGGCCGTGATTGGCACCTTCAAATAAATTCGGCTCTATGGGCCTATCAAACTTCCTTTCGTACATCCACAAGCACACCTCCATACTCCCTAGTCTATGGTGCCGAAGCGGTATTACCTATAGAAGTTGAACTTCCCTCACTATGCATATCTTTGCGAGGGCAAATCTCAAATGAAGAATACAGAGTAGCTTGACTCACCCAGCTAGATCTCTTAGACGAGAAGAGACAACAAGCCTATGACCATCTCATAGTCTATCAAACTCATCTCAAAAGGAATTTCAACAAGAAGGTGCTCCCACGACACTTTCAGCTAGGTGACATGGTCCTCAAAGAAAATATGAAAGTCCAAGCAGATCGAGAAAAGAAAGGCAAGTTTGAACCTACATGGCTTGGTCCCTATGTGGTTATTGCCTCCTTTGGCTCCGGAGCCCATCAATTATCTACACCAGAAGGAGAACTCTTGAATGATCCCACTAACATCATTCATCTCAAGAAGTTCTATGCTTAAAGATCCTTGGTATACCCAACTTTTGAAAAATACAAAAAAAAAAAAAAAATAGTAAAGAGAAATAAGCGTCCAATGGTGAAAACTTGGCAATTCAAGCGCCTTGGATAGGTACCTTGGTGAAAACCTGGTAATTCAGGCGCCTTGTGTGCTAAAGACTAATCCATTATCTATCACTATCCTATCCCTCATCCATCCACCCACCATCCCATAAAACACCTGCTCGTTCCCTTGGTGTTCCAATCAAATAACTAAAATCTGATGGAGCGTGTCAATACCTCCTGTACAGCTTGTAAATCTTGTACCAAAGCTTGTATTATACCTTGTAAATCTTGTACCATACCTTGTATATATCCGAATCTTGTCCAAAGCTTGTACCATATTCCAGCTTGTAAATAATCTTGTATCCTAGCCTATATCCTATCACATGCACACACAGAATCCCATTTTCCTTAAGCTTTTCACAAACCATCTACCTATCCACCTATCAACTATTATAGACATCCCATCCTTCACAAACATTTCCATCTCACAAAAAAACAAAACATGAACAAACTTGTACATTTGTAACATATCTTAGTCTGTTAGCTTGTACATCCTCTTTAGCTTAGTATCATTTTATCTATCCGGCTTTCATGTTAGTTCATCCTTGGTCAACATCTTGCACACATCGCACACCTTGGTTAGATATTCCAATGCATCCTTTAGCTAGATCTCCTGTCACCAAAGTGTTATCCTTCTTAGTTCAGCTTGCCAGACGCATCACTCATCCAGATCCATCAGCTTAGGTGCTCTCTGATAGATCCTTGCAAGATATAGCTTTCCTCATGTCTGATCTTGGTCCGTTAGTACCTCGTCCTACCCATCTCATTGGCAAACAGTTCTCTTTTGGATTTTCGCTTTCTTTTGATTTGGGATCTTCCCTTTTGGGTCTTGAAATATCTTTTCCAAGCAATCTCTTTGTTCCCTCCTCAAGGTTGCCACAATCTTCCATATCATGGTATGCTGCGAATGGGTCAATTAGAGCGTAAGGTCTTGATCAGGTCTTTTGCTTGTTTTCTTTTTCTGCTTGTGGGTTACCTAGTGTCGTTTCCACGCTGCTTCCTCTAGGATTCATGTGTGATACTGGGGCAATCCTTGCGTATTTGTTTCGAGTCAATTCGTCAGTCCTCTGAACGGTTGGTGAAAAGGCCTTGATGTTCTTGGTAACCTTGGCAATTAACCAACAGTCCTATAGCAAATCTAGTGCTCAACTACATGGTGGTACTTCTCTTTGAAGTATCCCCCCGCTCAAAAAGCTTCAATGGATTCCCTTCATCTCCATTATCCCCCATCCATATCCTACATCTGTCGCTCCTACCCCAACTTATGCATCAGTATCTCTTTGAATCACTCCTCACGCTTAGCTTTAGGGATCCACAATCCTAGTCTTAAGGATCCACCAATCAAATCAATCCACCAAGCCTCATCTTTCGAGATCCACAATCCTAGTCCTAGGGATCTCCGAAACCCATCTTCCGCCAATCTGACTCTTTGAAATCTTGTTGCATCAGCTTTATCATTCTATCATCCATCTCCCTACCATGGATTCCTTTTATAGCACTCCGCTCCTCCTCCCCCCCCCCCAATCCTGGAAAGTCTTAAGCTTGCTTTACTTGTGTGCCTCTGATTTCCCTTTATCATTCTCTTGTAGTGAGAGTTTGAGCTAATTCAGCCCCTTCTCTTTGCCAACCGGTGTCTTAGCTCATCTCAATTTCTTGTACTTTTCAAGAAGTCGTCGAGCCTCATTTCTCTCCTCGTCACCTTCTTGAGGGGGCATCATCTAAGTCTAGTCTCTCCTCTTCTTATCTGAGACTGGGGCAACCTTGTTGCTAAAACATCTTCCTCGTGTCATCTTGATTCAAAATTCTTTGAAATAGTGTTGTCTCAACACTATGTCAAAGAGGGGCAAAATGTAGACACCTAAATTTGATTACACTATTTTAGTAATCCTATTTAGTTATCTAAAAGGGCATTATTAATTAAATTTCTATTTAATTAATCCTTTTTCATCCCCTAGTTGATTAATTTAATTAATCATCTATAGTCCTAATTGATAAATCAAATAATCTATTATTTATCAATTAAATCCTTTTCTCTTATCTAATTCCAAAAATCCCCATTTATTAAATAAATCTATTTGATAAATGAAATCCTCAAATTCAAAAACCCCTAACCTATCTCTAATCCTCCATTTAGCCTAATCCACCCCATCCACCCATACTAACCAAGCTTAGCCACTAACTCACCCACCCTCATTAATGCCATCCACTTGCACATCTCTAACATCCCTAATCTAATCCTAAACCCAAGCCTAATCCATCCCCTAATGTTGTCACATTCCTTAAACAAGTTTAAGACTTTCCTAATCCAAACCAAAGTCTCCCCTCAAAAAAGCCCAACCACTAAGTCATGAGTGCTCTTACAAAACATAAAAGACTCTTACAAGCCCACTCATGACTCTTACACCCATCTTCCACACTCATTCTTCTTACATCCCTCTTACATACTCAACCCCACTCATCATGCCTTTAACCAACCCTTTACCCTACCCTCTCACACTCATCCTCCTTGTGACAAGTGTCACCTTCCCATTGGTGCTAAAAAAGCACAATCCATGTGCTCCCCTTTTAGTGCATCTTAGCCCTCCTTAAGCCTTCATCCATCCTTGCATCTAAGCCCTCCATCCCTCTACCCCTTAGCCTATAAATTGAATCCCATCCCAAGCCATTTCATCAACAATCTTTGAGCTAAAGTTACCATGCTATTTTGAGAACCAAAGCCATCAATCTTACCCTTATAATGCCAAATTGAGAGCTCACAAAGCTACCAATTTTCCATTACCCATCTCCATTTAAGTAAGCTTTTGAGCATCTTGAGCATACATCCACAGCAAAAGGACACATCTATAGAATCAAGAAAGCATGGAGTGTTTTATCTTGTGAGGTTTGCACTTCTTGTTTGCTTTCTTTATCTAAGCATATATGTGAATTTAGTATATGCCTTTAACCAACCCTTTACCCTACCCTCTCACACTCATCCTCCTTGTGACAAGTGTCACCTTCCCATTAGTGCTAAACAAGCACAATCCATGTGCTCCCCTTTGAGTGCATCTTAGCCCTCCTTAAGCCTTCATCCATCCTTGCATCTAAGCCCTCCATCCCTCTACCCCTTAGCCTATAAATTGAATCCCATCCCAAGCCATTTCATCAACAATCTTTGAGCTAAAGTTACCATGCTATTTTGAGAACCAAAGCCATCAATCTTACCCTTATAATGCCAAATTGAGAGCTCACAAAGCTACCAATTTTCCATTACCCATCTCCATTGAAGCAAGCTTTTGAGCATCTTGAGCATACATCCACAGCAAAAGGACACATCTATAGAATCAAGAAAGCATGGAGCATTTTATCTTGTGAGGTTTGCACTTCTTGTTTGCTTTCTTTGTCTAAGCATATATGTGAATTTAGTTTTTGGTTTGTGAATGTTTACTTTATTTGTTAATGTTCTTTGCATACTAAATCTTGTTCTACAGGTAGATTCTTACACCATTCCACATTTCCATTTCTATTATAATTTTTCATTCTAATTTTCTATTCCTATGCTAACAAATAAATGGGCCCTTAAAGAGCAAGGGGGTTTGGGCATCAAAATTGTGGCATCACAAAACTTAGCTTTAGGAACCAAACTATGTTGCAATATGCTAATTGAACCTCATAGAAAATGGGTTGTTATATTCTTGGATAAATATGTCCTAGATGCAAATCCCATAAAAATAATTTAGACACAAAAATCATCCTAAGAGATCAAGGATTTTGAACTTCATCCTATCTTGCAAAGAGATCATAAACAATTAACTCACTTGGGATATTGGAGATGGGAGGGGGTCCCTCTGTTGGGAAAACTCATAGAGAGAACATGAACCTCTTTGTTCAACTCAGATTGATCCATGTATCAAAATAAGTATTAAAAAATAACTAAGGCAATATATTGAAGTGGATGACAAATTTCTAAATTTATGATGGACATGGAGAACTTTCAATGGCTTAAACTTCTCAGATGAACAAAAAGGAATTACTATGAACATCCCAAAATATATCCTTTTTCTCTAGAAGAAAGAAAAGATAAAATCATATAATGTGGATCTAATAATGGTAAATAGAAGGTTAAAAAAAAAAAAATCATGCTATCAATTTCCTTAATCAACAAAATTCTGAATATTTGCTGGCGTTATGTTGGCACAATGCATGCTTACTAAAAGCAGGCTAGTTATTGCTGGTAGCTATGCAAAAACATGTACTAACAGTAGAATTATTTCAGAAAATCAGATATGAAGGACCATCAAGATGTGTTCTATGTAGACATGAATAAAAAATGTTAAATCACACTCTTCTTAATGCCCCTATGCAACCACTTGTTGGGAAAATATTTGTAATAAACTAAACTAGTCCACAACATTCTCAAATGACCTAAAAAAGTTTCTATAACAATGGCCTACTAGAATGACAAATAGTCTATATAAGGAAATTTGTATAATTGTTATAAATTAATACAAAAATAGGTTTTGAAGGGACCCAAAACCCTTTACAAAAGCTAAAGATAAACATGACGCATCACCAAGTTTTACAAGGACATGAAACCTGAAGTTCACCATAAAACATCAAAAAACCAAGTTTTATAGGGACCTAAAACTACTCAAGTAAAAAAACAAAAGAAAATTGAGGTTTTACAAGGACCTAGAATCTAGATTTTAATACAAAAAGTTGGAAACAAAAAAAAAAATAGCAAACCAACACAAATAAAAAACCATCACTCTAGTGAACCTGACTAGTTGCTAAAGAAGCTCTTTAATAACCTTAACTAACTCCTTGCCTACCTTCCCAGTACTCTAGATGATGTCTTCCATTGCAGATCCATGAACCTCAGGAGCCTTAGTAACCTTTTTCTTCATACTCTGCCTTGTTCTCTTACTTGGACTGCCTAGACTATTAGCCCCAACTATATCTAGAGACATAATCTCCTCATTACTTTACTTTCCTAAACTAGTCGTAGCATCACATAAGTTGGAAGTAACAAGCTCCATCTTTTGCCCACTATCCTTGATCAATTTTAAAAGTTCTAGTTCATACTCCTTAAGTTTCTCTGGAATATTTCCAACTTGGCTTTCCAGGTGGGCTCTCAAGATTCTTTCATGATCCAACTCTTTCTGCATGTCACCAATGTTTTTCTTTAGCACCATAATCTCATTATAGAGCCATGAGTCTCCTTGAAGAGATGCATCATCTTTAAGCTTGGCTCTATGAAGGAAAGACAAGTTCACCTTATGAGAATCATCCCTAAGCACTTTGATAGAATTATTCCCAGAGTCAATGGTAGTTTCTTGGTTGTCCTTGATATTGACCTGGTTCTCAGTGTTTAAGCCTTGCTGCTCATTAAGATCCTCTTTATTCTCCTTACTTAGGTTGTGCTCTTTCATGATAAGGGCTTTTCCATCATTAGTCTTTTCAATTTCCATGTCTATTTTATCCTCAGAAGAATCCCTTTTTGTGGGTGTAGAGTGAGCACTTTGGTTCCCCTTATTATGCCCTATTCACATTATCCTTGTCGGTTGAAATACCTCTACTTCCAGAGTAACCATCCAAATTTGAATTGAGGTCCCCCATTTCTATTTTATCTTCATCTTCAGTAGTATTATCAAACTCTCTAACTTTCTCCACATTTTTCTTCTTTATCTCCCTTTTGTTACCCTTCTTGGCTCCCTTACTATCACTAACTCCCTCCTCATTTTAAACCTTAATTTTCTTAGCGTGAGGGTCACTACTAAGAAATTTACGCTTCTTCTCCATAATGGGAAAGGGTTTAACAACTTTTTTTTTATAGTAATTTTCAATAAGTAAAATTAGCCCCTCATGGAACATAAGTCTAGACTCCTTCTTCCTATGGGCCTAGAGACTATGAATCAAAGAGAACTTCAAATAAAATGGGAAAGACAACCTATCTTTATACCAAAAGTGATTTAAAAACACAAAATGAAACTTGTGTACCCTCTTAGATCTTCCATTGAGGATGAAATACTCACAAATGTAGGATAAAATATATCTCCATATATCCTTAATCTGGCCCAAGTCTTAGAAGTCACCACTCTTCTCAAGCCTTTTCTCCTCTTCATCACTTTTTGGAAATTTCTTGAAGGCAACATTCAAAATGTTAGTCTTCTTGCTAAATTTTATGCCCTCCATCGGAAGTCCCATAATCTCGGCTAGAAATTCCTCAATCAATTTCACAGTAACCCCATGCATCATAACCTTATCTTCAATCTAGTTCTTGAAAAAATACTTTGTAATGTGGGGCTTGTAACCATGAAGCTTCTCAATATACATCGTTACTTTCCCTTTTTGGAGAATATCCCAAACAACCGAATTCACCCTCCATTCCTTGTAGGTCTTCTACTCTTGTTTAGGCTCTCCACCCATCTTGTAGTTAGCTCTACACCTGCAACTAATCTAAGAAATGGTAACCAAAAAAGAGAACAAAGTGTATTTAATTTCCAAGAAACTTTTAACACTGGAAACATGCCAAGTACTTTCCATGATGGCATAATGGCACCTCCTTGGGATATGCAAACAATCTGCCATAAAACCATCACTTATCATCATAAATTTCTCAATCTTATGTAATCTTTCCTTGAATAGCATTTCTCATGTCATAATTAACAATTGTCGTCAACTCACACTCCTTGCTGAGGTAATCCTGCCAACTCATCTTTGTTTTCCTTTAAACTGCTTGATTTGCTACCCATTTAGCAGTTTTTTTACTTTCACAAGAAATATGAGTAAATAACATTATCATTTTTTTTAATAAGATCTTTAATTTCCATGATTCTGCCCTCAATACTCCAAGTTATCATACTCTTATTATTTAGCATATTGACAATATTAAGAGAGTCCCCTTCCAGCCATAAATTCTGGAATCCAAATTCCACAACCATCCTCACTATGAATAGAGAGGTCATATCCTCATCTTTATGACTAGTAGAATGACCTATAGGTATAGCAATAACATCCACTACTCTACTATAATGGTCTCTCAATACTCCACCGCACCCCACTTTTCCAGGATTCCCTTTAGCTAAACCATCAAAATTACCTTTAACCCATCTCAAGGGGGAGATATCTATTTCACATACTGTCTCTGGTCATCCTGTTTAGTTTTAGTACCTTGACCATTCATAGGATTACTTATTTGGGTTTCATCAAAATTTTGTTTTGAGATTTGAAATTCTCTTTAATAGCTCAAATAATATTTTGACCCAAAACCTAATATGGAGTTTCCTTGTTTCTGAAAATTCTATTGTTCCTCTCTTTCCCCACTAGAGATGGGGAAGAGATATCTTCCAGAGAAAACCAATTTCAGCATCCATTATATGACATATCCAAGTCTTAAAATAGTGATCAATGTTATTATGTTGAGCCCAAGAGATGTTCCAATATTGAAGAAGATAACTCCAAACATTTTGGCTAATCTACAATTCAAAAAAAGGTGATTCCTATCTTGTGAATTCATCTTGTAGAGACAACATTTATTAACCAAATAAACCCCTCCTTTTTGCAAATTATCCAGAGTTAAAAAATTATTTTAAATCATAGTCCAAAAAATATATTGATTTCAATAATAAGTCCTTTGATCCACACTTTAGCCCACATTGGAGAATCACCCTTGTCCTTAGATCCAAACATAGAAGAGACCTTAAAACAACCTCCAGGATCAATCCCCCACACCATAAGATCCTCTTATTGCGGATAAAGACTACAAGCATTCAAGGAATTCTAGATACTGGAAAATTCTTGATTAATCTCAAAAATATTAATGCACTCATTGTTGGTACAATAATTCTCCACAAATTCACCATAAATATGTTTACAAATTTCTATAGAATTCATATCCTCAAAATCCTCAACTAAAGGGTGATCCAAAAGCCACTCGACATCCTAGAATCTAACTTTACATCCATTACCAATTTTCCACTTACAATCTTTATTCAAGATATGTTTAGCACCTTGGATCACACTCCAAATAGCAGAAGAAGTAGGAATAATAGGGTAGGATAAAAGTTAGAAATATTTGGAGCCTCATAAAGATACTTATGCTTCCAAATAGAGTTCCATTCCTTATTATCATGATACACTCTCCACCCTTATTTAGCCAATAAAGCTTTACTCATACTTCTTATAGATCTAATACCCAAGCCACCATCCATTTTAGGTTTACAGATCTTTTCCCAAGCAATCAAAGCCATTCTCTTCTTTTCCTCAATTCCAAACCATAAAAAATTCCTTTGAATTTAATCAATAACATCTGCACATTTAGCTGGAATCATATAGAGGCTCAGAGCATAAGTTGGGATACTTTGAAGGCAAGCTTTGAGAAGAGTAACTTTACCTGCTTGACTTAGCAAATTACCTTTCCAACGAGCTAATTTCTTATTGAATTTCTTAACTAGATCCTCCCAAAAGGTATCTGAAGGGCTAAGCCCTAGAGGGAGACCAAGATAGGAACACGGAAAAGATCCTATGGAACATCCAAGAATATTATCAATCTTTCTCTGCCAAATTTGGATAATTGTTCCTTCAATAACTATTTGAGAAATATGGAAAGGAAGAAATAGACGACTATTCCAAGATAAAATGATAATTATAGAATAAGATTAAAGCAAGCATAGTTAAAACCTTGAATAGAAAATTGAGTAACACTAATCACTTTGAAGACATCTTCTCTTTGTAGGATGGCCTAATGTGTAAGAATTAGACAAAAATGATAGTCCCTCCCCAATATGGAAAAGGGGGAAATAAAAATAAAGAGGAAAGACAAAAGTGTAAATGGGAACCCCCCTAGAACAGGATGACATAAAATGAATTTTGAAGGGGTGTCAAGAGGTAATCTAGGAGCAATAGGAATAAGCTATATCATACATGATGGCAAGGGGTAGGTAAAAGAAAAATTAGCTAAGCCCCTAAGCAACACCACTAATAACAATGTTAACAGAAGGATTGCAACAAAGTAGGGAATTTGGCATCAGATAGTTGATAGTTGAAGGAGACTCATAAATAATTATAAATTTAGTAAGGGAATGTAACACTCCAAATTGGAAATTGAATTCAATGTTAGAAATAACCTTAATAATCTTAAAGCACTTTAAAAAAATTAAGTTTAACACATATATAGGGAAGGTAACAAACAGGTCAATGAACTAGCTAACTAAGGTGTCAGTGGTCTAAAGATCAAAGAATGTTTATAGTAATAAGCAAACCCCTAAGCAACCAAGCATTTCCCAATTGCAATAGAGTAGGGTTTTCTCCATCCTTTTAAAATTATCTTATATATTAAGTTTAACCTAGATATCCATCTCCTACATTATAATAACAATTTCTAGAAATTTAAGTATATAGTAATTAGAGTTTAAAATACACATTTAAAAAGTATAGAAAGCAGATAGACTTGCAAATAAATTAATTAGTGTAATAGGATATCTAAAACTTTACTAACTTTTGATCTCACCTAACTCACCCTCAGTATATATAATCTTTACATGCTTAGACTTTAGTTCCTACTTTGTATTTTGGTTAAGCATTATGCATAACTTCCATTAGTTTAGGAGGATTAGTAGTGGCTTCAGTTGGTTTTCTACCAAGTAAGACACTCAGTTTCTTTTGATACAATTTTAGTTTTTGTTACCTTTGTTGACCTAGACATATAGTTTTATATGTTTGGCACATAGCATTCATTTTCTCAACCTTATCTTTAATTTATAGATTTTGGATTTTAGATCATTTTCAAAGCTTTCTTTATGCATATTAGATAATTAAAAATAATAATTAGTCCCATGTCTCTATTCTCCAAGTTTATCATGCAATTAAAAATTATAGAACCTAATCTCTTAAAGGTTAGCATGTTTTCCTCCACCATTTTCCTTCACCATGTTCTTGTTTTGATCATTTATGATTGCTATGGATTATTAGGAGATGGGCTTTGTATCTTTTTTGGAGTGCCTCTTGAAGCTTCTAATATTCACTAGAAGTTACCCATCATTTTAAGCATGGTTCCTAGTTTGTTTTGTCTCAGCTCTTCTCATGGTTGTAGTCATTTGAGTCTTTTCCCATTTTTCAGCTTAAGTAGTAGACCTCGGATGGGTTTCAGGATTTTATTGTCATGGATACAATAGTAGTTCTTAACCACTTATCTGAAGAGAGGACAATGTCCTTTCTTGGGCCAATCAAGTTTGAATATTGGAGTAGGGTTTTATAAAATACTGATGACATGACCCGGTTTGTAGTGGGTAGGGCTCTGGGTGAAAAGGATTTCAATTATAACCATACTTGGTGTTCTAAAAGTGAAGTGATAGGATATTTCATTTCTTTCCTTGTTAGAGCCAAGATGAGCCTCTAGGACACTTTCTACCTCTATGAATCCATTTGTTATCAAACATGGTTGAAAGGGCTTCATAATGTGGTGTTTAATATAAACAAACATATGGAAATCCCTTATCCTAGAGAATATAAGACCTAGCCAGTTAGAAGTCTGTAGCATGCTAAAGTTATTAGGTGCCCAAATCTCACCATTAGAGACCCCAAGGCATTTGAACATGTCTGGCCATAAATGGAGAGGCACATTCATTTTATCCTATGTTGGTGTAACATTTTCAAAGAAGATAACAACCTCTAGCTTGTTTCTCAACAATTATAAGCTTAACAAATCTCCAAAGTTGGATCTTTGTAATCACAATAATTTTAGGTTTATTCTTCTAGAGCTCAAAAGGTTAAGTAGGAAAAAGAAAATCAAGTATTTGGGACCATCAGCCGATCAAGGTAGTATACCCTCTAATGAAGAATTAGATGATGAAATCATCACAGTTAGTTGTTTGGATATTTAATCTTTGTCTCTTTTTTGAATGTCCCTTCTTAGCAAAGAGGATTTTGACAATCATATTTATAATAGGTCATGAGTATTTTGGACAAATTAGCAGTAGCTATAAGTATTTTTAGCTTAGTTTTTTTGGTAGTTTTCTGGTCTAGTATCCTCTAATTCTAGCCTAGATAAATCTGGTAATGCTCAAATAATATATGTACATACATAGTTTGGATTGTTATTAACTATTTGCAAGAAGTTTCAATACATACTATCAAATTTGTTATTCAAATATATAATCTTTGTGTATGGTGCTTCATTATTTGCATTTCATTATGCTATACCCTTTAGTTCTTAGAGTTTCATAAACAGGAAAATGAATTTGCCAGTTTTTGCCAGCCACTTGTTTTCTAGTATTATAAACATATCAATATTGACAATTAGTTATACATAAAGGCTACTCATTCTTGACTTCATTAATATCAACTCTACAACTATGAATTCAAGGCTTAGAATTATGAATGATGTTAAGTTCATGGGTAAAGGAATTCATTTATAATTTATAGAGATATTTCAAATTTTGGTAAATAGGCTAATATCAATGCTCATGCTCCATTTAAAGATGGATCGTATGAGATAAGGTTTAGCATCTCCTTGCTCTAACTATATTTTCCTATAAATGTATGTTTGTGTTTCTAATGGTAGCCATGAATCCTTATATTAGAATGACATTCTTTTAATTTCTTGCCTCCAAGCCATCTCTATAAGGGTTTCATTCTTATTAATGAAATAATTTTATTACCTTCTATTACTACTTATTGGTGATTAAATCCATTAGGAGTTTATTTTAGAATAACAATCATTGTAACATTAATATCTTAATGCTGAGGTAAACTTAATATTCTCACATGCAACTTCTATGGACTCGACTAGTGGTTGTTAATAAGTATATTGGCATTGTTCCTTTTATGATTTGAGTGCCTAATTAATCTTTAAAAGCATGAACTCTCAATCTATATGTCATATAAAACCAATTTTTTATGAGACATTTTTCACTGATCAGTATAAGATAGTAGATTTCTCCCTTTATGTAGTAAAAGGGAAGATTTAATGAAACTTTAGAAATTAATAAGGAAAGTAATCAACATTAGGTTTTTCACCATTGGTTAGGATGATGGAATATCTTTAGATTATGAATAGACCATTAATACATCAACTATTCAAGGTAAAGTTCATCTATAAATTGTGTGCAACCGAATTTGGGCCTAATGTTTAAAGTACAATGGTCATTATCAATTTTAAATCAACATCAATTAATTCCAATAGTTGAATCCATTCAATTGAGACAGATATCAACAGTCACACCCTTGAGGTTAATGTCAAAAATATATGAGATAGGCTAAGTTACTGAGAGGGGAGGGGTGAATTAGTAACTAAGAAAAATTAATCTTTATTCACCAATTAATCCTTCATGTGTATTCAGATCTAATTGCATACATGAAAAAAAAAAGCATTAAAACATCCATAACACTTTGACACATAATATGGTGACCCAGAAACCTTCCAAATAGAAAGTAAAACTAAGGTGGGGATGATACCCACAAGCTTTAGTACTAAAATTTAAAGTTGGCCTATTAAGGCTTACAATGATCACTTTTGGTGATCTACCTTATTAGGAGCAATAAGGATTGTTAGGTCCACCTTGCAAAAGGATTTACAAACATACAGTGAAGTATGCACTCAATTAAAGAGATTTACAAAAGACTGTTAAGTCTACCTTGTGAAAGGATTTAACTATTCCATCTACTAGGATGAACTAGTTTTTGATCTCTGATTTGCAACTTGATTTGTTGAATGAGATTCCTTTGAGTGTAATGATCACCTTATTGTGATAGATAAATCTTTGTTGCTTCTTATACTATTGTAGCCTTTTACTTCACACTTTTTCTTAAGAATCTTCTTGTCATGCTCACTATATTATTGCTTTGGATGTGATACAATACATTACATATATACCAATCCAAACTATAATTCAAAAAAGTTAGCTACAATACATGTTTCACCAAAATACACAAAGTCAGCCCAATTGCAGGTACTTGGGTTATGAAGACAAACTTGGTGAGGTTCTAATAGTTGGCAACCATTGTCAATGCTTAGCAATGTCATGCTCTTGGTAGACATAGAAGCTTGACTCATACTAATCACTTACAAGTAGTTTGAACTTAATCTACACTGGTGACTTGATGAACACTACAAAAACTTGACATATAAACTAAATCACTTGATTTACACTGCATAGCTTGGTCAACACTATCATTATGAGTTCAATATAAATTGAATCACTTGGTTGACACTGCATAGCTTGGTCAACACAAGATTTAAATCACTAAACTTACAAACTCAGTAAGCATTGTATAACTTGGTTTGCATTGAGAAACTCGATAAACATTATGAAACTCAGTTTACACTGATAATCACCAATCAGGTAGAAACTACTCAGTGCAAACTGAATGATGTTCCTAGTACTCGATAGCAAGTGTAGAACTCGATAGAGCCTAAAATACTTGGCTTATACTGTTAACTATACAATAAGCTTGGTAATTGCTAGCTCTCTGAATAAGTGTGTGTGTCACTAATAAACAAACTTCACTGAAATGTCAACAATCTTCCCTTTGGCATTAGTGGCAGAAACACTTATTAATCAAAATTGAATTCTCAAAAAGTTTCAAATGATCTTAAGTCTTCATTTTGTGTCTTCAACTCGATGACATACTTTATTTTTGAGATTTTTCAAAATTGCTTTTGTAAGAGATGTTTATATGAATATATGTATATGTATAATATTACGATGCTTCCAATATAATATACATTTAATATGCATTACATGTTATATACATCTTCTCATCTTCTCCCCCTTTTTGACATAAATGCCAAGGTGTAGCTACATTGTTATTCCAAAATGTGACAAGAAGTCAAAATGTACCTTTAGAATTAGTGACAATGTCTTGTCCCAATTTTATTGCAATACCTTGCTTGTATGCAATGCAATTTGAACTTCTGTTGATAATTCCATCATGTGATCAACACCAAAGAAGTTGTTATCATGGATGAGAGTTTTAGCATGTGCAATATGTTTCTGCAATGCATCCATGTTTGGAAGAATCATGCCCCTTATCTTGCCTTCTTCCCTTAGCAATTTTGCTTGCATATCAGTTAGAAATCTAATCTTTGTATAGTGAGTAGAACTATAACTTGGATCAAGTAACAACTAGTGTGCACTTGTCTTTAGATCTTTGTCTATTTTGGAGAGTTTATCATTGATGTCCTACATAAAGATAGATGTATCATAGAGTTTACTGAATAGACAAGTGACATTGTTGGCAGAGGTTTCCAATGAGCTTAGAATAGTAGACAAGTCTACTTGGTATATTGCAATCTTCTGTGCTACTAGCTCCAATACTTTATGTTCAAATTTCTTCTTTGCTCTTTGCAACAATTTCTCTTGTCCATTCAAATCTTCATTGAATTTCTGGACCACTTTTACTAACTATGCCAAAATAGGTTGAGAAGAGTCAACCTCAGTGTTGAGTGCCTCTGTAAGAATGTTCTTTTGATGCATGAGCATCCTAGGTTTCCTTGTAATCCTACACTTTTGTTCAATTCTGCTAGTTGCTGTCAAGTTCTTAGTAGGTGTTGAGTTCTTAGTTGATGTCGAGTTCTTAGTTGCTGCCAAGTGATCCTTTGGTTGTCAAGTCCTTTGTGATTGTCGAGCATTGGTGGATGTCGAGTTTGTAGTTGCTACTGAGTGATTCCTTTGGATGCCAAGCTCGTGTGGATGTCGAGTGCTAGTATCTTGCAAAGTCTTCATTTGTCAAGTAGTCTGTGTTTGGTTCTAATTTGGGCCAACCTTTCACGCATTTAATTTTGGTAAAGGTAGTTAATATTGGATGTGAGCCGACTTGTGGTTGTGCATACATTTAATGTAAGGTTTAGTTTTTGTGTTAGGTTGATGTGTGGTTGCACATGTATTTAAGGAGGTCTATGATTGAGTTTTAGAGGTTAGAGAACTGAGAATAATAAGAAGCAAGAATGCAAAGTAGGATCATCGAGGATTGTAATTGAATTGTTACATGGCCATAACCCAAAAGCCCTTACAGCTAGGCATGTATGATGATATTTTCATGAATCAATAAAGAATATTGTTCTCTCTCTCTCTCCATGGTGTTGTTCTCTTTTGTGTTTTCTTATGTTGTGTTAACTCTTGCAGGTTGGTTTGGATAGCTAAGTGTGCCTTTGGCCCTAGTTATTTTCCTTCTTCGTACGTCAGGTGGTATCAGAGCTTGAGGTTCATCTTTGTGGTGATTGGATCATTTAGAACCCTAAGTGAATTGGGTTATAGGGTTGCAGATCTATGCATTTGACTATAGCTTGTAGAGGCTTACGATTTTATAGGAACCTAATTTGTAAAGATGGTTTGAGGTAGAGAAAATGTTGATAATGTGATATTGGATACACTAAGACAAATTGTAGCTAGATTAGATGCTATGGAGATAGCCCAAAGGAGAGTAGCACATCTTGATGATGTAAGTGATGATGAAGCAGTAGCCCCAAACCCTAATCTAGAACTTGAAGAAGACAAAGATGAAGAAAGATTGTTGAGAGTATTTTCTAGAGCAAGTTCAAAGCCTATTGTAGAAGTTTTCCCTTATGATGGAAAATCGGACACCAACACTGTGTTGGATTGGATCTCTGAAATAGAGAAGTTCTTTGAGTATGAAAACACTCCTGATAATGGGAAGGTGAAGATTGTAGTTACAAGGTTGAAAGGGAACACCTTACTATGGTGGGATCATTTGCAAACTGATAGACAAAGGAGAGGAAAGGAAAAGATTAGAACTTGGGTGAAGATGGTAAACAAAGTAAAGAAAAAATTCTTTCATGCTAATTACTAGGTTAGCTTGTTGAGAAAGATGCAAAATTTGAGACAAAGAGACATGACTATGAAGGAGTATACTAATGAGTTCTATAGATTGGACATCAAATCTGGACATGTGGATGATGATGTTGAGAAAATTACAAGGTGCATAAATGGGTTGAGATCTAGAATTCAAGATGAGATAAGTTTTGTGAAATTGGAAGTGTGGAAGAAGCATACCAATATGCCTCAAAATTTGAAGTGATCTTGACAAAGAAGCATGAACAAAGACAAAGAGGCAGAGGTGGTAGATTTCAAAGAGGTAGAGGTAGATCTTATGGAGAAGGTGGTAGATCTAACAATTTTGTGCAAGATGAGGGAAAATCTAAATGGAAGAATGATGACAAAGACAAGACCAAGTGGAAAGGTGGTGATTCTTACTGAGGAGGTACTAGTTCTTACCAAGGAAGAGGTAATTCATATTCTAGAGGTAGTTATTGTGGTAATTGTTTCAGATGTGGTAAAGGAGGGCATAGATCTTCTAAAAGTGGGCAAAATAATAGTAATGTTGTGATTCAAGGAGACATTAATAGTTCACCAAGTGGACTTGAGGCTAGAAAAAATCTAATGGTGAGAAGAACCTTATGTAATAACGGAAGTGATGAGGAACTTATTTTGAGAAGAAGTCTTTTCAAGACCAGATTTAAGATGGCTAGAAAATGTTGCAAAGTGATCATTGATAGTGGAAGTTTAAAATATTTGGCATCCGAAAGTTGGTCACAAAGTTGCAGTTGTAGAGGCTGAAACATCCCAAACCCTATCATGTTTCATGGATCAAAGATGAGCATAAGATATTGGTAAGTGAACAATGTGTTGTGAAGTTCAAGATTGGACATTACTTTGATGAAGTTTTGTATGATATTATGCCTATGGATTGTTGTCATATTCTATTGGGTAGACCTTGGCGATATGATAGATATGATATACATGATGGAAGATTGAATCAATACACTCTTTGGGTAAATGGGAAGAAGCAAATATTATTGCCTTTGATTGAAAGTCCAAATGAGGTTAGTTATACTACAATTAAAGTTTACATGGTTAATGGAAAACAATTTGAAAAGGAAGTAATGAAGAATCAAGTTTGTTTTTCTATAGTTCCTAGAGAACCGAGTGTTGGTAGTAATGACCAATCAACAAAAGCTAGTAATGATCGAGTGACAGTAGATAGTAGTAGTCGAATACTAGAAGAAATTGTAGAATTGATGAATGAGTATAAAGAGATTGTTGCAGAGGATATACTTGATGGTTTACCTCCAATGAGAAGTATAAGTCATTATATGGATCTAATTCTTGGAGCTAGTTTGCTGAACAAAGCACCATATAGATTGACACCTTAAGAGAATGAAGAACTTAATAGACAAGTGTATGAGTTGTTGGAGAAAGGTTTGACCAGAGAAAGTTTGAGTCGATGTGCTATACCTATTGTATTAGAACCTAAGAAGAATGGAGAATGGAGAATGTGTACTGATTCTAGAGCTATTAATAAGATCACAATGAAATATAGGTTTCCTATACCAAGGATGGATGACATAATGGATTGTTTGAGTGGAGAAAAGTATTTTACAAAGATTGATTTGAAGAGTGGTTATTATCATATCAGAATCATAGAAGGTGATGAATGGAAAACTACTTTCAAGAAAAAAGATGGTTTGTATGAATGGTTGGTTATGCCTTTTGGTTTGACTAATGCACCTAGTACTTTTATGAGGTTGATGAATGAAGTTCTGAAAAGATTCTTAGGTAAGTTTGTGATTGTTTATTTGGAGAACATTTTGATATTCAGTAAGACTAAGGAAGAACATCTTGAGTATGTTAAGAAAGTATTGCTGAGATTGAAAGAGGAGAAGTTGATGATTAGTCTGAAGAAGTGTTCTTTTATACAAGAGGAGATTGTGTATTTGAGATTTGTGATTTCACCTAATGGATTAAAGATAGATCCTAAGAAGGTAAAAGAAATTTTGAAATGGCCTACACCTGAGAATGCGGGTGAGGTAAGATCATTTCATGGTTTGGCTAGTTTCTACAGAAGGTTCATAAGAAATTTCAGTTTTGTTTGTAATGCTATGACTGAGATGTAAGGAAACTTGGCAAGAAAGAATACAACAGTTTTCACATAACCCATAATAGATCTGAAATAAACATAGAATTAAAATCCACATGCAAGAGAATAGACAACATACCCACAAAATGTGACACAAGATATACCCTGGGAAACCCTCATTGAGGGAAAAACCCAGCCTCCAAAAGCATCCATCATCATGTATTATTCAACAAAAAAATACCATTGCCATACAACCATGGAAGCCTTCATGGCCATAGCCACAACCAAGCAAACTATGTGAACAAGCATGAATCCACACATCCCATGCCATGCTTTCAACCTTCACAAATGCTCCCTTGGCTAACCTGTCAAGCCTTGTCCCACTCGACTCTTGCCTTTTGTCTTCTTGTCACTTTCTCTCTCACTACAAAAACTACCCTTGTGGTTGCTTATATAGTAGCAAGTCCCACAAAACCACCAAGTGGTATTACATAAACCATGTGCTAAAACCATGTGCTACCTAACCCACTGACCCCACATTTAATATTGGGCATTTAATTCTTTTCCCCAATATTAAATAATTACATCAAATATTTTCACAATGTTATAATACAACTCATCAAGAATATTTCATGGGAATCTTTACATGTTGCATGTCCATCTAGGCACAACATTACATAATAAAAAATAAAATAATAAAATAACAATATTATGCAATGTGTGCAACACCCATTATCTCAACAATCTCCCACTTGTTGTATACATTGCATAAGGTCAATCTGTAGCCACATAAATGAATAAGGGAACAATCCCTTCCAGCACATCCACCATCATGGATCAAAGTACACCAAATGCTCCATCCTGGTACCCGTAACAAAATTAAAGTATCCAACATCTCGAACATGAATGATCTCACCTCCTATTATGCCACTCCCACTGGACATACATAGAAGCCATCCAAAGAGAAAACCACCCAACCTGTTGCATTAGAAGATCATAAAATCCTGTACCAATTGAAATTCCAAGCATAAAAAAAAACTGATCCAAAGGTAATCACATGTATCCGTAGTTGTCAAAATATCCATAGATGAAATAGCACCCACAGCAAAGTGCCAAACCATCCAACTATCCATACCTCAAAGGTATAACAAGTGAATCTCATATCACCGACATATCCAATCTGCAACCTGCAATCACAAGCTTCAAGAGAAATACCTGCCACATATATACCAAGAAGCTCCCACTGCAAAAGATAATGTCAAATCTATAACCAATCCACTCAACAACATCTCAAAGAAGTGAATCATGTAGTATTAAGGACATCCACAATACATAAACCAATATCCTGCAAGAACAACTCTCATAACAAGTCTCCAATAGTCTCCCAAATTCTCCACAACCAACAGAGGAAAGAGATAAAGAAATAACCATGTCATCTCTCACATGACATACATGAGCACAAACCAGTGATCACAATCTCTAACCAATCTCAAATCCAATGTAAGCAAAATTGAACATCCAGGAAGATAACCAAGACCAGAGAAACCATGCAAATCATAACCTGTCTCATGTCCTTCTACACACAACTCTAGATGTAAACTGTGCAAGTATGATCTCCTCCATAAAACCCCAACAAGAAGCCTCAACAACACCCAAACCATACCATATGACTAATCATGGATGTAAGCCTCTCACAAGAAGATCAAACTCAATAAACCATTCCTAACTCAAGGAATAACCATTCCTAATCCAAGGAAAATGCCCAATATAAAACCATAGCTCAAGATCCATATCCATAAAAGACAAGCATAAATATAATGCAACTGAGAGAAAACAATGGGCTATACCTCTCAAGTAGCAAACCGCCGAGTAGACCAAGAGTGGGGAATGAGAATGCTCATCAAGATACCTAAGTCTCCAACCAAGAATCATCTAAGAACAATCTCCTCTCAAGTCCATATCAGGTGACTGCCCCTCAGACTTCCTGCTAAAACCATCAACCGTCCCAACAAATACTTCTCTAATCCAAGAGAAATCAGTGTCACCACCGTCTCTAAGTATTCATGAGCACCTATAACCAATCAATCTATGCCAACTCCAAATGCAACATAGCAATATCATGAAGTATCCAGCTTATGATCAGTGTACTCAATACCAAGAAACTAAACCAAGATCAATGTCAAAGTTCCAACCATGGCCTTAGGAACATAAACATGACAACATGATCTTACCATCTCAACTAAAGAGATAACATGCTCCATATGAACACATCATAACATGTCACAACTCTAAACGCATATCAAGAGTATACCATGACATAATAATGAAACCATCCTCATACCAAGGATAACATGCCAAATAAAAGCATAAACCACACCTTTGCCAAGAACCCTGTGAGTCCTCAAGATGCAACCATCTCCACACACCATGAAGAAAACCATCTCCATATACCAGGAAGAACCATCTCCATATACCATGAAGATAACCAAGAACTCCATGAGTCCTCAAGATCTAGCCATCTTCAAACACCATGAAGATAACAAGTGCACCATGCAAATGTCAAAGATGCTTCTGCAGCAATAGGATCTAAGACAAACCTCCAACATCTGCAAAAACTCAATAAATATATCAATGCCAACAACTCCCACTCAACTGTGGTACCAAGTCACCTATGGCATCATAAAATCCATCTCCTACTTGAAGATCCAAACCAAACTAGGAACTAATCCTGCACTGTCACCCCATCACTGTCACAAGCTCCCACTAAATCGTGTATCCAAGCTATCCATGACATCATGATGAAAATCCATCCTCTAACCATGAGAATCAACCAAGGCATCAAACTATCAAAGAACTCAAAGTGCACATCATGAGCTGCTCAAAAGAAACCAAATAACCATGATCCTCAACCAAGAAGATATACCACCATAACCAAATCAGAAAATCCAAGCTAATGAACATCAAGGATGTACCTGTATAACCAATCATGTTATGCCAAAATCCATGACACCATGATCACATCCATGAACCGAGCATTTGGCTTTCAATATGTCCAACCTGTTAGCATAGTCAACCACAATCCTCCACCATGACTGTACCTGGTAACAACATCTCATCCCTTCCACATGAAGAAATCAGAAAATCATGTGACTTAGGGCATAGACAACCCAAATCCAAGCCACCAATCTGAATATGCATCAATAATGAAAGATCAATGGGCAAAGACAACCCATAACCAAGCTATAAATGCAACCTGTAAGTATAGACCGCTTACAACACTACACAACTTGTAGACCCAACAAGTCATCATGCATATCCAAATCCAAACATTGACAACCATATCATCATGAGACTAATCTAAAATATGAACTGAGTATAAAATGACATCAAATCTTAAATCTCCAATGCCATAAACTCACAATGTTACCATAGTCAAAATATACTTATAAACTATTCAGATCAATATATTAACAAATAATTCATGCCAAACCTACACCAAATCTAAACCAATGTGTAGAGCTCTCCAAGAGCTTTCCGTTGACTACTCGAAGTCCAACATCTGACTCCGTATGCTCAAGTTATGCCCCAATTCGTGCTCAAAATAAATAACATCTGAGTTTAGGGCTTTTAAAACCTAAAAAAATTTCAAAATCATAGAACCAAACCTACACCATCTTGTAGTGCTCTGAATTAGCTTTCCAACGCCTACAAGAACTCTGAAATCCGATATTTTGAGAGAAAGTTATGGCCGTTTTACTAAGACAGTCTTTTTACCATTTTCAATACGATTTTTCATTTTTTTTTTTTCAGTGAGGAAAATTCCGACGGGATTAAATTTGACGGCCATCATGGGCTGAAACTAAAAAACTCTTTCATTTTCTCTGAACATGGCCAAACTAGGGCATATTATATATCAAAATTTATGGAAATGTTGACCCGGATCCAATGGTGAGGTCTGTTTTTACCTAGGAGGTCATTTTTGCAAGCTACCTCCAAAACCCTCATTTTAAATGAAACATCCGAAAAAATCTTTTTGTCCAACAATTTCACATGCTCAAATATTTTAACATCCCATCATAATAGCAAATCCAAAGCCCTTAGATCTATAATAAATCATTCATGTATCTTGCCCTTTCTTTTATCCTCTCATGCATTCCCATGGATTCAATCTAGGGTTACAATAATAAAACTATAGCTCTGATACCACTTGTAAGGAAACTTGGCAAGAAAGAATATAACCATTTCCACATAACCCATAATAGATTTGAAATAAACATAGAATTAAAATCCACATGCAAGAGAATAGACAACATACCCACAAAATGTGACACAAGATATAACCTGGGAAACCCTCATTGAGGGAAAAACCCAGCCTCCAAAAGCATCCATCATCATGTATTATTCAGCAAAAAAATACCATTGCCATACAACCATGGAAGCCTTCATGGCCATAGCCACAACCGAGCAAACTATGTGAACAAGCATGAATCCACACATCCCATGCCATGCTTTCAACCTTCACAAATGCTCCCTTGGCTAACTTGTCAAGCCTTGTCCTGCTCGACTCTTGCCTTTTGTCTTCTCTTTGTCACTCTCTCTCTCACTACAACAACTACCCTTGTGGTTGTTTATATAGTAGCAAGTCCCACAAAACCACCAAGTGGTATTACATAAACCATGTGCTAAAACCATGTGCTACCTAACCCATTGACCCCACATTTAATATTGGGCATTTAATTCTTTTCCCCAATATTAAATAATTACATCAAATATTTTCACAATGTTACAATACAACTCATCAAGAATATTCCATGAGAATCTTTACATGTTGCACATCCATCTAGGCACAACATTACATAATAAAAAATAAAATAATAAAATAACAATATTATGCAATGTGTGCAACACCCATTATCTCAACATGAGACAATGAGAGGAGATAAAAAGGAATTCAAGTGGACACATGAAGCTGATAACAATTTTGAGACCTTGAAACAAAGGGTTGCCAAGTTGTTTGTATTGGCTTTGCCTAATTTCAATAAGGTATTTCAAGTTGAATGTGATGTAAGTGGTAGTGCAATAGGAGTTGTACTGAGTCAAGAAGGTAAACCTGTTTCTTTCTTTAGTGAAAAGTTGAATAATGCTAAAAGGAGGTATTTTGTGTATGATCAAGAGTTTTATGCTATTGTTCAAGCACTGAAGAAGTGGAGACATTATTTGATTCCTAAGGAGTTTGTGTTGTATACTGATCATAAAGCTTTACAATATTTGGAAAGTCAACATAAATTGAATCAGAGACATATGAAATGGGTTGAGTACTTACAGAGTTTCACATTTGTGATCAAGCATAAGAGTGGGGTTACTAATATAGTTGCTGATGCATTGAGCAGAAGATGTTCTTTATTGATTGAGATGAAGGTTGAAGTTCTTGGTTTTGATGAAATGAAAGAGTTGTATGATACTGACCCTAATTTTTTTGAGGTGTGGAGTGAGTGTAGAGCACCAAATCTAACAAATCACATAAGTAAGTTTGATGAATATTTTATTCAAGAAGGTATGTTGTTCAAAGGTATTTAGTTGTGTTTTCCTAGAAGTTCTATGAGGTTGAATTTGATCAAGGAAAAGCATAGTGGTCGATTGGCTAGACATTTTGGAATTGATAAGACATTGAGTTTATTGAAGGAAAACTATTATTGGCCACAAATGTATAAGGATGTTTCAAAATTTGTGAAGAGTTGTGGAGTTTGTCAAGTTGCAAAAGGAGTAAGTTAGAATACTAGTTTGTATACACCTATTATTGTTCCAAAGGAACCTTGGAGTGACAACAGTATGGATTTTGTTCTTGGAATGCTTAAAACAATGAAGGGGTATGATTCTATATTTGTTGTGGTGGATAGATTTTCTAAAATGGCTCATTTTATACCATGTAAGAAGACATCAAATGTTGAGTATGTTGCTAAAATTTTCTTTAAAGAGATTGTGAGATTGCATGGATTACCAAGAAGCATTATTTCTGACAGAGATAGTAAGTTTTTTGGTTATTTTTGGAAGACTTTGTGGAAGAAGATGGGTACTGAGTTGAAGTTTAGTTCTATATTCCATCCATAGATAGAGGTTGTGAATAGAAGCTTGGGTAGTTTGCTGAGATGTTTAGTGGGAGATAAGTCAAGTAATTGGGAAGTAGTGTTAGCACAAGATGAGTTTGCATATAATAATTATGTGAATAAGAGTACAGGGAAAACACCTTTTGAGATTTGTATTGGAATGTAGCCTAGAGGAGTATCGGATTTGAGAAATGTTGTTGGTGAAGAAAAGAGAAGTGTTGCAGGGGAAGAATTTGTTGATTTTATGGAATCTTTGCATAAGGAAGTAAAATTAAAGTTGGAATAAAGTAATTAGAAGTATAAGGAGAATGCTGATAAGTCTAGAAGACATCATGATTTTGAAGTTGGTGATGAGGTGATGATTCATTAAAAAAGAGGAAGATTTCCTATTGGAATGCACAATAAGCTAAAGATGAAGAAGTTTGGACCTTGTTTGATTTGTAACGTCCTGCCAAGGGACCCAAAAAAAATGACCTAAAGTTTTACTAAGTTTGCCCATTTTTTTTAAAGGTGGGGATCTATCAGAACACCCTAAGGCCTTCACTGCTTGCCATTGACGAGCAAGCAAGATATTCATCGGGAGGTGAGCTGTGCGAGTAACTACCTCAACATTCGTGCTCTAGCCCCAGAGTCTTATCTCATCTTCTATATTTTTGTGCTTGTCTGAGTTTGATACGCAGACCAAGTTGTACAGTTTTTTTTAAAAAAAAATTACCTCACTTTTTTTTAAAAACTTTGTCGGTGGTTTTGTGTGAATTGCATGTACCTGTGATGCCAAATTAATAATTGCAGTGTACCTGCTGTTAGAATTATGATATATTTGTCATCAGTCACAACACTTATTCGATTGTGAATGTTTACCGAGCTACTCACCTAATCTATAGTTGATAGCAAGCATTCCTTTGGAAACCAAGCATATGGGAAGTTCAACAGTATTTACCAAGTTCATAGTAGTTACTGAATAGAATAGTGTTCTCTAAGCAGTTAGTGATTACCGAGCTTCACAGTGTTTACCAAGCAGACAGTGCTCACCAAGTCATCAAAAATCTCAATGTTTACCAAGTAAACAAGGTAAATGAAAGAATTAGTGTTTACCAAGTAAACAAGGTAAATGAAGGAATCAATGTTTACCGAGTAAACAAGGTAAATGAAAGAATCAGTGTTTACTGAGTAAACAAGATAAATGAAGGAATCAGTGTTTACCAAGTAAAACAAGGTAAATGAAGGAGTCAGTGTTTATCGAGTAAACAAGGTAAATGAAGGAATCAGTGTTTATCGAGTAAACAAGGGAATCAATATTTACCAAGTAAAGAAGGTTATCAATAGATTCAGTTTCTACCGAGTGACACAACATTCACCGAGTCACCAATGGTTACCAAGTTTTGAGCTACTCAGAATGATTAGTATGGACCGTGCCTCTACTCTTACCGAGTGCATGACAATGCAGAGTATTGAAGTGGATGCCGAGTATCAGAAGGTCACCGAGTCAGTTTGTGGAACCCAAGTTTTCTACCACCTGGCCGACTTAGTAATGTTTGTTCACTTGTGTTTTGGCCAACCTTGCCAGTGTAAATATTGGAATGGTATATATCATTTGAAACAATGAGATGCTAAAAAGAGAATCATCATTGGTTGTGGTGTGTTGCAATATTTTGAGAAGAAGGAAAGCAAATTACCAGCAGAACAAAGGAATACAACAAGGTCAACATTGGTACAGAAAAGCTATATCCATCACATCAAGTGATTAGAGCACAAAGAATCTTATCCGCAAACAGTTGTAACCATATCTACTACTTCATCCTAACAGGTGAATCAATTTGTAAATCCTTTAACAGGGTAGACTTAACAGTCTTTTGTAAATCTTCTAACAGAGTGCATACTTCATTGTATGTTTGCAAATCCTTTAACAAGGTGGATCTAGCAATCCTACTTGCTCCTAACAGGGTAGATCATCAGAAGTGATTATTGTAAGCCTTAACCGGCCAACTTTATACTACAGTATTGAAGTTTTGTGGGTATCATCCCCACCCTAGTTTTACTTTCTAATTGGAAGGTTTTTGGGTCACCAAATCTATGTGTTCATGTGTTACAAATGTTTATCTTTTCATGCATACAATAGTTTAGATGGATGAATGGTAAAAATATTATTATGCATAATAGAGTTAAAGTTTTAGAGTTACTAATTCACCCCTCCCCTCTCAGTAACTTTGTTAGTCTTGATTATTTCCAACAATTGGTATCAGAGCATTGTGGTTCTCAGGATAAAGTTTGACAACTTGAGCAAAGATCAAGGATAATGGAGATATTTAGACTTGACAAATCTATTAAGAATGAAAAGCTAGATCTAGAAATGGCCATGACTCAACTCAAAGAAGCAAAAGAGCATCTTTCTCAATCTCTAAAAAAAAGAAAGGAACTTGCAAGACAAATGAATGATCATCAGTATATTGAAGAAAGGATTGAAGACCTTTTACCATCAAGCAGTTCAAATGAAGCTAATGAAGCAATCAAGGAACTCCTAGCAAAGAATGTTTCTCTATGGGAAGAAGTAAGAAAACTCAAAAGAGAACAAGAAATCCAATCCATTAGGCTATGTGAAGTTTTGGAACAGAGAAACAAAGCAAATGAAGACTTAGAGGTAAGAAATAATCTATCCCTTCAGCATGAAGATCTTATAGGACAACTATCTAATGCAAATGAAGAAATTATGAATCTAAGATATGAGAATGAAAGTTTGAGAAATGATTTAATCATTGAAAGAAAAATTAATGCAAGTTTGCAAAGTGATCTGAGATCTAAAAGACAAATCAATGAAAGTTTGAAAAATGACTTAAATGTTGAAAAACAAGTCAATGAAAGGATGATAAAATCTCAAGCAGATATGGATCAATTGAATTTGAAAAATGAGTAGAATCTTCATAGACAAAAAGGTAAAGTAAGCCTTGGATACAATGAAGAAGGTGAATCTTCCAAACAAGGTACCCAAAAGAATCAAAGACCTACTTGCAATCACTGTGGAAAGTTAGGTCATACATCCAACAGATGTTGGAGCAATGGTAAAAGAAAATTCAATGGTAAATGCTACAATTGCAATCAACATGGTCACAAAGCAAATGAATGCAAGGAAAAACCAAAGTTTGAGGGAAAATGTCACAAATGCAAGAAACAAGGTCACAAGGCATCTGAATGTAGATCAAAATCATTCAATCCAGCAGAACAGGTTATCAAAGCATTATTTGGTTGAGACTACAATACTTGGTGCAGATGTCACTGTTGTGGAGAATATGGACACATTGGAATAAACTGTGCAAGGCATCACCTAAGGAAGAAAGATACTACTATAAGATGTTATACATGTATCGAACTTGGTCATATATCCAAAAATTGCATGAATATAGGAAGAATTGAAGATGAAAAGAAAGCCAGAGTTGACAACATTCAAAAGCAGATGAGACAACAGTGGATTCCAAAATCTATCGAGCCAAAAAATTCAAACAATGGCTATGTCACTCAAGAAGTGGGTGACTCCACCATTTCTAATTAGACTTATCAAAAAATTAGGGACTGCATCTTCAAGCAATATCCTAAGCAGTTCCAAAATATAGAAGTGCAAAAGACAAATCAGTATTTTAGATACTAGACATATTTCACTGTGATGCATCTACCAAGCAAGGTTGATTTCAAACTTAATCGAGCTAGGTCGGTAATGTGAAAGGTTTTTGTTTGTTTACCAAGTTGCAAGGTTTACCGAGTAAGTTAGTGACTATCTGAAAAACCCTAGGTCATCTCATCTACCTTTGTACCTGAGCATTAATGGCAAATTTTTTTCATCAAAAAGGCAGAATTTGATCTCATTTTTCATCGTGAATTTAGAATATACAAAGCAAAGAAATTTCCAGGAGTGCGAAAGAGAGTTCAAGCGATTTGAAGATTTTCCAGTGAAGAATTTGTTTAACGAAACCATTAATTCACCAAGTAGCAATGGCATCCGCAAGCACCAGCAGCAGCAAGGCAAAAAGAGGTTTTGAAATGCTTGTGAAGGGAGCAGAATGGAAAGCACCCAGCTTCAAACTCGTTCCCGCCATAGCTAAATCACTTGACCCACATGGAGCCCAATCAAAGATTCCACCAAAGGTACTACTTATAAATGACATTCGTACTCATTTCAAATGCACTGTTCAAGAAATAGGGACACTAGACATGGATAATGCCCTAGCCAAGTTGTGTGTGAACGAAACCCTATAACCCAAGCACAAACATCTGGAAACCAAAGGTTTGACCCATATCCTGCATCTGCCAAGGAACTTTCAAATGAAATGGATAAGATACATTTTAAGCTGTGTGCATAATGGATAGTTGTGGTTAGAGCAACCCGTCCTGATAACAAAGAAGATGATTCATAAGATCACGGGCTTGTCAATGTTAAGCAAATAAAAAACAACTAAAACCCTAAGTTGGGATGAACTTCAGAGGTTAACCCTAGCTGAATGGGATGGCAGAGGATTGAAACCTAACAATTTATCCGATGCAGAGTTAAGGTTTAGAATCTATTTGATTGCATATAAGATGTATAGTTCCAGCAGATTGAATAGTGTGCCCTGTGAGGCTGTAGATTTAGCTTATAAGGTTGTCAAGAAAAATATGGAGTTTGACCTAGCAGATGTGCTGCTCAAACAACTTAATAAAAACATGGACAGTATAAGGACCTCTAAAACCAACTCCTATAAATTTGGTTCTTTGTTAATTTGTTTATTTTTCTTTGTACACAAATTTTTCCCTTCAAAAGGTACAGTAGTATGGAGGAAAGACATTCCAGTTTTGTATCAAATAAATGAATTTGTAGCAGAAATGGGGAAAAAATTTGATAGTATTATGGAAAATTATTTTGAAGACTTCAAGGAGAGGATGAATAACAGGTTCAGGATTCCTCCTAAGCTTGTTGAGGATTACAGAGATGATGTATGTTTCATGGTGGACTGTGATAAGGTGTACATCCAGGCAGTTAGACCCTGAGTTGCATGGGTAAAACCTCTTCCTTATGAGGTAAATATTGATGAAGCCAGAGACATAATAGAGGCACTGGTAAATGAGCCAGTAGACCCAAGGAAACAAATTTTTGGAACCTGTGAAGAAGCTAAGGCCGGAATTGAGCTTGAAATCAAGCTACCATAGGCCATAAGCAAGGGCAAGAGGAAAATAGCCAAATTGAAAACCTCTACTGGTCCTCTTATGCTCACTGAGGGAAAAGGTGAAGATGAAGAAGGTGAAGAAGAAGGAGAAAAAGAATCTATAGAGGAACAACCAAAGAAGAAAGGTAAGGTAATCATTACCAAACCCAAAAGGAAGCCTACTGCAGTATTCACCAAAAGAACCAGGAAAGGTAAGTAGGAACCTATACTAGTTAGGCCTGCACCCACATTCAAGCAAAGGCTCAAACAATTGGAGGAAGGAGCTGGCATCACAAATTTCAAAGCATTGAAATTTGAAACTAGAACTGATGCGGAGAAAATGCAGATTGAGGAACTGGTACTCAGCAAGATGGGTAAATGGAAATACTCCCCAGACTAGATTGCCCCTCAAATCTCAAAAGAACTACTGAAGAGATTGCAATCGAGATGGGAGTTAGCCACCCAAACGGTAAAAGATATTTATGAGCAATCCCTAAGGAATCTCCGACCAAGTCTCACTGGAGCAGAAGTAAAACTGAAATGAAAAACCATGAAGGTAAAATGATGATCAAATTCCACACTTGTTTGATTTTGATCAAAGACATTGAACATGTTGTAAATGATGCTACAAACATGTGGAAAAATGTCTATCATCTACATAAGCCCAGTGAAGATCCAGTAGAAATCAAAGATGATGACAACAGCAATGATGATGAGCTTGATAACACTCCATCTGTCACAGTCTCAGTAGGAGAGCTACATGCACTGATGGAAGATAAAGAGGAAGAAGAAAAGGAAGAAGAAGCTGAAGAGGCAGATAAAGAGGAAGATGATCCGGTGAAAATTGCAGCAACAATTATTGCATCACTTCCTCACTCTCCACCTAAAACTATAGCATCATCAAGGTTGGAGTTAGCTTCATCAGGTTTGGTCACATCTACATCAAATATATCATCAGCACCTGCCACATCTCAGCTCTAGGTATCATCAATGGAAGTGTCTACCACTTCATGTACCGAGCTGCATTTCTTTTCTTCAGTTACCGAGCAAGCCTTCTTAGCTCCATCATCACCAACCGTAATAACAGTAAGTTCCACAATTTTGTCAATTCCAATTTGTTCTACAATTTTTTCAGCAAAATCTGTATCTACTTCAAACCAAGTTAGTTCAGATACTGCATCACCAAGTGTATCACTATTTGCGGCAAGTACTTCAGTTTTTGACCCGGCATATACTCCTATTGGCACTCCACCCTCAAGTATCCTAGTTTTCACTGTTAGTCCTTCCATCTCTACCATTGTGTCTATTCCCAAGGTCAAACCAGTCATCATAGAAGTCAAACAAAAGCAACCATTAAGACTTATGATCACTGGAAAGGAAATTCTTGAAAACATTGACCTAGACACTAAGATAGTAATTCCAAAGATTGACTATGAAAATGCTACCATTGAAGAAAAGAAGTATGCTAGTCAACTAATTGAGATGAAGGCTACGCAGAAGTAGCTAAGGTCTGAAAGGGATAAGGAATATAAAATAATTGAGAATGCCCGAAATATAATTACAGAGGCTATAGGTGTTGATGTAGATTCTACTCAACACATTTTGATCCAGTTAGAAGAGGCAGTCAATAAATTCAATGAGGATACCTCCGGTCAAGAAAAGTTGATGGAGAAGGTAGAAAAGAAATTTTATAATAAGGTGCTTGAGCACATTGCTCAGCACATAGCAATGAAACAGGTTGAATTAACCTTAGTTTTGGCTAATATTGAAAATTCTTTTAATAATGTAACATCTCTTTTTGCTAAGCTTTGTGATGTTATCGAGTATACTAAGGAGATAAGAGAGCAATTAAATAAGATAGATGAGGATTTGAAGGCAAGCACACAAAATCTGAAGCTTGAACCCAGTTCAATCTCATCTCATGACCTCAGGATAAAAATTTTGTTAGAAAAACAAGCAGAATTGCTGAGAGAAGAGTCAAGGATTAGATCTACATTGATAGATATTCAAAATATAATCCTTCCCCTCATGGACACAATGCAAAAGCACATTGCCCACTCAAAAACATTGATCCATGACAACAATTTCTCCATTGCAGACCATGTGATTGAACTCTCTGCAGAAGTTCAAATTGCTCTATCCACATGCAGAATCCTGCAAGAGAATTGGGATAGGACTCTACAACTCATTCTTCAGGTACATTCAGAGTTTATCTCACATTTTGGTGTTTCTATGTAAATATATATATATATATATATATATATATATATATATATATATATATATATATATATATATATATATATATATATATATATATATATATTGGCATTATTGTCAAAAGGGGGAGAAAGAGATATTCAGATAGAGCTATTGGTGAGATAAATGTACAAAAAGGGACAAAGAGATACTGTAAATAAAAGTCATATAACTCATGTAAATACCTTGTGTATATTGTATGGGGGAGTCATATGTAAGGAAGCCATGAATATTCAGGGGAATTAGTTGTCAATATGTCAGATATTGTATATAAGTGTTGGCTCATAAGTGTTTTTGTCACTAATGCCAAAGGGGGAGATTGTTGGAATTATGATATATGTGTCATCAGTCACAACACTTATTCGATTGTGAATGTTTACCGAGCTACTCACCTAATCTATAGTTGATACCGAGCATTCCTTTGAAAATTGAGCATATGGGAAGTTTAGTAGTATTTACCGAGTTCACAGTAGTTACCAAGTAGAACAGTGTTCTCCAAGCAGTTAGTGATTACCGAGCTTTGCAGTGTTTACCAAGCAGACAGTGCTCACCGAGTCATCAAAAATCTCAGTGTTTACCAAGTAAACAAGGTAAATGAAGGAATTAGTGTTTACCGAGTAAACAAGGTAAATGAAGGAATCAGTGTTTATCGAGTAAATAAGGTAAATGAAGGAATCAATGTTTACCGAGTAAACAAGGTAAATGAAGGAATCAATGTTTACCAAGTAAAACAAGGTAAATGAAGGAGTCAGTGTTTACCGAGTAAACAAGGTAAATGAAGGAATTAGTGTTTACCGAGTAAACAAGGGAATCCGTATTTACCAAGTAAAGAAGGTTATCAATGGATTTAGTTTCTACTGAGTGACACAACATTCACTGAGTCACCAATGGTTACCGAGTTCCAAGCTACTCAGAATGATTAGTATGGGCAGTGCCTCTACTCTTACCGAGTGCATGACGATGCAGAGTATTGAAGTGGATGCCGAGTATCAGAAGGTCACCGAGTCAGTTTGTGGAACCCAAGTTTTCTACCACCTGGCTGACTCAGTAATGTTTGTTCACTTGTGTTTTGGCCGACCTTGCCAGTGTAAATATTGGAATGGTATATATCATTTGAAACAATGAGATGCTAAAAAGAGAATCATCGTTGGTTGTGGTGTGTTGCAATATTTTGAGAAGAAGGAAAGCAAATTACCAGCAGAACAGAGGAATACAACAAGGTCAACATTGGTACAGAAAAGCTATATCCATCACATTAGGTGATTAGAGCACAAAGAATCTTATCCGCAAATAGTTGTAACCATATCTACTACTTCATCCTAACAGGTGAATCAGTTTGTAAATCCTTTAACAGGGTAGACTTAACAGTCTTTTGTAAATCTCCTAACAGAGTGCATACTTCATTGTATGTTTGCAAATCCTTTAACAAGGTGGATCTAGCAATCCTACTTGCTCCTAACAGGGCAGATCATCAGAAGTGATCATTGTAAGCCTTAACCGACCAACTTTATACTACAGTATTGAAGTTTTGTGGGTATCATCCCCACCCCAGTTTTACTTTCTAATTGGAAGGTTTCTGGGTCACCAAATCTGTGTGTTCATGTGTTACAAATGTTTATCTTTTCATGCATACAATAGTTTAGATGGATGAATGGTAAAAATATTATTATGCAGAATAGAGTTAAAGTTTTAGAGTTACTGATTCACCCCTCCCCTCTCAGTAACCTTGTTAGTCTTGATTATTTCCAACACCTGCAATATAAAGAGACCGTATGACTCTTAATAATGAAGGCTGGTAGCTTTAAAAAAAGCCATATAGTGATTTTAAATCGCTTTAAACTTTAATTTTCCCTTTGAACATATAGTAATTTTTAAAAATATTATGAAGTTTTTAATAATAGTTTTTGTTTAAATATTAATTAAATTAATATTAATATATGTTATTTAATAAATATTAAATGATTATTTAATAAATATTAAATGATTATTTAATATGTATTAACCAATTTTAAATTTATAAATTGTTAATGAGTTATTATTAATAATGATTTAAATTATGTTTAAACAAATTAATATTATTAATTGATTAATTGATTTTAATTATGATAATATTTAATTTAAGTCTTAAATTAAATTATTATTAAAGTAATTTGTAATCATAAATTTATAATTGATATAAATATTATCTATATATTAATTAATTTAATTAAATATGATTTAATTAGAATTACTTAATAATAAAAGTTGTTTAAGTTATAAGTTTTACTTAATTCTTGTAATACTGATTTTTTTGTAAAATTGGAATTAATTCATTGAGGGATCATTAATTATAATCTTAATGATTTAAGTAATTCAAACATTTACCCTTAGTTAATTTTAGAAATATTGATTTCAAGTATTATGGGGGTATGACCTTAATTTTCATTCAAACAAATATACTGGTGTATTATAAGGGTAATACTAAGGATCTTATACAATTAAAACGTTCATTGAAATGCAAACTGAAACTTTACTTTTTACTCTATTGTGTATTTTCAAATCAAACTCGAACTATGAAACTGTACTATTTTGTTTTTACTGTCTATGTTTTGGGGTTTTGGGTTTTCTTAGTATTGACCAATCTTAGGTTGTTACCAAAGGCTTAGGGGTTATGTGATAGTGATGTCATGTTGATTTGATCTCGATCTTTTAACCCAACCATGGTAATGTGATGGTATGCTCTATGATATGTTTGTATTTACTGTTTCTTATTACTTTTCAGTTTTCCTTATGTGAAGTTGAGGTGTATGTATATGAGATACCTGACTTAACCATTTTGAGCCCTCGATCAATTATACTTGGATTACTTTCCAGTCACCTTGATGGGATTGAAGTGTTTGCTTGTTCTTGATGATGTCATGTTGTCACATGTTTGACTTAACCATTTTGGAGTCTTCGATTAGTATTATCTTGGGATACTTTCTGGTTTCTCGTTAAGAAGCAATGGATATTGTGGGATACTTTTTGGTTGCTCGTTGGAGAACCATTGGATATTGTGTTTTATCATTGATGCCTTCAGTTTCTTATAGAGAACTGTCATGATCAATATGATTATTATTTGATGCTTTTCAGTTGCTCATGGAGAACTAATGTGATTATTGTGCATTATCTTTTGATGTTGTTCAGTCGCTTGTATAGGACTGAGGTGATTTTATATGATTCCTTGATTTGTGATTGCATGAGCTTAGGGTAGGTTATCTATATGTAGTGTTAGAAAGTGGCTTGCAATGGGGGATGGGGGCTCTAAGTGGCCCTGGGGATAACTCATTGTAAGTTGTATTAATAAGTGAAAACATTACACTAAATGGAGATTAAAATGAACCTAATAAGAAAATTGTATGTTCTCTCCCATGCCTCAAGTGCTAGTACAAACTAGTGTGGGATTTGGGAGATCGCTTGGTTATGACCTTGCATTCCATAGTATGCCTCATCAATACGAGAGGATACTAGTGGTCACAGGGATCATTGGGTACCCGAGATTCCTAGGGGATTGCTCGAGTAACTTCCAACGTGATTCATGTGATGACACTTTCTTGCTTGCATAGTAGGTTTCCTACATGTCTTTGTGTGCCTCTAGGTCTAGATGTCGATCTATGTGTTGGAACCTTTGAGTTAGTATACATTTACGATTCTTGGACTTAGAGAGTATTTGTGTTATGTAATTTGATATCTTGTTTGGGACTTGAGACTGTCTCCTCAGCGTGGTGGGAGTGGGCAATTTAGGTTCCACGCGGTTGGGTGGTAGTGCTTTTTACTCTTACCATTGAGATCTATCCGTAGTCACCATGGCTGAAGCTTCTTGGGATGCTTGTTAATCATGATTAGGTGATGTTAGTTACTGATGCATTTCTTTATATTGATGACTAGCATGTTAGATTTCCTTATGATTATGTTGCAGTATCTTTAGTAGTGATGTCCCTATTACTATAGTACTGATGATCTTATCAGTGAGTTGGGATGTTATGTGTGGAGGATGGCTAGGGTCCATGATGGGCTAATGATGCTATTGACAATTAGGAGGAACCACGTACTTAGTTAGTTATGTTTTATAATGGATAGTTGTATTTCATGTTGGATGTTTGTATCTTTTATAATGGATGGATGTATCATGTATGGTAGATGGTTTCATTTATTTTATTGTACTTGTATCATGGATCCGAAGAGGATGATGTATTTTTATTTCTACATATGTATATTCTTTTAGCCTTTCATACCCTGTGACATGTATAGTGGATGATTGAGCATTCTGAATTAATTTGCCAAGAGGCATTCAGAGAAAATGTATAATATGGACTTTGGACTTTTCATTATTCTTTCATGTGGATGTGGTAGTTGTTAGACTTAGTATTAGATTAGATTTAAATGTAATTCAACATCATGGGATCCTTAAGAAATGTAACCTGTTATGTATGCTTTAGTTGATTGTATGTTATTGCTTCTGCTACTATGTGTTTGGTGTGTATGGTTATACTTTCTTACTTCAAAATATTTTTTTGGCAAACTTAGTAAAACTTTAGGTCATTTCTTTTGGGTCCCTTGGCGGGGCATTACAAATCTTGAGAAAGTTTGACAATGGAAATGCTCATGAAGTTGAGTTAGCTGATGACATGGATATATCTCCTATATTCAATGTTGTTGATTTGTATAAGTATCATGAGTCAGATGATGAAGTTGTTGTATCAGAAGATTATCCTAAGAAATAGATTGAAGAAATCGAATAGATATTGGATCAGAGAGTCAATAAGAGCACAAGAGGAAAGGATTATTATGAATATTTGGTGAAGTGGAAAAACAAGCCTATTGAAGATGCTATATGGATTTCTCAATCTGAGTTAGATTCAGCTCAAGTTGTGACACTTTCATGATTTAGTAGAATCATTTCTTTCTACCCTAGTTGTCTGATGTAGAAGCATCCTAGGTTTCCTTGTAATCTTGTACTTTTGTTCAATTCTACTATTTGTTGCTGAGTTCTTAGTAGGTGTCAAGTTGTTAGTTGATGCCAAGTTCTTAGTTGCTACCGAGTGACTCCTTTGGTTGCCAAGTGATTCTTTGGTTGCTAAGTGATCCTCTGGTTGCTGAGTCCTCCATGGTTGTTGAGTGTTGGTGGATGTCAAGTTCGTAGTTGCTGTCAAGTGATTCCTTTGGATGCTAAGCTCGTGTGGATGCCAAGTGCCAATAATTTACAAAGTATTCATTTGTCGAGTAGTCTGTGTCTAGTTCCAGTTTGGGCCAAACTTTCACACATTTAATTTTGCTATAGATAGTTAATATTGGATGTGAGCTGACTAGTGGCTATGCATACATTTAATGTAAGGTTTAGTTTTTGTGTTAGGCTGACTAGTGGCCGCACAAGTATTTAAGGAGGTTTAGGGTTCAGTTTTAGAGGTCAGAGAACTGAGAATAATAAGAAGCAAGAATGCAAAGTAGGATCATTGAGGATTGTAATTGAATTATTACATGGTCGTAACCCAGAAGCCCTTGCAGCTGAGCACATATGACGATATTTTCTTGAATCAATAAAGAATATTATTCTCTATCTCTGTGGTATTTTTCTCTTTTGTGTTTGCTTCCATTGTGTTAACTCTTGCAGGTTGGTTTGGATAGCTGGGTCTGCCTTTGGCCCTAGTTATTTTCCTTCTTCTTGCATTATCTTTGCATCTTCTAGCACTTGAAATTCTTTGTTCGTTTCTTCTCTAGGCCTTTGTTGTTTGGCTTCCATCTGTAGAAGCTCTCTAACTATATGCATTTGATCAAGATTTAGAGTAGAGATATCCCAATTTGGAATAACTATATCCTCATCAAGATCAATGTCTTCTTCCTTTTCTTTGCCTTTGCTAGAAACTTTTGTACTCAGTTGAGGCTTGCTCTCAACTGTCTTAGTACTTATTATATGCATGCTGGAAATAGTAACAATAGTAGAAATAGAAGGACTAGCAATAAAAGTAGATGTTGCACTTATTGAAGAAATACCTTGATGCTAAGTAACCAAAGTTGATGAAGGAGGAAGCATTGACTGCTTAATAGATGAAGTGATGGTCACTTCAATTAATGAAGTGTTCAATTGACTAGGTGTAAAGATTGGTTGAGTACTTGGATTTGTAGTATTTGACAAAAGCAACTTGGCAGTAGCTTTGTCTGAGCTAGATGGCTTTGAAGCTTTTCTTAGAGAGTGAGGGAGTGAAGCTATAATTGTTGTTGCAATATTTTTAGGGTCAGTCTCCTCAATGTTTTGAATCTTAGGGAGATTCACCTTGGTGGCTTCCTGTTCTTGTTCCTCATCATCTTTATTCTCATCAATTGTTTCATCTTCATCATCTTTGTCCTCTTCCTTGTCATCTTCATCATCATCCTTGTCACTAACATGAACAAAAAAATCACTTTTCTTATAAAGATTTTAGATGTTCTTCCATGTGTTAGTGGCATTCCTTACCACACATTCAATGTCATTGATCAATATTAGACAAGTGTTGAACTTCAAAGTAAGTTTTTCTTCATTCTGTTTGATGGATTCTTTCACTTCCTTATCACTTAAGCTTGACATGAGTTGCCTCAGGGTCTACTCAAATATATCTTTTGTAGTTTTCTTTGCATGTTCCCATCTTGGCTTGATTTTCTCCATCAATTCATTGGGAATCTACTATGAAAGTTGGTATGGAGAATATTTCCATTTACCTATCTTAGACATAACCGTGTCTTCAACTTTCTTCTTTTCTCTTGCAGTCCTAGTCTCATACCTCAATGATTTAAAATTAGCCATGCCGACTGTAGAATCAATTTCTTTTAGTTTCTCTTGAAATGTGGGTAGAGGTCATTTGAAAATCACATCTCCTCCTTCTTCACCCAATTTCAGTTTCTTTCTAGATGCCCTCCTTGTAAACATTGTAGTAGATGTCTTAGTAGGTTTGGTTATAATAACCTGACCTTTCTTCTTGACTAGCTCTTCTTCTTCTTCTTCTAATTTTTCTACATCTTTTGCATTATCTTCTTCAATGTCATCTCCTTTACCTTTTGTCAATAGGAGAGTAGGGCTAGTTTGTTTCAGTTTAGCTATCCTTTTCTTACCTTTGTTGATAGCTTGAGGAAGCTTTATTTCTAATTCAATTTTGACTTTAGCTTCATCAAATGTTCCAAAATATGTAGCCTTTAGATCAATAGGTTCATTTAACAATGCTTTAATAATATCCCTGGTGTCATTAATATTGACCTCATAACCTAGAGGCTTCACTCATACAATTCTCAATTTTACTACTTATATATACACTTTGTCACAATTTACCATAAAAAAATATCATCCTTTTAGTCTTCTAAAAGTTTCTTTGATATTCTAAATCTGTTATTCATCTTTTCATTGAATGCATCAAAATATTTGTCCATGAAATCAACATAATTTTCTCCCATTTATACTATATACTTATTGATTTGATAAAGAATAGGTGCATCTTTTCTCCATACAACTATACCTTTTAAAGGGAAAAAAATTTGTAAAAAGAAAAATAAATAGGTTAAGAGTGAACCAAGCTTACAAGGGTTATTCTTTGAAGTTTTGATGCTTTCCATTTTTTTTTTGAATTGGTTCAACATCAACTTAGCAAGTTTGAAGGACATGTTGTTCTTGACCACTTTGAAAGGGAAATCCACAACTTCACATGATACACTATTGAGTCAACTGGAGTTGTATATCTTGAATTCCAAATTTCAGCTCCATATCAGTAACACTACTAATCTTCATACCCCTTCTATCCCATTTGGTAAGGGTTTTCTTCTCCAGTTCCACTCGACTTAGGGTTTTGGTGGTTTTAGCCTTGCCCAACATTGGAAGTCATGTGATTTGATGAATCATTTTATTTGTTATGGGAATAGGTTGCTCCAACCATAACTACCCATTGTGCACATGGCTAAGGATAAACCTTATCCATTTTATCTAAAATTCTCGAGGCATGTGTGGAATGTGGATTAAACCTTTAGCTTCTAGGTGTTAATGCTATGGTTTTAATACACCATTCACACACAACTTCTCAAAAGTTTCATCCATTTCTACTATTCCTATATCTTGAATATAACATAAAAAATGTGAGCAAATATCATTAACTAGAAGTACCTTGGATGGAATTTGAGACTGAGCTCTAGTTGGATCAAGACTTTTAGTAGTAGCCAGATTCAACTTGAAATCTGGTGCTTTCCATTCTACTCCACAAAATAATATATCGAACCCTTTCTTTGTCTTGCTATTGGAGGATGCCATCCCTCAATAGGGTTTGAGAAAACATAGAAAACTTTGACAATAATTTATACAAATCACTCAAATGCATAGAAATCACTCTTTGCAAAGAGCTCTTGAAAATTCATGGTGACAAATGGATTCAATTTTGCCCTTTTTATCATATTTTGTCTTTCAATCTCCATAAATTCTTGGTACAATTTCTTGGTTGATGAAAGACTGTCTTCCACTCAGTTTGAATTATATTCTTGATAGGAACATTCATGACTCAGTGTCCACATATTGACTTAGTTACTCCCGACCTTGTTCAGTAGGGTCTTGCAATCCGACCTAGCTTCTTAATGTCTGGAATCTCCATAGATACTCAATGATCCCTTTGCATCTTGAATGTTGATTTGCATCTTTCCTTCTAGCTAACTAAAACTGATGTAGGATGTCTGCTTTGGAATCTTAGTTCTAGTTTTCCTTGTGGGAGATCAAGTAGAAATGCTTGAGTCACCCAATTCTTGAGTGATATTTGCTTCATTACTTGGACTTGCATTCTTAGAAGATTTTGGAATCCACTATTGTCTCATTTGTTTTCTGATATTGTCAGCCTTGGCTTTCTTTTCATCATTAATTCTTCCAGTGTTCATATAGTTCTTGGCAAGATGGCCAAGTTCTATACAAATGAAACATCTTTTAGTGGTGTCTCTTGTCCTTATGTGATGTTTTACATAGTTTATTCTAATGTGTCCAAATTCTCCACAATAATGACATGTGCACCAAGTGTTGTAGTCCCAACCAAATATAGCTTTTACAATTTTTTTTGCTCGATTCAATATCTTAGTTTTGCATTCAAAAGATTTGTGCCCCATACTTCTTGCATTTATGACATTTGCCCTCAAATTTTGGCTTCTCTTTGCATTCATTAGATCCATGACCATGCTTATTGCAATTGTAGCATTTTCCATTGAATTTTTCTTTACCATTGCTCCAACATTTGTTTGATGTATGACCTAACTTACCATAGTTACTGCAAGTAGGTCTTTGATTCTTTTGAGCTCCTTGCTTAGATGATTCACCTTCTTCTGTATATCCAATTCTTGCTTTTCCCTTTTGTCTGTAATGGATTTTCTCATTTAATTGATCCATGTCTGCTTGAGATTTCATCATCCTCTCATTGGTTTTCCTTTCACTATTTAGATCATTCTACAACCTTTCATTTTTTGATCTTAGATTCATGATTTCTTCATTAGCATTAGTGAGTTGATCAATGAAGTCTACCTATTGAAGGGATAGATGCTAAATTTCATTATTCTTTCCTTCTAACTCTTCTTTTATTTATTTTTCTCTTCCATGACTTCACACAATCTTATTGACTTAATTTCTTGTTCTCTTTTTAGCTTTTTGATTTCTTCTTGAAGTGTACCATTCTTTTCTAACAGTTCTTTGATTGCCTCATTAGCTTCATTTGAATTACTTTCTGAATGGATGTCTTCATTTCTTTCTTCAATGTAGAGTTGGTCATTCATTTATATTGTAAGATCTTTTCTTCTTTTCAAGGATTGAGAGAGTTTCTCCTTTGCTTTCTTAAGTTTCCCAATAGACAAATCCAAATCTAGCATTTCATTGTCAATAGCCTTATCAAGTCTAAATACCTCCATTACCTCTAATCTTTGCTCAAGCTATTAAAAATTTTCTCTGAGAACCACAAAGCTCTATTACCAATTATTGGAAATATATGAGATAGGCTAAGTTACTGAGAGGGGAGGGGTGAGTCAGTAACTAATAAAACTTAATCTTTATTCACCAATTAATCCTTCATGTGTATTCTGATCTAATTGCATACATGAAAAACTAAAAGCATTAAAATATTCATAACACTTTGACACACAATATCATGACCCAGAAACCTTCCAAATAGAAAGTAAAACTGGGGTGGGGATGATACCCACAAGCTTTAGTATTGCAATTTAAAGTTGGCATGTTAAGGCTTACAATGATCACTTCTGATGATCTGCCCTATTAGGAGCAATAAGGACTATTAGGTCCACCTTGCAAAAGGATTTACAAACATATAGTGAAGCATGCACTTGGTAAAGAGATTTACAAAATATTGTTAAGTCTAGCTCATGAAAGGATTTAACTATTCCATCTGTTAGGATGAACCAGTGGTTGATCTCTGATTTGCAACTTAATTTACTAAATGAGATTCCTTTGAGTGTAATGATCACCTTGATGTGATAGATAAATCTTTCTTGCTCCTTATACTGCTATAACCTTTTACTTCGCACTTTTGCTTAAGAATCTTCTTGTCATCCTCACTATATTATTGCTTTGGATGTGATACAATACATTACATATATACCAATCCAAATTATAATTCAAAAAATTCAGTTACAATACATGTTTGACCAAAATACACAAAGTTAGCCCAATTATAGGTACTTGGCTTCTGAAGACAAACTCGGTGAGGTTCTAATACTTGGCAACCATTGTCAATGCTTGACATCATCATGCTCTTGGTAGACATAGAAGCTTAGCTCATACTAATCACTTCCAAGTAGTCTAAACTCGATCTACATTGGTGACTTGGTGAACATTGTGAAACTCGACATATAAACTGAATCACTTGATTCACATTGCATAGCTCGGTCAACACTATCACTATGAGCTTGGTATAAACTAAATCACTTGGTTGACACTACATAGCTCGGTCAACACTAGATTCACATCACCGAAGATACAAACTCGGTAAGCATTGTACAACTTGATTTGCACTAAGAAACTCGGTAAACATTATGAAACTTAGTTTACACTGATAATCACCAACCTAGTATAAACTTCTTGGTGCAAACTGAATGATGTTCCTAGTACTCAGTAGCAACTATAGAACTTGGTAGAGCCTAAAATACTTGGTTAATACTATTAACTATACAATAAGCTTGGTAACTACTAGCTGTCTGAATAAGCGTGTGTGTGTGTCACTAATAAACAAACTTGACTGAAATGTTAATAGTTAAAGGTTGAAATAATTAAGTTTTGAATATCTTGTCCCATATTTGGTACTTGGGACATATCATTAATTTAATCCTTGATACTTCTGCAAGTAACTAAAGGTTGACTTTCTCATGATACACTAAATATTATAAAATGACATTTATCTTATCCTAATCCAAAGAAAATATGATTTATATTTTGATACTTTTCAAATTATATTCTATTAATGTTTCTACAATTCTAAATGTGAACTAACAATGGTCATAGTCAAAAGGGAGTATGAAGGTTAAGAATACCAGCAACATTCCAATACAAAGTAGACATCACCCACTGGAGAATTGAGAAACAATTATTCAGAAATGAAATGTTTGTAAATTTGATAAAAAATTGTTATTTTAAATTGTAACTATTAATGAATGTAAGATAACAATAATTTGCCCAAGTCTTCTAGTGAAAGGTAGAGGCTAACTATGAAATTTGATGTAATAAGTTTAAATTTCATGTAAACAAAGGTATGCCTTCTTAAAGTCCTCTTCTACAGATAACAAGAAAATGTAAACTCAATCATACATGAAGCATGCATTCTAGGCCAGACTGCGGGTCTTCTTCCTTGTTCCTTTTCCCCCAGTGCCCATACTTTGAATGGGGAAAAACAAAATTATAAATATTTTTAAAATTTAATAAAATATTGGAAGCAACCTTATATATATATTATATAACTTATTAAATTATATTTAATTTATCACATATGAATAAAAATTACATTATTTATTACAACAATACCCATCCCTAAATTAAAAATGTTAGGGACACTCATAGATCTTTATTAAAAATATTGATTATAAGGTAAGACAACATCGTTTAGAATCCATAATGGCTAATTAAGTTAAATAAATAGGGGGGAAAAATGAGTTAAAAGTGGAGATGACAACTAATTACTTTTCTAAATAAATAGGGAAAAAATGAGAGTTAAAAATGGAGATAACAACTAGTTAAGCTAAATATAAAGGGAAAAAAATAAGAGTTAAAAGTGAAGTGAGATGTAAATTGGCCAAAAAATAATTAACAAGAAATATTGACAATTTTTTGGCCAAAAATGTAATTTTACCCACATGTTAGTTCCAATTTTAGAGTCACCCTATTTTTCGTTGTGGAAGGTTTTCCCTTTTCTATGATTCTATAATTTCATTCCAAATTTGAATACCTTCAACCCCATTAAATTAGTCAACCACTTTCTTTTCTCATTATTTCTTTACTTATGTCATACTTGTTTGTGTCATGTACTTATTTTTTTCTCGAAAAGTTTGAAGACCTTGATCCTGTGAAAATTTTTGAACCATATGAACCTCTCTTTACCAAGTTCATTATGGTTCAAATAGGTTTTATGACGTTCAAGGTAGTTTGCAAGATGCTTGAAGGTAGGACCTATTATCCCCCAACTGACAATGTTGAAGATAAGGGAGAAATGTATGTAAAGGAGTCATATTAGTTGTTATGTTGTCATTAATGTCAAGCTTGAATTGTTGAGACATTGTGCTAATTTAGTAGAGTGCCAAATCATTTGAAGGCTATAGTGACAATTGATGAAGAGGATTTGAAGAAAGTAGAAAGGAAGAATGTATTAATAATGAGGATTTCAATGGTCACTTGATGAGTTATACTTTGATATTATAATGTTTACTTGATTAAGTGTTGGGATCATGTATAAGCAAGATATGTTAGTTTACAAAGAAAAAAATAAGTCATGAAGTGGAAAGATAAAGAAACAATGACTTGCACCGAGCTAGTTAGTAAGGTAAATGAAGGACTAAAGGTCACTGAGCTATTATAGTAGTCACCGAGAATGTATTAAGAGAGTAAAGAATAAATATTATTAATCAAGCAATTATAGTTATCATTGGTCTTAGTATTGATTGAGCGAGTTTAGTGTTAACCAAATAAGAGAAAGAAGAACAATTTTGAGAATATTTAATTGAAGGCTAACATTTGATTAAAATTTGGATTGACCAATAAGTTTCTAAGATAAGGATAAATTTTATTGAGAGATAAATGAATAGAAAAATTCAAAGAAGATATGATGATGGAGATTTATTGATTTGAAATGGAGCACAAATTTTAAGGAGAAAGTGTGATACCCAAGTGTCTAGACTCAATACATCTTAGTTGGATCAAAGATCAAATGATTTTGATTAAGTGGTAGAACATTGGAGAATCTAGTGTATCAAAAATAACCTATCTATTTAAGGGATGAATGAGATGTTCATTTTCACTAATCAATTCATTTGTGAAGGAGAAGATAAAAGGTAAAACTAAGCAGAACAACATTTTGAAATCTAGCAAGTAAAGTGTGAAGTTGATGTGTGTGTGAGTGGATCATATAGAAGGAAGGAAGAGGAAGAACTAAATAGAATTAATGAGTGAAATGGAGATTTAAAATAGAAAAGGTAGTTGCATAACTTATCATATAATTTTACTATTACTCTTTAGCATTTGCAGTAGAAAATATCTTTATCGAGTGGACTTAACTATCTTACTTGTAAATCCATTTTTATGGTGGAATTCCTTTGAATGTTTGTAAGAAATTTAGAGTAGGCCATAAAAATTGAGGAGTGATAAGCTCTAAATGATATTTTGTGAAAATCCCCTAACAGGGTCCATTAACAATGTGTATGTAACCTTTAACAAGGTTTGCTCCTAGCAAAGCTCACTTCAAAAGAGTGAAAATTTTGGGGTGCTAGTTCCCAAGTGGCTTTTCTCTTCACGAGGTTTCCATGTTAAAATAATTGTATGAAAATGTGTGGATGTTGATTATGTTGCATGTTATTTCATGTTGCAACTTGGTATACATGTGAAGTTTACTCTGATACTCTGTATATAAGTTAACATTTTACTAGCAAAGATTGAATAAGTTATAATTTGTGAATTTTGATGTGCTTATTGAGCTTGTGAATTGAAAGTTGAAATTGTTAATTTGTTGAAAAGTGTATAAATGAATTGATTTACCCCATGCCCTCTCTTATTTATCTAAAAATTGGTATCAGAGTCTTGGTGCTTAAAGGAGAAAGTTTAAAGGGACTTGAGCTAAAGATCTAATGATCTATAAGAGAAAGGTTCCTAAGTTGAAAAAGGAGAACTTTACATTATGGAAAGGCATAATGAGATTATACCTATCTATAATTGGAGACTATGCACTACACTATGTAGATAATAAGTACAACTTAGCACCACTTGGACCAATGACAATTGAACAGATCATAGAGAAAAAAAAGAACACAATACCCTAATGTTAGAAATTTCTTCTTCACTAAATGTTGAATTTGATGATTTAACGATTATGTTGATGCCAAAGAGATGTGGGATAATCTTTCACTTATTCACAAAGTAAATTATAATGTTTTGAGAGAAAAATCTAAGAGCCTAAGAGGAAAATTTGATAATATGAGGATGAAGGAAGGAGAAGACATTGCACAGTAGAATAACCAAATTAAGGAGGAAGTGGTTAGTGTCATTAAAGTTATTAGAGGAATCATAGGTGATGAAGATGTTGTAACTAAAGTACTAAAAACCTTGTTTCCTATCTATCCCATTAAAGTATCAACTATTCAATAATTCAGAGCTATTCTTGGTAATGTCCTTGGTCTTAATGCTTTTGAGTTAAGTAACTTTGATAACAATTTAGCTAAGGTAGAAAATGATTTCAAGTCATCTCTAACTATTGGAAGTTCAAGGAAAGATAACATTATCAAAGATGAAAGTGAGTATGATTTAGAGGAGAAAGATCAAGATGAGTTAGAAGCACTATTGGCTAGGAGGTTACCGAGAGGATTATGTCAAAAGTAAATTACCCTTGACATATTTCAAATGTAATGAAGTTGGTCATATTGCATGTAGATTTCCTATCAAGAACAAGAATGACAAGAATGAAAAAAGAGAGAACAAGTTCAGAAGGAATAAAGATTATAGAGATGTAATGGAAAGAAGTTTTGTTACCTAGCTAAGGAAGAACATATCAAGTGAGAATCTGATGATGAAAATGAAGGTGAGGAAGTTCTGTATGTCATTGTGAAAGAAGATTTAGAGGAATAAATGTATGAACAAGAAAAAGATCTTATACCTCATGTTAGTAAGAATGCTACTTGGATTATTGATATTGGTTGTTCATATCACATGTATGGTGATATTGATAAGTTTGATAAACTAGAAGAGTACGTTGGTGGATTTGTTAAGCATGGAAATGATGTTCCATGTCCCATGAAAGGAAAAGGTTCACTAATGTTGAATGACAAGATTATATATGATGATTCTTATTGGGTTTAAGGTCTAAAATACAAATTATTGAGTCTTGCATAGCTGAATTATTTGAAGTCTTATTTGGAAACAAGATACTGGGGAGGGGGTGAATCAGGATCTATAAAACTTTTCACTTATTGAACAAAAAAATAGATTAACTCTATTCACTCCTAATCCATCTCATATCTTATATCTCATACCATATAGTCATGAAGTATAAAACTCAAATGAAATCTATCTAAGAATAACACCCATCGACATGAAAATATAAGCTCATAGCACAAATATTTTGGTAACCCATAAACCCTCCAAGGTGAAGGTAAAATTGGGGTGGGGATGATACCCACAAATCTTTACTACTGCAACAACAAAGTTCTTCTGTTAGGGCTACAATTTGATTACTTCTGATGATCTACCCTATGAGGAGTCTTCTTGGTTAAAAGAATTACAAGACTATCAAGTCCACCTTGATCAAAGGATTTAAACTTAAAATGAAGTAAACCATCTGTTAGGAGATTTAACAAGGTTTGTTAAAACCACTATGTTAAGAGATTCCTTGGTACATTGGTTAGAATGTCTTAGTACCTGATCCTTCAATTTTCTCTATGAAGCATATTATAGATATCCTCTCTTTAATATCTTAATCTGACGTCCTTATATGATTTTGTATGTTTTTCCCTTTACTGCGAGGTTGCTCTGTCTAACCTCTCTATCAAACTTAGCCTTCCTTGCTTTGTCCTTAGCATTTTTGCTCATTCACAATCTTCCTTTGCATACCTTCTTACTTTCATTTAGCTTCATATGATTTAGGGTTAGGTGCTTTCTTAAATAGACAATCGTGGAAGGTTCTAGATCATAATCAACAATCCAGAATTCATTCTTTTTTTATTTGACCGTTCTGATTTTCTAATTGGTTAATCTACCTTTCTTGGGATTAATGTCTTTTGAAAAAATGCATAATTTTATCCTTATTTGTCTCTACAATCCATAAATGTCACATAGAAGTCAGCCAACATGATTTACATAAGTGTTTGTGTCATTACAAACAAATATGCCAAAACTATTTTACTTAGCAAGAATGTTCTGATGCTCAGTTATAATTAGCATTCATGTTGTCTCTAGGCTTCTATAGGCTCGACATATACTAACTCACTTGGCATAAATTAACTTTACATTGCTTGGTCTCCGTACATTTCACTCAAAATGTATAGTAGCTCGGTCTCTACTAGGGTGCTTGGCAACCTTTGACTTCCTCGACATGTAGTGAAATATAAACAAGTTTGTATAACTCAGCCTTCTTTGGTTGGCTCAATCGTAGTGATGACTTATCAATGCTACCTAGAAAATGATTAAGTGTTGAAAACTAATAGGAAACAAGGCTTAAAGATCAACAATATCCCCCTTTGACATTAGTGGCAAAAACACTTTGTCATGACTTGGAAATTCATTAGAATTTCAAAATATCAAGAAATAATAACACTCCTGCTGAGATTGTGATTCAATCTTCAAAAAATTGATTTTTCTATACATGTGATCTCTGATGCTGACTCAGCTAGTTTCCCTTGTTGTGATTCAAACCATTCTGATCCAATTTCCCATATGAACTATGTCATGAATGATTCCCCCTTGTTTTTGCCACTCTATTACTTGGGGTTTTCTGGGTTCAACTTATACTTGTGCAAAAATGTTTTTTGATTTGCTAAAATCACCTCCAATCCTTTATTATATCTATTATGTAAATATTCTAGAACCTAAATGTGGATTTCCAGCCGAGTAGCTAGATCAATTAAGCTACCTACAATTGAGAGATGCAAATCTCTCTTAACTAGATTTTGTGCAACTAATAGCTCTGTCTGAATTACTTCTAAATGTGGTATCAACATGAGTTGGATTGAAATCAATTTATTTCTAATGATGTTGTCTTTAGCCATCAACTCGACAAATCTTCCCTGATCAAATGTCAATCTATTAAATGAATATGAACTTGAACTTGTATTCTTTCTCAATGAAATAGTGCAAGCCTTAAATCTACTTGAATTTGATCAATAGAGTGTTGATTCTACATAGTGAAGAAATCAACATCACAAAGTTTCATATTTAATGAATGAATGATTGTAAAAATTCCTTCCAAACTACTGGTAAGGTTAAAAAGCTCCACCCACCTTATTGCAAGTTATGTTGAGACTTTCTACAAAACTCTTCTTAGAGCTTCTCATCATCTTATCTTTGGTCTTTATATATTCATAATGTACTTTGTCAACTATATACACTAGTTGATCCAAAATTGGATGTTTCTCATTTACATCATGAATGTCAAAAGCATCAACAAAAATCTCCTTAATGTCATGTAGTACCTACTTTTTCTTGACCTGCCTTCTTAGTTGCTCTTTCTTTGTCTTGCAACTCAACAAAGCCTATAAATTTTGCATTTGTTCCAGGGTCATATTGTCAAGGTAATATTCTGGAAGGGTGACGATCTCACCTAAACTAACTGTAGTCTCTGGTGTATCAATCTTTTATGCTAGTATTTGTGACTGAGGGGTGTTTTCACTTGGTAGTGATAGCTGCACTTGTTTCTCCTTTATGCTTAGTCCAAGTGTAGCTAATTTTTTCTCCTATTGAGTTGATATAACCTGTTGAATAGGTGTAACAATTAATGTATCAGTAGAAATGATACTCAATGACTGAATAAGAGCTTGGATAGTCTCTTTCTCTTTTGGCTTCTTGCTCTGTTAATTCTATCTTCTTCTCTCCCTCTATGGTGTCTCAAGCAGATTGATCTACTTCACCTTGCTCATCTATTTGCTTACCAATAGCATATGTAGACAATGGGAGCACAATAACTACCTTACTTTGTTGCTTGACACTCATGTCTAAAACAACTGTAATTGATATAACTTGTGTAGTATCAATAATTGCACTATTAATCCATGGATACTCTTGTATTTGTAACAAAATTGGATTGGTGCATGGAAGATAAGTGTTTGAAGTGTCTAATTTGGTATTTTTCAAGTCTTCTTCACTTAACATATTATGGTTCTATGGTGATGAATTAGGAATATCCTCTATTGTGACAACATCCTATTATTCAATCTCTTCTAACTTCCTCGCTTATTTTTCAATTCTATCAACGTCATCATCATCTTGACTGTCCAAGTCTACAACATCTCTACCTTCTTCTTTTGATGGAACTAGTAATCCAAATATCATAATCTTTATTCTTTAAAATTTTATATGCCCTCTCTTTTGGCATGCATTTCTTAGTAAAATCTTTTAGGTAAATAGACATATATGTCTTCCCTAAATAAGACATTATTTGTGATAATGTTGTCTCCCTTAGTTGTCTCTTAGTGGATAATGCCAACTTCCATTTTGCATCAAGTTTGTTATACAAATCTTCAAGAATACCTTCTCCTAATTCTATAAGTGTGTATCTGAATTTTATCATCATATCCATCATAGCTTTTTCATTCTTTTCTTGATCAACTTTATTCAAAGAATCATACTTAATCTACTTAAGTCCTTCTATTCCAGTTGAATTCCTAATCTTTTCTCATACATGATTAATGGTGATGGGAGGTAGTCTGGGTACAATTTGAAGCTTGCTCAAATCATTAGACTCAATTTCTGCTTCATCTTCCTCTTCCTCATTAGGTGTCATAATCAATTTTCTTCTCGACCTCTTAGGTAGGATTTGCTCGGTTCCTTTTGTCTTTTTCCTCTTTGCTACACTTCTTTTTCTCTTTGTAGTTGTGGACCGAGTTTTCCTTGGATCTGGTTATTATCCTTCTCTTTTGCATGGGTTCAAGATTGTGATTATCTTCTTCACATTTTTCTTTAGATCCTCCTTCACCTTAGGATCAACAATCATAATTTTATTTTGTTTAGTTGCCTTGTGCTCAACAAAAATTGACTCTTTTCCTTTTGATTCTTTGAATTCTTTTTCTTCATCAGATTCTTCATCCTCACCTTTTCCCTTAGTTATATGGAGTTGTCCTATACCAAGCTTTCCCTCAAGGTCTTCTATCATCTTCTTTTATTTTCTATCCATCTTGGGTACTTTTATTTGCATAAGAATTCTTATCTTGGCTAACTCATAATTGTTGAAAGGCTTGACATTCTTGTTAATTTCCTTAGATAACAATGCAATGAATGCTACAGTGACTTCATCTACATTAACTTCATATTGCATTGGCCTCAACCATACAACCCTTAGTAACACTAGCTAGGCATATGCATAATCTATGTCTACCATAAAACATATATCATCAAAATAGTGATCTACCACTAATTTTGGAATCCTCATCCTATTCTTCTTCTTGTTCTTAAACTCATCAAAGTAGTTATCCATAATAACCTCAAAAGTTTCTCCCAATTATTCAATTAGAACATTGATCGATTGAGTAATCAGTCTATTCCTATCCCATGCAACTGTGCCAAATGTTGGAATTCTTTTAGATTAACTGAGAGGGGGGGGCGGGGGTGAATCAATTAATCAAGGTCCAGATGTCCAAAAATAAAAGTTTTCTCAATTCAATGAACCCATATGACATTCTTAACCATGCATGCATTCATTGTGTGTAAACCAAAACCTGATATGTTGATGTTAAACTAACATGCATAAATGTAAAGCATAAAAAACAACATATCCATCAGTACACTTGACACAATGATTTAATGTGGAAACCCAATTTGAAAAAAACCACCAGTAACACGCTACTCCTTTCTCACTCTTCTGAAGTGATTCCCTATTAAACGTTACAACACACACTATTAAATGTGACCCGGTTAAGGGATTTCAATCACCCTGTTAAAAGTGAGCCTTGTTAGAGGACTTTAGGCCATTCACTTGGAATGCCACCTTGTTAAAGGATTTTCCAATGACTGTTAAGTCAACCTTTCTCCAAAGGATTTACCCTAATCTGATACAATTGTTAGAGAGTAACAGTAGAGTTTGATTTGATACAACTTACAACCTTGCTTGCACATTATAGATCACTATTTAGTCCTCAACTTTGCTTGGCTTTCAATCTTTGTAGTTATGACAACTTGTTCACCCTTCAAGCATTCATCCTTCTGTAGCCTTCTTGCTTAGCTCGCCATTGCAAACTTCTTCGCTTGGGTCACTTGATGAAGCAAACCCTCTTCCTTCACCTTGTTAGATTTTTGCATCCAAAATCTCTCTGACCTCTAACTTTTTTTTTCATGATCAGACATCCCTACATATAGGCCTTAGAACTCTTTTTACCACTCATTATCCATCTCAAAAATAAGGGTTTTCGATGGATTAGGTAGGATACAATGTATCTACCCCATATCTTGTCTTCTCTAGAAACTTCTCCTTAAATCCATTTGAATTTTCCTCCAAAATGGTTTACATAAGATTTTGTGCCTCCGACTTATCAATCTTATCTTCTTCTTGATTTACAAGTTCCAAAAAAACAAACTTTCCGGCTTTGATTTGGTGAATCTTTGATCTTTTTCATAATGCAATAGCTTGGCATTATCAATTTACTGATGCTCGACACATACTATGTTACTTGACATCTATTGTAAAATCACTCAGCATCAATTGGATTTTACTGGTGCTCGACACATACTAAAAATCACTCGGCATCTACTAACTTGCTCGACACCTATTAGTTTGCTCGACATCCACTAGAAATTGCTTTCACTCAACTCCAACTAAATTTTTGCTCAGCTTGCACTAACTTTGCTTAGCACCTTCTATCAACTTGGTCAAGCCTAGCAAATGAACTTTGTCCAACCTTTTTCTTCTAAACATTCTAAGTGTAGCCAATCATTCTATAACCTCAAGTAGATCATCAATACATTATGTTATCACTATCTTAATTGATTCTTGCACTTCAATACATAATCATAACTCAACCTTTCCTCTAGGTACTTTTGTTACATCTTGTTGATCAAATCCTCTTCATCAATCAACTAAGTGATAGTGCTTGAAACATATAAGCCATTGTCTTACCAACATATAGCAGGTTTGAGATTAGTGACAAAACAATGATTGAAAACACTTCTTCATCAATAACAATCTTTCTACTCAAATGATCTTTTCAATCATATATCAACAATCTCCCTCTTTGGCATTGATGGCCAACCAAACTAATCAACCAGTCAAACAAATGATAAACTAACTAGGTTAAAATAGTAAGGCAATACCAAAAATAAATCTTGTGAATGAAACTTCTCCATCTATCAACAACTCCTTCTTAAGTTACAAAATAACTCTTAACTGATTCTCATTAGCAAAATACCAGAACATCTCCCTCTTTTATTCTTGCTTCTAGTCTTCTAATCTTCTGATAATGTAGCTTCACTTCATTTAACTTATTTTGCACTATGCTTTCATCCAGTGTACTTTCTCCCTCTATCTTGATTTTCTACTTTGATCATCTCCCTCTTTGGTCAATATGCACTTGATCAGTTTACTTCACATTCTCCCTCTTTGACAACAATGCTAAAGACATGTACTCAACACTTGGCATCTTTGCATATAGAGACATAGGCTTTTGTAGGCTCTTCAATTTTCTCCTCTGTCACCTTTCTTGTGACTATTTTGAAATTCTAGCTCTATAATTACTTTAGACAACTTGCAAAAGTAAGATCCAATACATCAAGTTGTATGAAATGAATATTAGCTTATTTGATGTAGGGTACTCCCTATGTCTTTTTACATAGCCTTTAATAGGGGTATTACCCCTAATTCATCTCTCAGACACTCATAAGAATCCTTAGGTAATGCTTTGGTGAAGATATCAACAATTTGCTTATTTGTGTTGATATATTCCATCTTCACCTCTTTGTCTTGAACCAACTCCCATACATAATGATACTTTATTGCAATTTTCTTTGTCTTTGTATGCATAACATGATTCTTTGATATTTTTATAGTAGTTGTATTATCACAATAAAGTGTCACTGGTTTAGTGATCTCTTCCTTCATTCCCTTTAGTAGCTGTTTGATCCATACAATATTTGTATAGTTAATAGCAGTAACAACATATTCTGCTTCAGCAGTACATTGGGAAGTAAAACTCTGCTTCTTGCTTGTCCATGTAACAAGTCTTCTACCTAAGAAAAATGATCCTCCACTGGTGCTCTTTCTGTCATCAATATTTTCAATCCAATTAGCATTAGTGTAGGCTTTCAGTTCAAATAGGAGTAGTGCTTCCCAGATTCTACTGATGCAATCATCAATGGGAAACTTTATTAATCGTATGATGTTTCACTCTTCATCAAATTGCAAGGCCACAAAAAGTGTGCTCATGCAAGACAAAAAGTTATGCAGGCACAATTTGGTGATTTCTTCTTGAGCTAGATACATCAACAGAATTTGTCAAACCATAGAAAACACCAAAACTAAAATATTGCACAACCAAAAACAAAGCAATAAAATTTTGGCTCAATCACAATTCCATGAACATACATTCACAAAAAATATGACACATTTAGGCAAGAATCTCTACACTCCAAATGCAAGCACCAAAAGCATAACTTTATTGCAAAATAATGACAACCCCAATTACATATTACGATGGACTATTTATAAGAAATCATCTCCTCAATTTGTGTTGAGAGTGAGAGATATCTTCATGAAATAAAATGCTTTTAATTTAATAAAAAAAACTAATTATATACAAACTGAAAATGTAATAGGTGCTTAGTAGGACTCCATCCATTTTATATTCATTAATTGGATGCATGAGCCTTTACATGTCATAGAAAAAATAATTAATGAGAGAAAAAGAAAAAGAAAGCCTTCAGTGGAAGTAGAAGTGTTTGGAAGTGTCAAAAATAGAAGCTGATCCTTCACTAGGCATCTGTTGGAGTTAAACTACTGTTAGAATGTGTTTCCAATTCATGGAAAGTTCTATTTTTGGAACAAGCAGTTAATCGTCAGTGCACCTCTGGAAAAGCACACCAGCTCACCTCTGCACTTGCGCACCTCAAAAGGTCCAAAATCTCAAAATTTTACTAACTGTCAAAACTGAAATTTTGGCTTCTAGGTTTTGTCGCCCTTCATACCAGAGCTATATTTGGATGTTTGCCCTTGAAATTTCTCAATAATCTTAGTAATCTTAGCCCCATCTAGTAGATCTAAAGGATCATACTTATCTTTGACCTTTTGTCTATAGTTGTCTACTTCAATACGAGTATTAGTAAAATCCCTGAGTTTTGTATCCAACTCTAGCAAGGCTTCTTCTATTCTGAAGGCCTATTGAATGTCATCATCATTAGAAGCTTCTTCAAAAATCTTTTAGAAATTTTCTACTACTACCTCTATGGGCATTAATTTCTCCCACTCATTATCCTCAAAAATGTAAAGACACACATCACAATAATGTTTCTCTACCTTCAAAATTCACTCTTGGGCTTGGTCCTTGAGCCGATGGATCTCCACATGTAATGTTTCCATTACTTTATTACTTTATTACTATCTTTCATTTTCTCAATCCAATCATCAATTAAATCTAATTCCTCTGCTATATATACATCTACCAAAATTTTGTACCTTTTCCCTTAAATAGCTTGTAATACTTGTAAATCCTTACTCCAAGCACGTATTTCATCCATTCATCCATAATGCTAAAATCTTGCTTCAAAATTGCTACCATTTTGTCTACATTTTCCTACATAGCATGTAGTAGCTTTAGATTTCCTCAGATGATTAACACCTTTTTCCTCAAAAATTTCCCACCACTGCTAATAGTCTTTCAAAAATGGATCCAACTATACACCTCCCCCATCTCTTCTTTCTAATATAGTGTTAAGAGTCTCCCCAGGGTGTTTTGGATCCAAGGGACCAACAAATTTAGCTAAATATCCTTTTATGATTTCATTTTTTCTACAAAGTGTTGTGAGTTCTACCCCTTCTTGCTCTAAGGTTCTAAAAACCTCTTTTATCCCCATTGTGACCATCAACCTGGCAGTATCCAATGTGGGCTTCCCAAGCATAACCTCTTTGATCTGATAGTCCTATGGGCCTAAATCTTCTAAATCTACATTAGGAGGAGGCATAGCCACTTGTGTGAAAAAATCTTGGTTTTGGTCAGTGTTGATAAAGGCCAACGGTCCTACTTCTCTTGTAGGGGACTCAGGTTTGGTAAGAACTTCCATCAACTCAAACATGTCCTCTTCATTGGCAGTGAACTATGGCTTTTCACTTCTCATTATTTCTTTTCACAACCACCTTGTGACTCATTCCATCGAGGGCCTGCCTCTTGAGGATGAAGGAGTTTGTTCTGCCACTGCTTTCCCCTTATCACTCCTCTTTAGGGTTCTTTCTCTTTGTGAAGGTTCTCCTTTTGTGGTTTTTGTTTTAATGGAGCCTATATTTTTTACCTCAATGTCTTGGGAGGTTTGTTGAGAGTATTCAACCATACATCTCTCTTCAGACACTTCATCAGTCATTGTTTGTTGCGGCTCTTCCTCCTATAAAGGCTCCTTTTGAACCTATTCTTCTTTAGTACTCAAAGTTAAGGGAGTAGCCAAGCCTTTGTCCACCACTATGACTTGTAAAGGGGATGGTGGAGCAAGATCAAGACCCTATGATTCTAGTGGCATCTGTGTCCAGTCCTCCTGTTGAGGCTCATCCGTAAGGGTATCCCTGATCTTGTCCCCAATTAACTCTATCCCTACAAGCATGAAGTTGAAATTTGACATCTTGAATATTTCATCACCCTCTTTATCGTACTCATCAACCCATTGTTGTACTCCATCCTCTAAAGTAGTTATTTCCAAAGGTTCTTTTGGGATTGATGGCAGTGTCATAGTGAAACTTCTCCTCCTTTCTTTCTCAGTGGCTCTTGCTAACCTAGTTCTTCTTTGTAATGGCACATCTTCCTCCTCATCTTCCTCTTCTTCTTCTTCCTCTTTAGGAATGGGTTCTGGGATAGATGGGAAAGGAACCATCCTTATGATCACCCTTTGCCTCTTCTTAATAAGAGTCTTAATCTTTCTTTGTTTCTTAGGGGCCGAAGGGGATGCTTGTTCTACCTGCGAAGGAGGAGAGACTTCCTGGGTTTCAACCTCTACTGCTTAGCTAGACATAGTTGGTGGCACTTGAGGATCTACTTGGACTTGGGAAGCTCTAGTATCCTCCAACCCTTGCACATTTTCTTCTTGTTGCAATGGAGGCACCAGATTTTCACCCTCTTTTGGTTTGGCTCTTTGAGGAGAACTCCTCTTTCTTTTGCCCTTTCCCTTTTTCTCCAAAGGGTGATAGTATCCAATTGGTTGGTCAAGCTGGTATACTATTTTTGGCCTTTTTGGTGATTGGGTTGCAAAGGTAGGGATGGTGACCTTCTTCCCTCTTCCTTTGACTAGGCAAGCTTGTGCATGAAAAATTACAGTCTCAGGTATTGGATCAAGTTGAAATGGTTTCTTGATCCAATCTTGCATCATCTTGATGATGTGCTTTTCCTAATGATTAATGTCATCATTCTCTTCTCTATGAACCTCAATGTTCATGATGGGCCTTTCTCCAATTTTATCTGTGTTGAACAGAGGGTTGAGCAGCTCCCCTAAGTCCTGCTACAATATCTCCACTAGAATGTTTATATTTAGTCTTTTCTGCCAAATGAAAAGTCATCCTACAATAATCCCTAATATGGACATTGTAGTCATTTGCCACATTCATCCAATGACCTTCAATGGCTTCTTCATGTTGAAATTCCTTGCCTGCCAGACTTTGGACTCTCGATATTATCAAAGCACGACCTCAGAGAGTTGTACTCCTGTAAGGGATATTCATCCCATTCCCATTCAAAAGAAGGAATATCTTGCTTCCTCTTAACTTTAAATGGTCCTATGACTAGGGGCCATGTCCAACATGGTCTGCACTATTTCCTAACTCTGTCATATGCAGACTCAATCTGTCGAGCAATCTCTAAAAGAGCAAGTCTATCACTAGGATACCTTGGGAGCTTCTTTGGATTGATAATGGCACTAGCTACCCTTAGATACATAAATGTTTTAAACTAAATGTAATAAGCCCCAAGCACTGTTATTTGCATCACTACATCATCATATAATCTTTTTGCATAATCTCCATCTATGAATCAGATGATAGCAAATATGAATGCATCATTCATGATTTTGTATTCCTTACTCTACTCCAAGAGTTTCTTCCTTACCAGCTAAGGGTAGACGATATAGGACCAAGAATTAGGTTCTTGCATGCTACCTCTCTAGTACAATCTTGAATAGTTCTCACCCTTGCAACTAAAAGATACACCGAATATGAAGTCATATAGAACTTCCTTTTATCCTTTACTACTCGCAATCGCTCACATAGATTTTCCCTCAAATTAGTGGCCCAATCTAGTGGCAGCTTTGCCATCTTAATAGTCTTGATGAAATGTATCATGAACACATTTAGGTGTCCAGCTGCAGGCAGACTCATCGCCCTACTCAAAAGTATGATTGAGTACCCGAGATCTTCTTTCATGTATCCCCTCATCATATCCACCTTACTAGTTATCTTCCCCAAAGGAGTCTTTTCTATAAGATAAGAGGATTTAGGTGTTCTCTGTACCACCTTTCTATTGCCTCATAGGTGAGTCTAATGAATTGATCTGCCCAAGGGAGATGAAATACCCTCTCAATGTTGTTTGGTCAAAGGTCTAGGACAACTTCTCCAATAACACTCTTCACCACCCTTTCCTCTAAAACAAAATGTTGTGCAAGTGTCATGACAAGCTCAAAAGATTGTACTAACATTGGGTGTGAAGCTGCATTTACCAACCCTGATTGGATCAATGTAGAAACCATAGCCAATCTTTCAGTGGGTTTGTTGCAAATCCTTAAGAACTCCCCCAAATCAATGTTTCCCAAATCTATGTGCTTAATCTCTATGTAATAATCTTGGAACCTCAATTTTAATGGCATGCCTTAGAACTTGAACACAATGGGTTTTGGTGCTATTTTCTTGCCTGATGAAGATGCCATTATATCTGCATGACAAAAGAAAGATGTCCATTAGTCCCTATGAACTAGAATTTTACAAAGAAAAATTTGTTTGAAAACACAATTTAAAAAAAAAAAATATATATATATATTTTTAACCTCTTAAAGAAAAATTTCAACATCCTTTAAAAAATAATAGGTGTGCACTAGCGCACCTATTTAGGTGCTCTAGTGTGCACCTATTATTTTTTGAAAGTTTTAAAACATTTTTTAGTTAAATTGGGGTGCACACTAGTGCACCCAAATAGGTGCACTAGTGTGCACCTCAATTCAGAGGGTGATTCATTTTTATGTTGTTTTGGTGGGGTTGGTGTGCTACTATGCACCCAATTTGAGGTTTTTCTTTTTAAGTTTTAAAGTTTTTGCAAAAGAGGGAGGTGTAGATTAGTGCACCTAGCTAGGTGCGTTGATGCGCACCTCTTTTGCTATGCTATTTTTGCAAGAATTAGGTACATTTTCCTTTGTGTAAGGAGATAGTGGGGTGGCACACTAGGTTAGGAGCATAGCTTCAAAGAAAGGGTGCAGTGATGGAGATCAAGTTTTGGCGCACCTGTTTGGGTGTAGAAGTGTAGAGTTTGTGTAGCGAAAGTCTTGGCAAAGCTTGAGTTTGTGGTAGATGTGACTTTGGAAATGAGGATAAGTGAAATGAAGATAATGAGGGGAGAGAGAGAGAGGGGGGGGCTTATATAGCCTCACCCCTTGGGATTTTGTGCAGGTATGCAAGTACATAGCTGTGCAAGTACACAACTGCATAGATGCACAAGTATCAAAACTTCACTTTGTCTTCACTTTGGATTTTATAATTTTGACTTGTTTCTAGGAACATTTTGACTTTCATCAATTGAGTTTGTCAACTGGGACTTGAACAAGACTAAGAAAAACCCTAAATTACTCGAATCCCAAACTAAAAGCCCAAAAGCCCAAATTTAAAATAGGGGGTCCCCATTTCCTAATTAGGAATGGGGCATGCATTTTGTAACCACAATAGGGAAAAAATAAGCCCTTTCTTGGCAACAATCTTATTCTCATCTTTTAGAACTTCATTACCACACAACTTATCAGTTGCTCGTAATTTGTAATCTCCAATTTCTACAATCTTACACATATAGCATGATCAAACATTGTGAACCATCAATACTCTTGGTAGAATTGATGACAGGGTGCCAGATTCATCTCCACTCATCACAATGTTAGGGTACACCATAAATTTGGGTGGAGGACATTTATCATTCCTCACAATCTGTGCATTACTCTCTTTCAACATTTCCTTCCCAAATAAAAATGTAGTGGATTCCATTTTGAAACTATGGTTTTAAACAAATTCACTTCAACAATTTCAAAATCAAGTTAACTCAACACCATAAGACTAACCTTACTTAATTCTCCAAATATTGCCAATGGAACGTTGTCATTCATTTGTCCTTTCACTGAAATTGCCTTGATCACCTTTGAATCACTAGTGTGTACTAAAATCATTTGGTAAATGAAAATGAACATCAAAATTTGATACATATCTTTAATCTGTCAATCTAGGTTTGTAATAAATGCTATGTACTAAAGTAGGTGCATAAAAATTGTCTTGGTGTTCACATATTGTGTTCGTACTTATATCCTTTCAAATACTTAGCCACTATTGGTCTTGGTCAATATCATTTAGTTTAGACAACACATCAGCTTGGTCAATGTAAACATTTTGGTCCATATTGCAATGCTTGGTCAATATAGACAATATTATTGATGCTTGACACTTGATGGTGTAATTGATTTCATTGCCTAGTTCTTTTCTCAGATTTTTCCTAGTACATCTTGTTTCATGCTGATATGGACTATTAACCTCATCTATTGTTAGGAATTGGTGTGTAATATATCATTCAAGTGTGTAGTTCCTCACATACCTCCTTTGCTTAGTTGAATGTGGCGTGATCACCTGATCCATTGGATTGGGTGATCTCATCTTCACTTGATCCACTACCTCCAGCTTCTACTATCTTTCTCTAGGTAAGATTCATCTCCTTCTTTGTTTGTTCCATGTTAATTTTGACTTTTTCTTTGATGTTTTGATTGCTTAGTGCTGGTACACGGGTCCTGTAGTTCTTACTAACATGTCCAACCTTATGACAACTGAAACAAACCAGGCTTCCATTCAACCATTTCTTATCATTTTCTCTGAAATGTGTCTTAATGCAATTTTCTAGAATGTGACCATACTATCCACAATATTGATAATTATACCATGTATTGTAATCCTAATTGTTAGAATTACCTTGCTTAGATTCATGTGTTTTCCTTTTAGATCTCCAGTCGGATTTTCCTTTAGATGTACATTCTTGATCTCTATGTCCATATTTCTAATAGATGTAGCATTTTCCTTCAAATATAGGTGTAGTAGGTGTATCAATCATCTTTGATTTGCATTCATGTGCTTGTTGTCCTTGTTTCTTGCAATTAAAACAATTCCCAATAAACTTATGTTTAGGATTTTGCTTACCATTCTTGCTTCTGCAAATATTTGTCAGGTTTTCTACTTTGCCACAATGATGACATGCAGGTTTACCTTTAGGTTTTTCATTTATTTTCTCTCCACTCTTAGATGACTCTCATTCCTTAGTAGATGAAGAGTGCTTGATATGTCCTAGACCAAAAGTATCATTGGATGACCTTGGTGATCTCATCAGTTCTTCAAAGTATCTTATAGCTTCACTTGGTTTGTTCATTCTTTTTAGAAGTTCTTTCTTAGATCTCAACTTATTCCTTAGTAGGTCACTCTATGATCTCATATTTGTAATCTCCACGTTCTTTCTATTCAGCTCCTAATTTTTAAGTAACTACTTATTGATCTCTAGCTAATTTTTTGGAAGCTTCTACACATTAGATGACCTTTCTTCAAGTCTGGTAGCCATTTTTCTTTTGTCTCATTCAACCATGATCTTGTCTTCTTTAGATTTCTTCTTTTGTTCAGTCACTTCACATAGTCTTATTGATTGGATTTCATGCTCTCTTTTCAATCCTCTGACTTTTTCACTTAGAATGCTATTCTTCTCCAACAGAAATTCTATTGCTACATCACTTTCACTAGAATTCCCACTACTAAGAAATCTTTTGTATCAACCTCCTTATATGGTGTATCATTATGTTGAATGGCCATATCTTTCCTTTTATTTAAGAATTTCCTTAACTCTTCTTTTTCTATATAAATTTGCTCCAGTATGATTCTTTATCTCAATCATCTAATCCTCAATAATCTTTTCCAATTTGTAAGCCTCCATTTCCAAGATCTGAACTCTCAAGTTGTTAGATGTTTTTCAAGAGAACTTGTCTCTAATACTAATTTTTGGAAGTCTTATTGGGAAGCAAGATACTAAGAGGAGGGTGGGCCGGGGGGGGGGGGTTTCAATTCGGATCTATAAATATTTTCACTTCTTGAAAAAAATAACAAATTAACTGCATTCACTCCTAATCCATCTCATATCTTAGACCTCATACCATACAATCATGGACTATAAAACTGAAATGAAATCTATCTAAGCATAACATCCATCAACATGAAAATGTAAACTCATAACAAAAATATATTTTGTAACCCAGAAACCCTCCAAGGTGAAGGTAAAATTGGGTTGGGGATGACACCCACAAATATTTACTGCTACAATATTTTTTTTTTCCTATTATAACTATAATTTGATTACTTTTGATGATCTACCCTATGAGGGGTCTACTCGGTTAAAAGAATAACAAGACAGTTAAGTCTACCTTGATTAAATGATTTAAACTTACAATGAAGTAAGCACTATGTTAAGAGATTTTCCTTGATAAACTAGTTAGAATGTCTTGGTACCTAATCCTTTAGTTTTCTTTATGAAGCATATTATAGATCTCCTCTCTTTAATATCTTAATCTGATCTACTTATCTAATTTTCTTTGTTCTTCCCTTCACTACTAGGTTACTCTATCTGATCTCTCTATCAAACTTAGCCTTCCTTGCTTTATCCTTAACCTTTTCTCTCATTCATGATCTTGCTTCGTACCTTTATGCTTTCATTTTGCTTCATATTATTTAGGGTTAGACCACTTCTTAAATAGACAATTGTGAAAGGTTCTAAAAATAATCAATGATCCAGACTTCATCCTTTCACCATTTAACCCTTTAATTTTATGATTGGTTAATCTACCTTTCTTGGGTTCAATGCCTTCTAAAAAAATGCATAATTTTCTCCTTATCTATCTATACAATCCATAAATTTTGCATAGAAGTCGACCAAAATTATATGCATAAGTGTTTGTGTCATTACAAACACTTATGCCAAAACTATTTTACTTGATAATTAAATGTTCTGACACTTGGCGATAACTAACATTCATAATGTTTCTCAGCTTCTATAGGCTCAACATATACTGACTCACTTAGCATATTGTATTAATTTCTAGGAAAGATTGTGTAAGAGTTTTTTCATCAACGTTTCGGATCATACTATATGATCCATCATCAAGATGCCAAAGAGTCAATGAGAGCAAAAATATGATTTAATTAAACATAATTCGATCTCCATATGTTTCACTCAACATGTATAGTAGCTCAGTCTCTACATGGGTGCTCAAAAACCTTTGACTTGCTTGACATGTATATTAGAATATACAATAAACTTATATAACTAAGAGTGGGGGGGGGGGGTGTCAATTAGTTATCAAAATATTATCACAATTATCAACCTTAAACAAACTTAACCATATGAGTAATATAAACTAAAACCACAACAAGATACTCATACATAACACCAGATATGTTAACTAGGGAAACCCTTAATTAGAGGGAAAACCTTGGTGGGGATGGTACCCACAAGATGATGTACTAATATAAGTATTCCTTGTTAGAGGATGGACCCTTTTAGGAGTCTATGAATACATTCAGTACATATGAGTCCTTGTTAGGAGACTTTGAATCCCTATTAGGAGATTCCAACCCTGTTAGGAGCTGTGTCAACCCTGTTAGGAGTTGTGGAAGATAGCTGGACCCACTGCCCAAATAGCTTCAAGGGAAAGACCAATGAAGCCACTATCCAAATAATCTTAGTATTAAACAATTCAAAATAATAGAAATGAAATGCACTTCCTTCCTCTTCTTCTATCCTGTCAACCAGACTTCTACTCCTTTTGATCTTGTAACCAGATCACAATACTCACATCCAATAATCACTTGGATCACTTACATGCATTGAGTAAGCACTTTGCTCCTTTTCACACTTCACACTTCAATATATTTTCCACACACTTACAAACAAGGAAAACATATTGCCTTTATACCATATCTTCATAATAATTCCTTGAGTCAGCCTTGAGGCTTTCCCAATTAATTATAATAAGATAATTAATTAATTAAAATTACAATAGCACTATTAGCTCACAGTCTACACAAAACTTCTCACATGCAATACTAGGGCTTGTGCACTTGCTGATGTCATCAACTAATTGTCCTTTGTCACTCCTTGACTACGTATCTTCTCATTACATCTTAGACGTAAGATAGCAAACATTAGAAACTACTCTCCCAATACTTCATCTCTAAACTGATCTCTGTAAATTAGGTACAACTTCCATATGTCTTTGACTTAGACTTTGTGCACTAAATCACATTATCTGGACACTATGCCAAATATGTCCATAATTATTCATCACTAGATAATCAAACCATTTTCAGTACCATTAAGATCTATGTTTTCTACTCAACCAGTGTTTATAGAAACCATGCTATGTTGACATCAATGACAAACACAGTTATGAATGCAACATGTTAATACTCTCAAATGCTTAGAATACTCCCCCAAAGTAGTATCATCAACATTCGTGCTAACAATCTCCCCCTTTGGCATTGATGGCAACATAGATGAAAAACCATCTAAGTTCCAAGAATACCAAACAATGTTCAATTGCTGTTGCTAACTAACATTAGTTGTCCACATGCTAAAAAGTCTCAATACAATAGGTGCATACTCTTTCTTCATAGACATCAATTGTTTACTTCACACTAAAAAAATCACAATACATCAGGTGCCTTTCATGAATCTTTCTAAATCTCTCTAAAGAGATATCTATCCTTCATGCATATTCTCTCCCCCATACTTGGGAGTTTTTTTTCATGCATATTCTCTTCCTCATTGACATCAATGTCAAAGGCCTTGATCTCAATGTTACAACATACCAATTTTTAAATACCAATTGTTAATATGTTGCTCCAAGTCTTCAACTAGCTCAAGTGTCCAAAGACACTATTCAAAAAAAAATACCAAGAGTCCTCAGTAACTCTACTCATCACATATACTCCCCCATACATGAAGCATCAACATTCAGTCTAGGCTAACAATAATGCTCTGTGCCATTGGACTGATGCACTCTTTGCATCATCTACTCAAAAGTAGGTATGGGCATAACCTGAAGCATACCTCTCAAGTACTCAAATGAATCTTTAGGCAAATCTACAATCTAATATTTGGTACTCACATACTCCAATCTAATCTCTTTTTGCATTACTTTGTCTCTCAACACGTGATACTTAATAGATATATGCTTAGTCTTAGAATGAAATAAAATATTCTTAGACATACTCATTGTAATTGTGTTATCACAGTAAATGATAATAGGTTCTTCAAACTTAATTTTGATATCCTTCAACATCTATTTCATCCACATAACTTGATTACAATTATTTGTTGCTGTAACATAATCTATGTTAGTTCTACTCTAAGAAATGCAATCTTGCTTATTGATTAGCCAAGAAACCAATCTTTCTCCAAGAAAGAATGCTCCACCACTGGTGCTCTTTCTGTCATCCATACTGCCTACCCAATTTGCATTAATATATGCACATAGAGTGAGATTGCCTAATTTATCATACCAAATTCCATAGTCAAATGTTCCTTTCAAATATTTGAATATTCTCTTTACTATTGCAAAATTATGCTCCTTAAGATCATCTTGAAATCTAGCTACAATCCCAACTAAATTTTCTATATATGGTCTAGTGTGAGTCAAATACTGCAAACCTCTAATCATGGATTTGTACTTCTTCTTTTCTACTGCAGGTGTCTCATCTTTGTTGGATAACTTCTCACCAATTATCATAGGTGTATCAATAGGTTTAAAACTTTCTAAACCAAACCTTTTCAACAAGTCATTTAGGTACTTAGCTTGTGAAATGAAAATACCATCACTATTCTGTACAATCTACAATCCTAGGAAAAACTCCATTTCTTCTATCATGGTCATTTCAAAATCATTCTTCATCTCTTCAGCAAAATTATCACTTGCTTCATCATTACCTCCAAAAATGATGTCATCAAAAAATATTACTATTATCAACAAACCATTCTCAACTTCTTTCAAATACAAGTTATTATCTACTGTACCTTTAGCAAATCCAAGCTTTGCCAACTAACTGTCCAACCTTGCATACTAGGTTCTACGTGCTTGCTTTAGACCATATAGAGATTTCTTTAGTCTACATGCCATGTCTTTGTTTTTTGATAAAGGAAAACCTTCAGACTTCTCAATATATACCTCTTCTTCAAGTTCTCCATTTAGGAAGGTTGATTTAACATCCATTTGATAAACCTTGAACTTCTTATTTGCTACATAAGCCAAGAACATCCTCAAAGCTTCCATTTTGTCTATAGGTGCACACGTCTCCTCATAGTCTATTCCTTCTTGTTATAAATATCCCTTGTATACAAGTCTAGCTTTGTTCCTCACAACTTTGCCTTGCTCATTCATCTTTTTTCTGAATACCCATTTGTTTCCTATCACATTCTTGTCTTTAGGTCTAGGAACTAATTCCAATGTATTATTCTTCACAATCTGATCTAATTCTTTCTTCATTTCTTGAATCCAGTGATCATCTTCAAATGCTTCATCTGTGCTTTTTGGTTTAACTTGAGATATCAAACATATAGCCTTATTTACTCTATTTCTTAGCATCACACCTTTGTCTTTGCTTCCAACTATCTACTTAGGAGGATGATTCTTTGTCATATTCTTGCTAGGGGTAGGAGTTAACATCTCAACTCTTATCTTTTCTCTAAGTTTAGATCTTTGCTATCCTCTTTACTCAATAGTTAGCACATCATTCTACAAATCATTGTTAGTCTCAAAGAAAAATTTAGCTTTCTATCTAACAATTCTAGAATCATCTTCTTCTTCATCTGAATTATAATCTACCATCTGTTCCTTAGTTCCAAACTTTTCATCAATCCTTACATTTGTGCATTCAACTATTGTCTCAGTTCTATAGTTAAAACATATGTATTCCTTGCTTTTCAATGAATAACCAAGAAACATACCTTCATGACTTCTTGGATCAAACTTACCAATGCCATCATCTCTCTTAATATAACACTTGCACCCAAATATTCTGAAATACTTAACTGATGGCGAATGACCAAACCATAATTCATAAGGTGTCTTATTCATACTTTTTCTAATTTGTACTCGGTTTAGAGTGTATACTATTATATTTACTTATTCTCTAAAAAATGTCTTAGAAAAATCAATCTCAAACAACATTGCTCTTGCTGATTCTACTACAGACTTATTCCTTCTTTCAACAATTCTATTCTGCTTAGGTGTTCTAGGTGAAGATAGCTATCTTTTGATTCCATCCTCTTCACAAAATATGTTAAACTCTCTAGAGGTGAATTCTCCTCCTCTATCAGATCTCAAACACTTTATCTTAACACCAAAATCATTCTCAACTCTATTCTTAAATATCTTAAACTTCTCAAAAGCTTCAGATTTCTCTTTAAGAAATACTGCCCACATCATTCTAGTGAAATCATAACAAAAAATCATACAGTACCTTTCACCATAAAATCCTCTTGTTCTAGAAGGACCACTCAAATATGTGTGAATGATCTCCAACTTCTCTATGGTAGTGAACTTCTTGCTAGGAAATGATACTTTCTTCTATTTAGCCAAAATACATTCTTTACACACAAAATTAGTAGGCTTTGTAATCTTAGGAAAGTCTCTAACTGCAAATGTACTACTAACCTTCAAAATATTATAAAAGTTTGTGTGACAAAATATTCTATGCCACAACCTATTGTTGTCCAGTTTAGCTACCAAACATATCATTTTAGTAGGATTCAACTGAACTACATTACCTCTGGATCTTGTGCTATTCCAATTAGCTTACCATCTCTATCTTTGATAATGTAGGTCTTCTCAGTGAATTGCAATTGATAACCCTTGTCCACCTACTATCCAACACTCAACAAATTATACTTCCATTCATCAACAAAATAAACATCATCAGTGTTAGTTTTACCATCAAGAGTAATGGATCCAATTCCTGTTATATGACAGGTTGCATTGTTACTTACTCTAACAATACCTCCATCATGATTCTTGAACTTAACAAACTTATTCATATCACCAGTTATGTGATGCGAACAATCACTATCAATTATCCAATTAGATTTGTTTTCCACTTGGGAAATTAGAGCTCTTTCTTCTCTAATTTCTCTATCAAGATCATCTTTCTTGATAGCCACAAATCCTAATTCATCATCACTTTCACTTTGACCTTTCTCATTAGATTCTTCATCTTCATTTGCAAACAAATAATTTCTATTTCTATCTCTTCTAGGCTTAAACTTTCCCTTATACTTTTTCTCTCTTTTAGGACATGTAGATGCATAATGACCAAATTCATCACAAGTCTAACATTTAAAAGATTTTCTCACCTCCTTTTCTCTTCTCACAAGAAGGGTTATTCCTTCCTCAATCTTTTTGTCCTCGTCAGTTCTGTGGCTATGAGAAAAATCTCCTAGTGTTGTTGCACTCCTTGTTAGATTAGGTCAAAATTTTAGGGCACAAAAAGTTGTTTTGACTCTTGCTAGATCTCTAGACTGTCTTAGATCTACTTCTACAAATTCTAATCTTCAATGTAATGTTCCTTTGTGAAATATTTAGTGTAGGGCATTACTAGCTAAATCATTTGAGCTACTTGCTTAAATGGTGGTTTCAAGCTTTTCAAGATCTCCCATATTACTTCATCTTCTTCCTTGGTTCCACCATGAGATTGAATTCCTACAACAATTTCTGATATCCTACCAATATAACTTCTTATAGATTCATCTTCCATCATCTTAGCATCTTGAAATGCACATATCTAATTCTGCAATCTCATTCTCTTTGCATGTGTATCCCCTTCATAAGTAGATTCTAATGCTTTCCAAATTTCATAAGATGTTTCAAGTGACTTTACTTAACCATATTCATTCTCTGGAAGATCTGATAGTATAGCTTATCTAGCTCTCATGTTACACATGAATAAAGCTCTCTCATCTTCACTGCATCCTTCAAGATTTTCTTCTTCAACAATTTTCTTCTTACTCTTTGTCAAGATCCAATATCTCATACCCACACACAACAGAAAAGTCTTCATCTTCTCCTTCCATTTTTCATGGTTGGCCCTATCAAATCTAGGACTATCCTTTCTAAAAAGATTTTCCATTGATCTCCCAAAGTTGTTAAGCTTATTCTTCAAGGACCTAAAGCTCTGATACCAATTGTTCGAATATAAGAATTGGCTATCCAATTATTATCACAATTATCAACCTTAAAAAAACTTATCCATATGAGTAATATAAACTAAAACCACAACAAAATACTCATACACAATAACACCATATATGTTAACTAGGGAAACCCTTTATAAGAGGAAAAACCCCAGCGGGGATGGTACCCACAAGATGATGTACTAATATAAATATTCCTCGTTAGAGGATGGACCTTGTTAGGAGTCTATGAATACATTTAGTACATATTAATCTATGTTAGGAGACTTTGAATCCCTATTAGGAGTTGTGCCAACCTTGTTAGGAGTTGTGGAAGACATTTGGACCAATTGCCCAAACAACTTCAAGGGCAAGACCAATGAACCCCCTGTCCAAATGATCTCTGTATTATTCATTGCAGAATAATAGAAATGAAATGTACTTTCTTCCTCTTCTTCTATCCTATCAACCAGACTTCTGCTCCTTCTAATTTTGTAACTAGATCACAACACTCACATCCAATAATCCCTTGGATCACTTACATGCATTCAATAAGCACTCTGCTCCTTTTTGCACTTCACACTTCAATAGATTTTCCACACACTTACAAACAAGGAAAACATCTTTCCTTTATACCATATCTTCATAATAATTCTTTGAGTTGGCCTTAAGGCTTTCCTAATTAAGTATAATAAAATAATTAATTAATTACAATTATAATAACATTGTTGACTCACAATCTATACAAAAATTCATATGTATGATACTAGGGCTTGTGTAGTCACTGAAATAATCAATAGACTATCCTTTGTCACTACCTAAATACACACCTTCTCAATACATCTTAGATGTAAGATAGTGAAGAAACATCAAGAACTACTTTCCTAATACTCTGTCTCTAAATTTCTCTCTATAAATTAGGTACAACTTCCATATATATTTGAATTAGACTCTGCATATTGAACCATGTTATCAGGAAACTATGTCAAACATGTCCATAACTGCACATCAACAAACAATAAAACCATTGTCTGTACTATTAAGATCTATGTTTTCTACTCAACTAGTCTTTATAGAAACCATGCTAGTTGACATCAATGAAAGAAAAATCATGAATGCAACATGTCAATACTCTCCAATTCTTAGAATACTCCCGCAAAGTAGTATCATCAACATTCATACTAATAATGTAGTGAAAAATAAACAAGTCCATGTAGCTTAGCTTTCTCTAGATGGCTCGGTCGCAACAATGACCAACCAACACTGCCTAGAAAATGACTAAGTGTTGAACACTAATAGGAAACAAGGCTTAGAGATCAACATAACATAGATTACTGATTGGAGTTTCAAAATAGAAAGGTGAAAATATTTGATGCTGATGGAAACTTGATTAGAACTAGTGAACAAAGAAAACATAACTCTACAAATACATTCTTGTTTGGTAAAGTTGAAGATGTTTGGTTATGGTATAAGAGGCTCTGTCATGTAGATTTAAATAACATGTTTAAAGTTAGTAGGAAGAAGAAAGTAAGAGGTTTCCCAAGTTTGTATAAGCCTGATAATGATATGTAAAGAATATCAACTTGGTAAAATGACTAAGTCAAGTTTTCAAGAAAGTCACATTCATCTAATGATATATTGGGTTTGGTTCATACTAACCTTTATGGTCCTATGAAAGTTGAGAGTTATTATGGTGATAGATACTTCAGTCTATTTGTTGCTGATTATTCAAGAATGATTATTGTGATGTTTCTCAAATTAAAATCCTATGCATTTCAAATGTTCAAATTTAATAAGGTAAGAGTTGAAAAGGAAATTGGTAAGAAATTTAAATGTTTGAGATCTGGTAGAGGAGGAAAATTCATGTCAAATAAATTTACTAACTTTTGTAATGAGAATGGAATTAAAACACTAGTATCTATACCTAAGTTACCATGATAGAATGACATTGGAGAAAGGAGAAACAAATACACTATTGATTGTGCTAGAACATTGTTGATTGAGAAAGGAGTTGCACAAATATTCTGGAGAGAAGCTATCAATACTTCTATCTACACCCTTGAATGAGTATAGTTGAAGAAAGGTACAAATAAAAAACCCTATGAACTTTGGTCTAGACACACATCAAATGTAAGCTATTTCAAAATCTTTGGAAGTAGGTGTTATATTCATAAGGAAGCTAGAAATGGAAAGTTTGATTCAAAGGGAGATGAAAGAATATTCCTAGGTTACTCTACTAGGAGTAAAGTATATAAGTATTTGAATAAAGTGACTAACATTATGGTTGAAAGTGAAAATGTAAGAATTCATGAGTTTATAGATAAGAATGACTAGGAAAGAAAGAAAAAACTCTTAGACTATCATAGATTTGTCTATGTACAAGAAGAAGCATCTGCCACTTTACTTGAGCAACAAATTGAGTAATACTATAAGTTTACTGAACAACAACATAGAGCCATTGAGCAACAAGTTGTAGTACTTGAGACAAAGCTTGAGGATGCTAAGAAAAATATTGAGCCCCAACTGAATGTCGAAAATGTTGAAGATCATAGAAATGAGCCTCTCTTAGAAAATATGTCAAAATACATCATTTATAGAATCAAATCATCGAAGACAAGAATGTTGGAGTCATGAAAATATATAAGTTAAGAGGCAATACATGCTTGATTTTTGAGTTTGAGTCTAGAATAGTAAAATATGCTTTGGAGAATGAAGTATGGATCAATGCAGTGAATGAGGAGATTGAGAAAATAAAAGATAACAATACATGAACATTGGTACATAGACCTAAGCAAAAGAATGTGACTAGGACAAAATGGATTTTTGGGGACAAGTTGAATGAAAAAGGAGAAGTTGTGAGGAATTAAAAAAGACTTGTATGAAAAGGTTATGAATAGGAAGAAGGAATTGAATATGGTGAAATATTTTCCCCTATTGCGAGATTGGAAGGAGTAAGAACAATACTTGCATATGTAGCATACAAAATATTCAAGGTCTACCAAATAGATGTCAAGCCTGCATTTCTGAATGGAATTATGGAGGAAGGGATTTACATTGAAAAACCTAAAGCTTTTGTTGAAAAATATCATAGGAACATGGTATGTAAACTACACAAAGCTTTTTATGGATTAAAGTAGGCACCTTGAGCATGGTATGAGAAATTACATTCCTATTTGATCAAAATTGGTTTTCTTAGAAGCAATGACAACAATAATATATACTTGAAGAGTGAAGCTAAAGATAAGGTTCTAATAGAAGAGATATTTTTTGATGAGATTATATTTGGAGGAAATGAATTCATGTGCAAGTCATTTTCTAATTAGATGAGTAAAGAGTTTGAAATGTCAATGTTTGGTGAGATAAAAATTCTTTATTGGTTTACAAGTTCATCAAGATAAAGGAGGAATATATGTTACTCGATCCAAATACATCAAGTAGATACTATTTTTTTTGGCATGGATGAGTCAAGACTAGTAGGAACACCAATATCAGTGGATTTAAATTTTCTAAGGAAGATGGCTCAATAGAAGTGAATGAAACATTGTATAGATCTATGATTGGGAAGTTCCAACATATAGTTCATAGAAGACTTGATATAGCAAGATTTTAAAACAATCTAAAGGAGACACATATAAATGCAATAAAAGGGATATTCAAATATTTGAAAGGAACTAAAAATTATGGATTATGGTGCAAGAAAGATGGAGATTTTAAGCTAAGATTCTACATTGATGTTGATTGGGCATGAAATGTTGATGACAGAAAGAGTACTAGTAAAGGAGATTTCTTTTTAGGAGAAATATTGGTGACATGGATTAGTAATAAATAACTCATTGTATCTCATAGTCTACTATTGAAGCTAAATATGTAGTTGTTGCATTCAATTGTTCAAAAATTGTATGGATCAAACAACTATTGGAATCAACAAGAGAAAGTCACATAACCTATTACCATCTATTGTGACAATAGTAGTGCTATTAACATCTCAAAAAATCATGTGATGCATGCAAATGCAAAGCATGTTGCTATTAAGTATCATTACTTGAGAGAGTAAGTTCAAGAAAAACAAGTTAGATTGGAGTGTGTAAAGTCAAAAGAGAAAACAATGTATATATATTCACCAAGTCATTGCCCAAGGATGAATTGACTATCTAAGAGGTAAACTAGGGGTCCTTCCCCTATCTAATGTTCACTAGGTGAAGATGCATGTTCCATCAGTTCATGGTTTATCAAAATATATTTATAGAGTTGATGTAGGAATTCACTCTTTAGGAACTATCTTAGAGTTGTGAAAATTGATGTAATACAAAAAAGTGAACAGTACATGAAAGGTAAAATGTATGGCTACAAGGTTCTATAAGTTTCTAATTGAAGCTTATAGTTACCTGTGACAATGTTATCAAGGGGGGAGATGATTGAGTATGAAACAAGTTGTGAGAGATGTTTCAGTATGAAATAAGTTGTAAAGTTGTACAGAAGGGCAAAATATTGAAATTACTAAAGGGGGAGATGTATGATACAAAACAAGTTGTTGATGTAGAGAAGAGAACCTGGAGTTGCAGAGAACTTGATGAAGATAGAACTAAATTATCTAGTATTGGATGAATTGTTTCATAATGTGATAATATATTGTCATCAATTATGTTGCCATCAATGTCAAAGGGGAGATTGTTATCCCCAACTGATAATACTAAAGATAAGGGAGATGATGTATATGAAGGATTCATATAAGTTATTATGTTGTCATTAATGTCAAGCCTGAATTGGTAATTTATTATGCTAATTCAATAGAGTGCCAAATCATCTGAAGATTGTAGTGTTGATTGATGAAGATGACATGGAGAAAGTAGAAAGTAATAATGAATTGATAATGATGATTTCAATTGACACTTGATGAGTTAGACTTTGACAATATAATGTTAATTTGATTATTTTAAATGATTTGATTAAGTGTTGAGATCATGTATAAGAAATATATATTGGTTGGAAAAGAAGGAAAGAAGTCATCAAGTGGAAAGATAAAAAAATAGTGAGTTGCTCCAAGCTAGTCAATGAGGTTGGTAAATTAAGGACTAAAGGTCATTGAGCTATTATAGTAGTCATTGAGAACATGTTAAGAGAATGGAAAGTGAACATTATTAACCAAGCAAGTATAGTAATCACTGAGATTAGTATTGACTGAGTGAGTGTAGTATTAATCGAGCAAGAGAAAGAAGAACAATTTTGAGAAGATTCAATTGAAGGTTGACATTTGATGAAAATATTGATTGATCAAGAAGTTTCTAAGATAATGAATTTTTTTTTTTAGATATCAATGACTAAAATTAAAAGATGATATCATGATGATGATTTATTGATTTGAAATGAAGTAAAATGTTCATAGAGAAACTGTGATACCTGAGTGTCTAGATTCAATGTATCTTAATTGGATAAAGATCAGATGATTGTGATTAAGTGACAAAATGTTGGTGAATCTAGCACAGTGGCAATAACCTATTCATTTAAGGGATGAAAAAGATATTCATTGCTACTAATCAAATCATTTGTGAAGGAGAATATAGAAGGTGAAACCAAGTAGAGCAACATTATGAAAACTAGCAAGTGAAGCATGAAGTTGATGTGTGTGTGAGTGGATTAGATAGAATGAAGGAAGAGGAATAAATAAAGAGAAAGAATGAAAGAAATGGAGATCTGAAACAACATAAATAGTTGCATAACTTATCTAATAATTTTACTATTACTCTCTAGAAATTGTAGTAGAAAATCTCTTAATCAAGTGGACTTAACAACATTATTTGTAAATCCATTTTTATGGTGACATTCCTTTGAATATTTGTAAGCCCTTTAAAACATGCCACTCAAATTGAGGAGTGGTAATGTCTAGATGATCTTTGGTGCAAATCACCTAATAGGGTCACATTAACAATGTGTATGTAGCCTTTATCAAGCTTGGCTCCTAACAAAGCTCACATCAAAAGAGAAATTTTTTGGTTTTCAATTCCCATATGATTTTTCCCTTTAAAGTGTTTCCATGTTAAAATACTTGTGTCAAAATATGTGGATGTTGATTATGTTGAATGTTCTTTCATCTTTACTATTTCATGCTACAACTTAGTATACATATGGAGTTTAATTTGATACTCAATATATAAGTAAACAATTTATTGGTAAAGATTGAATAAGTTATGATTGTGAAGTTTGATTTTCTTACCAAGCTTGTGAATTCAAAGTTGAAATTGTTAAGTTGTTGAGGAGTGTATGAAGGACCCATGGATAACTAATTCACCCCCTATAAGTTATCTAACATTCCCAACATATAGAATACACCAAGTGTTTTATACCTCATAGAACCTCTTTGTACTAAGTTCAAATTGGTTAAGAAGAGTTCACCATGATTTTGAGTATTATGAAATGATTTGTCAACATGGAAACAAGGAGATAAGTTGAATTAATTATTGTACAAGACTCATTAAAAGAGCAAGACTCAAGAAAGGTCTTGTACTTGGTGGATTGATGTAGGAAAAAGTGGAGTTAGTATGAAAGTGGTCATTATGACATGATAGGGTTAGATGTGTGTAATGACAAGTAATAATTAACCTTGTTGTAAGGCTATCAAATCAAGACCCTTCGCTACATTCAAATATTTCAATAATTAAACCTCAAGATTTTCTTTATTTTGTCTACCATTTTAGAGGTAATAAATAATGATGAAGGTTAGTGACATTTTTCTAAAAAGTGTAATTGTGGAGGAAAAGAGAAGTACGAGGGACTGTTCAAACTATTTGCATATCTGAGGTGGCTTTATCTATTTAGTTACTTTTAGAAACTTTGGTAATAATTAATACATGGGACATGTGCCCACTAAACAATGTTTTAGTTAAAATAACAATTTATTTTTAGCACCAAGAGGTTAGGTTTTCAGGGAGGCCTCCTTGGTTGCACAAAACCATATAATCTTTTGGACATGAACTAATTAGGGGATAGAGAAGTTAGAGTAGACAAAATAAGCACTTTGAATTTCTTTTGTGTGGATGAAATGAACCTACAAACTTTTGAAGAGAAAATATCTTGTCTTTGAGCGTTGATAATAGAAATTAATATATGGAAGCAATTTAAATCTTTGAGTTCAAAATCAGTGAATTCATATTTCTTTGTGAAAATCCTATTTTGTGCCCTATATTATCTTTATTTCTTTGAAGCAAAGTGGGTATTTCATGTTTAAATAGATATTTTGGTTAGTTGCACAAATCATTTTTGGGTTATGGTTTGTGAGGAACTTTAATTTCTTCTAACTTATAACCTATATCTTGTGATCTTTTAAACAATGCACTTCATATAAGAATGATATGGGATGCCTTAGGTACTTTCAAGTCAAAAGTACTTATGTGAAATTAGTTTAGTTTTGATTCTTTGAAAATCAATTGAGGGGACTATACCTTTTCAAAATTCAAAGCAAAGCAATTACCTTAATGCTTACCCAATTGCTGATTGACCAATTTATTTCCAAGTAAGGGTAATAGAGTTAGTTTATTGAAACATTAGAGATGGAGACAAATATGCTCACCAACACCATACAAATCCTATTGGCTTATTAGAAATTCTATCTTTCTATTCAAAGAGGTATGAAAGGTTAATTAAGAAAAAAATAGGTAATTTTTTTACATGAGGTCAATTGGTAGATCATTCAAAAAAAAATTACTATATAACTTAAATCAATTATGCATCCATTTATAGGGATCCAAACATGGTTGAAACAAAGTCCTTGAATGAGAAAAATAATTAGATTATAATTTTTTTGATCGGTGATAATAAGATTATATTATCAATAATAACATTATATTATCAATAATACTAACATATATGATATCTTGTGGGCTACAATCCATGGTAGTTAGGGTTTTTGCTAGTGTTGGTGCACTCGGTGTTGTGGTTGGCTTTTACAGATTTTTTGGAATCTACTAGCATTATGGATTCTATTGCTAGGTTGTCTAATGAGGTTAGTCATGATTTGGCTAGGGCTCCTCTTCCTACTAGCACTATATTAAAGGTTGGGGACCCGACTGGGTTTGCTGGCTTAGCTAGTGTTTAGTCTACTAAGGGTGCACCTAGGGCTTCATTTTCCTCTAAGCCCATGTTGTCCTCTTTGGTTGATGGTGCCTCTAAGGGTTTCCTTCTTGCTAGTACATCTATGGGTGTGATGGATAGGGTTTTATCAACTATTGAAGCTTCAAAGTTCTTTGGGGCTTTACATGCCTCTAAACCTGGATCTTTGCCTAGGTCCTCTTTGACTACAAGAGCTTCTATGTCTGTTGGCACTAAGTTGCATTGTGGGAGGGTCCTGCCTAGTTCCATTCCTTCTGTTGGTTCTAGGCAACCTTATCATATGCTGGTATGGTCTCAGTTAATGCTACGAATAGTCTTTTTGAGGGGGCTGGGTCTGGTAGTGAATCAAGTTTGAATGCTAGGAGGTCTTTTCTAGATGCTAGCCTTGTTCAAATTTCTTTGGACAAGGAAATATTGATAGAAATTAAGGAATCTTCCTCTGAGTTCTCTTTATATGGGGTTATTTACCATTGACTAAGAACCTCTTATTTTGGGTACGGTTCACATTTTCCCCATGGCTAAGGGTTTTTTGTTGCTAAATTTGAAAATGTTGAAGATAGGAATTTGATTTTGTGCAATTCCTCTTTCACATGGGAAAATCTCTTTATGCTAGTTGTGAAACCTTGGTCCTTGGATTTTTCCCCCACTTCAAAAATCTTCAACAAGATCCCAATTTGGGTAAGTCTTCCCTATCTTCCTCTTTATCTTTGGGTTGGTACCCTTCTGAAGGCCATGGGAAATGCTCTCGAAATTTTTTTAATGGTGGACGAGCTATTTGATGATATGATGCACTCTACTTATGCACACATTTTGGTAGAGATGGATATCTCAAAAGAGTTACCAAAAATGATTATGTTAGAAAATTTAGGAGGATCTTGGATTTAGACTCTAGACTATGAAGGGATTCCATTCAAGTGTAGGAAGTGTTTTAAAATAGGCCACTTAGCTGCTCAATGTGGATTATAGAGGGTTAAGAATAAGAAGTCTACCTCTAGGTGGAAGGGTGCTTCTACTAAACACTACACTATTTATAAGAAAAAATAAGTCTCTTCTAAGGCTAATGGTCTTGATACTAACCCTATTTCTAATGTTAGGAAACCTACTGCTATCACCCCAGATGTTGGTTTCTCTTGTATTGGTTAGCATGCTGCTATCTCACTACTAGATCTGGCCCTGTTTCTAATTAGGATGTTGTTGGTTCCATTAAAGGTTCTCTTCCTATTTTTGGTTCACCAAAAGGTTGTAACGGTGCTACTAGTTCTTTTGTACCTCATATATGCACCCTAAAATGGCCGCCTAGACTATGGGCCCTCATTATTCAATTTATCAATTTCCTAAATCAATGGTTTGCAATATTTTATTAAATCAATTCAAATCAATTTCTTTGATCAAATTGTAATTAATTTAATTATTTCAATATTTCCTAAGTTTTGATCATTTTATCCTAAGTCTTATTTAATTAAAAGAAAACCTCTCTTTTAATTAAAGAATTAATCCACATTTAATTAATTAAGAGAAAAACCCCTCTTTTAATTTAATTAAATATTTAGTATTTAATTAAAAGAACTTGCTTCCTTTTTATTAAATAAAATCCCACTTGAAAAGGGAAATAAAATAAATAAAAATTAAATAAATTCCCTTTTCTCTACACTTAAATGCACATATTTCTAAGTGGGATTCAATTTAATTTTTCTCCTCTTTTCTCATTGGTGGAATTTTGTCTCACACAAATCATTCTTTCGCCACCCTTGATTAAATCTTATTGCCTCTTAATCTTAATCATCCATTCTTCTTTATAAGGGAGAGCCTTCTCCTCATTTTTGACATCCATGATTATGCTATTGTTATGCTATAGGTTTGGAGAAGGATTTTTGGAGGAGTTTGAGCAGTAAAGCTTTTTGTGGAGAACTTATATCTTCTTGTCTTCTTCTCTCATGCATCCATGGCTTCCATCATCATGATCCATCCTTGCATTTTCATATTAGCTTAGATCCATATTTGCTTTCATAGATTAATTTTGCATTGTTATTTCCTTTCATAGATTAGATTTTCTTTCTTGCATTACTTTGTATTGTCATCATTTAGATTAGTTTGCATCTTCATTTGCATTCATATTTTGATCTTTGAATCTCTCATTTTATGGTGTACTTACATGGGCACAAACTAGGTCAAACTGAGGGCCTCCATTAAAAACCCTTTCACTCCATGAATATAGAGCTACGAGCCACCATTCAAGACCTCATTCTTGAACAATCTTGGATATAATGATTCAGAGAAGTGTGTCAGCATTTTAGGCATATATTATTTGGCACCCACCATGGGGAAACCCACCTCTACTTGCTAGTTTTAGATATTTTTGGAGTTAACCCCCTTATGCGGATTTGTTTGGGGACAAAAAAAACCTAGATCTAAAAGATTTGGTCATATCTCCCAAATGACTTAGTGTTTTGGTCTGAATTTTTTTTGCAGGGTGGCAATATATCAGAGAAGCTTCTTAAAAAATTTAGAATTTTCAAAGCTATTTTTTATTTTTTCTTTATTTTTCATGAAAAATCATTTTAGGGTACAAATTAACAATTTTTTATTATAGAGAAGTATACATTTTTGGAAAGCTCTCTAAATTCTAAATAGGGTTGGTTCTTTGTGTTTTGATTTTATAGATAATATTAAGGTTCAATAATTTGATTTGCAAAAATTGGTCTATTTTGATAAGATGCCTCCCTAGGGCACGAATGAAAAGATCTTTTCAAAATTATAACATTTTTGGAAAGCTCTCTAATTTTTGATAGTGTTCTCTTTTTTGCATTTAGGGTTTTGATCTGACTTCATATCATATAGGTCCAATCTTGTTGACTAGGTCAAAAATCAATATTAAAAAAGGGCATTTAATGAATAGCTTGCATTTAATTTTCACATGGATCAATTCATGATGTGAGATTTCATTTGGATTATTTTCTAATTATTATCACTCTTAAAAATCATATTTTCAAGTCTAACCCTAGTTTTGGATAGATTGGATATATATTGCATATCTTGTGTTTGCTTGTTGCTTTGTTCATTGCGAGCGAGCGTTCAAGCATAAACGAAAGGTACAATAGATAAAAGACGTGTTGCAAGGATCACTAGTTTTTTTTTTTGGATCTCTATAACATTTGGATTTGGAGGTAAAATTAACCCTCTCATGTGTTTGGCTTGAGTGCTTACATGCTTTCATAGATTCACACTTCATTTGGTGCTCTAAAATTGGATCTAGATTTACTTTCATGGATACATGTTTCACATAGTAATTAGGCTTTATGAAGACTAATTGTGGAGTTCTAGAGGGAATGTGCTTCATTCTCTTGCCTTACATGCAAATCTATTCTCGATGATACATCCCCTTATAGGTAGGGAAGGATATTTGTTATTATCTCACTATTCCACTTGGGTTTGTCCTCAACATCCATTAGTACTTTCTCTTTTGAGATCGGTGGTGTTTGTTGTTCACTTTTCCAAAGATTTGGTGAGATTATTTCAAATTAGTGTGTCAAGGAAACTTTTTTGCTATGTTTGGGTAAGGTGGAGAGGCTAGAGGAGTATGCTCTATTCCCTTTTGGGTACATTAGAAACTTGGAACCCTTGAATCCAAACCAAATCCCCATATGGTACAACTTTGTGAGTCTTCCTTGATTAGAGAGAGTTAACCGTAGTGTACATTACCTTTATTAGGTCAACCACATGGACAAAACCTCAAGCAATAATGGCCATTTTTGATGTGGTAGTAACAACCGCTATATAAATGTCCTTTCGTGAGAAATCCTCATGGGTGTAGTCATTTGTTGGGTTATCATATCTCCTTAGTATCTTTGTTTGATTAGATTCTCAAAATATGTCAAAACCCTAGTGTGATAGGATTGGATATTTTGAGTTGAACATTACTAAGAACTATAATGCTGCCTTTCTAGGACTATGTATGTGATTGGAAAACATTTTGAGAACATACACAGTGGTGGTTCTAGGGACTAGACTGATACTACAAATTTTTTTTGTTCATGTGCAAGGTTACTTTTTCCCTTGCTCATTGTTTGAAGATGTTTGCTTGAAATTCTTGATTTCTATCTTGCATGCCTAGTTTATGATTAAAAATTTATCACATCTAGTTGGATATTTAAAACAAATAAAATTTGAGTTCTTGAATCAAGACTTTATGATCAAACTTCTTTGCTACCCTATTATTTCCGTCTCCCTAGGTTGATCCAGTTCAGATTAGGCTACTTATCCCATTGTTAGAAACTTGTTTGCACCTTGGGTTAGTGTGCTTTGATCCCTTGAATTGGTTGTCTTTGATTTCACAAGTGACCTTGTTTAGAGTCGGTGAGTTAGAGACCATCCCTGTTCAGAAAGATATACCTTTGGATTTTTTGATATTATGCTTGAAGAGTCTTAGTAATTTCTTGCCCATCCACTTTCATAAAAAAATTAATTTAATTCTTTATATTTTGGGTAAATCATCCTCCTGGTCTATATGTGCTAGGGTATTTGCCCAAAGTTGTAGGCCCTTTGTGGCAATGTTGGTTTATGCCTATTGCAAAATTCTATCTTATCACATCTCTTTTGGAAAAGTGAGTTCTTTTACTATCCTAGTTTGGTACCAACATTTATTAGGGTTATCCTATCACCTAGTACCTTTTCTTCCATGATAGTTATAACAAGATATCAAGTAGATCAAGGAAAGCGATCTCAAGTCATCTTTAAACAATTACCTTTAGTTCAAACTCGTCAATGATGTAAGGGAAAAGAACCTATGTTTTTTCAATTGCCTAAGAATATTCTAGAAGCTTTGTTTGACCATAGTAGTGACCTTATTGAGTTGAGTACACCCTTAGCCTCACCTCACTTGGATATGGATGTGGATTTTACAATGGATCCACAAAAGAAGAATCAAAGTGGTGCATATTATGTTGACCTTTTGAGTGGTGGTATCACTCATGAAAATAGACCAATGTCACTCCATATTGAGGATAGATATTTGGATGCACACCAAAGGGATGAGAAAGGTAAGAATTATGCCTATCAAGAAGAGAAATCCTTATATGATGACCAAATTAGTGAGCCTTCTAGTGCTAACATGAATGCAACATTTACTAGTAATCGGTTTAGACAATCAAGACTGTATACATTGCTCATGAAACCTTTAAGTTATAAGAGTGATAGACTCAAAGTACTTTAGCGTGAGAGAAAATCTTCTAGAAGAACAAGATAAGAAGGAAGAATAATTTAGATGCCTAGAGGAAGAAAGACAAGCTATGATTGAGATAGAAAGGAAAGCCCATCAAGAAGCACAAGACCTTCTTGTGGCTTCACAACTTGACAATAACTCAACAATGTGCACATTAGTGGTGGAAAAAACTCTCCTCCATCCACCCCTCCTAAGACTCCATGAAGTGGAAGACACTTAAGAACACCTTCACAATCTCCTAGTCCTAGAGGAAGGAGAGCTTTAAGATATGATTATTATAGGAGACCAACACCTCCTAGAGTTTCGAGACAACCTTCACAACAAGCTCATCAGGGTTCACAATATGGAGGTGGTAGCTCAAACTTTGACTGTAATTCTTATGATTTCATGGCTATGTAACCAGATGCACATTTTCAACAACATATGGACCAAAATAGAGATGCATGCTTTCAATGTTTAATCACAAGGGTGCTAAGGTCCCTTACAACTTTGATGTAGACAAAAAGATTCAAAAGCATGATCCCTCTATGAAAGAAGAAATTGACCAATTGAAGAAACAACTAAAGCAAATATTGGCACCCAAGAGGTCTTTTTCACTTGATTCAGTTTTTCCTAATCCTTTTGATAAGAGTGTTGACATGAAAGATTTTCCTAGAAAAATTGAGATCCCCTAATATGAAAAATATGATGGAAATGGGGATACAATGATCATGTGCATCAATTTTATACTATGAGTTTTGAGTTTCATCATGAGGACTCATACCTTATGAGATTATTTACAAGAATTCTTAAGGGTCAAGCAATGGAATGGTTTACCAATACAACTCCTCCTGTTAAGACATTCCCTGAGTTAATTCAGAGATTTTTTCAACACTTTGCATACAATCTTTCACAATCTATCTCACTATTGGACTTATGTCACACAGAGAAAAATTAAGGAGAATCTTTTGTTACTTTCTTGCAAAGATGGAGATGATAGTGCTCTCACTATTCTAGGGCTATTCCTGAGAAAGAAAAGATTGAAATCCTCATTACTAACATAGTTCCTAAGATGAAGTACAAAGTTAAGAAGATGGTTTTTGAGTCCTTTGATACCATGTTTGAAGCTTCATTTAGAATTAAAGATATTTTGAGAGAGCAAGGTATTTTGACAAAAAATGGAAACAACAACAACAATAACAAGGATAAAGGAAAGAACACATATTGGAATAAGAAAAAACAAGTGGTTAATGATGGAGTTATGGATTCCTCTAAGCCTAGAGACCAAGCTATTCTCCATTTGGCTAGTGCCAATTGACATAGTAACAAGCCAAGATATCAAGAAAGGCCTAAAGGAGATAAACACAACTTTACACAATTGGGTGAGTCATATGAAGAGATATTCGCAAAGTTCCTTGCTCATAATATTGTACAACCTTATGATGCCAAAAATTTCTACATACCTAAAGTTAAGCCATGGTGGTGGGATGAGAAGGCCTATTACAAACTTTACAATGGCATTGAACACGATATTGAAAAATGTGGGAAATTTAAGCATATTGTTCAAGATCTTATTAAGAATCAAAAACTTGAAATAGATGGATTAAAGACCAATGCTGATCACACAAAATTAAAAGAGCCTTTTATGAAGTATGAGAAAGGGGAAGCTTCCTAATCTAAGAATGGAAAGACTGCAATCAATTACAATTATGCAATGTAGAAAATCTTGTCAATATGCTTAAGGTTGTAGAAGAAAGTGTCAACATGATGGAAGATAAAGATCCCAGAGGTTATGGTTTAAATTTGAGCTCTCCTATCCTTGGTGAAAAACCTATTTTGGTGCTAAGGGGTGCTCACTCTAGAGGGTCATCTTGTCATTAAAGAACCCAATTCAAACTAGTCAAGTAAACCTAAGCAAGTGTCTTCCAAAAGTCTCAATGTTGTTACACAAAGTCAAGGTCCCCTTGTCATCGAAGGACCTAGTTCAAACCAACCAACTAAGCCAAAACAAGTGCAATCCAAGTATGTTCCTTCAAAACTAGTGGTTAATCCTAGGTCAAATTATAATCTTGTTGATCAATTGCAAAGAACCCTTGCTCAAATTTCAATCTTTGAGCTTTTAGAGTTGTCTCCAAGACACAAACAAGTCCTTGAGGATGCTTTGTGCATGGTGAATGCCCCCAATAATTTAGATTTTGATCAATTCTAGAGCATGGTTAATTATATTACTAGCCCTCATTACCTTTCCTTTTCAGAGGAAGATGATAAATCTTTGAGCCATCCACACAATTTTGCCCTTCATATTGAGGTCATGATCCATAGAACCCCTGTTAGGCACATGCTGATAGATGGGGGTGATGGGCTTAATATTTGTTCTTTGAGTCTTTGAAATACATTAGGTTATTTTGAACAAGTTATTAATACTAGAAGGAAGATAATTATCAAAGCCTACTATGAGGTAGAGAGAAGTTCAAAGGGGTTGGCCGTCCTTCCCATTAGGATTGGTCTTGTTGAAAAAGATATTTTATTCCAAATTGTTGATGCTGAACCCATTGCGTATAATATTTTACTTGGTAGACCATGGATTCATGATATGAAAGCAGTGTTGCCTACCTATCATCAGTGGGTTAAGTTCCCTTACAATGGAATAGATATTTGTATACTTGGGGATAATACTTTGTTTATTAACTCAATTTCAGCAAGTACTCATGTTCCTGTCAATAGAGAAGCCTATGATTTTGATGCAACTTTAGCTAAATGTAAATACAAGTTCAAATCCATAGACCTTCACATGGGGAGATATCAACTCAACTCCCTCACAACATTACCAATTTCACCTAGGTCTTATGGTAAACCTTTACAAGAGATGCAACCTTTCTCTTCAGCTATGCCATTATTTGACACATTTGAATAGTTTTTAGTGCCTATTCAAGATGAGAAAGAAGATGTGGTTGTTAGAGATTGGATTTATAGAGAAGAGAAGTATATGCATAATGAGAACTTCACTGCCTCTCCTAAAGCTTATGGAAGAGGGTATACTTTTATCAAGAAGATGGGCTATCTTGGACATGGACCTCTTAGTAATAGATTAGATGCTAGAGCCGAACCCCTTGATCATGTTCTTTTTGGATGCAAGTCTAAGAAGTTGGTTGGCCTAGGATATGCAAATCACAATAATATTGCTTCTATCCTCAATAAGTCAGATAGTGAAGTAGAAAAAGAGTACGTACCTAATTTGGAAAATCAACAATATATGTGTGAAGATTGGGTCCCTTCTACTAATCTCCTTTGGGGAGATTTAGATAGTCTAGTATCTCATGAGATAATTGCAAATTTAGAACAAGAGATTGTGACCCTTGATGATATTGAGGCTTCCACATCTAGGCATCCCAAGCCTTCATGGTGTAAGCATCCTAGTCGAGATTTAGAAATAGATTCCAATGAGTATGAATGGGACTCCCTCTCAGAGCCTTCCTTCTATAGTTGATATGGACATTAATGTTGTTCATACATATAGTTCTCAACTTGAGTAAGTCAACAATTCATTTGTAGGATCAAATGATTTGAACTCACATGTTACCTTAGTGGACAATTCTTTGCTTGTTAGGATGAATCCTAATTTGGGTAGTTTAGGAAGTTACTTGATAGATTCTGACTCTTTGGTCACCAAAGATATCATTCATATTCATAACCTTGAACCAGTTGTTGATTTACCCCTTGTTAATCTCGATTTGATTGATTGGTCCCAATGCAATCACAAACTTGAGCTTTTAATGTTTCAAAATGATTATTGTTACTTAATTTTAACTCATGTTAAAATTCAATTCTAAAAATTCAAATTTGTATTCAAAGTTGCTTAAAAACACTTTTCATTTGATATTTACAAAGGAATAGAAATGTCCTTATATTATTCATTTTTTTGAATATACAACTGATATTTACAAACATGAAATGAATTGAAATGTTGAAAGAGAAGATCTCACACCAGCCATTAGTCTAACTACTACCTTTCATACATATTCATAATATGAAGAAATAAGACATATGAAGGTAGAGTTAGAGGTAACTAGTCATTGCCTTTTCAACTTTTGACCGGTTAAGTGATCCATGATGTCTTTCCTGGTCCAACTCCTGATCCGCCAACCTTTATTTTTTTCCTTCCTACATGAGGGAAAAAAGTGGGGTTAGATCTTGGAAGATCTAAGCAATGACTAAATACCTATAACTAGTCATCCCACACATGTACTATCTTTCCCTATTCTGAATGCATATCAAAGATAGTGAAGTGCATTCTTAGTGCCCAACTAAGGAAAGAGAAAATTTATTGTTTGATTTTTTGAAATTTGGAATAGTTATATTAAAGACTACAAGATCAAATAGAAAAATATAATGTTAAAGGGACTTTTTATTTTTGATATGAAACCTTTCATTATAATCAAATACAAACATGTTAATTTCATAAGAAACATGTGCTGGAAAACTATGAATGCAAAGTCATAGAAAGTGGTTTATGGGTGTCACAAGCCCATGCTCAAACCTCATAGATAATCTTTATTTTTTGGGGTTACATCTATTTGATGATACATGAAATAATTCAATAATAGTTCATCACAGCCAAAAAGAAATCTACAGCTGAATTTTAAATTATGATGGAGGGTTAAAGAATAAGCAAAGGATGACATGAGCCCAACCATAAGCCAAACATGGCATAACATCTTCTCAGAAATTTTTAAAATAAAAAATGAAAAAGTAAAGTTGTATTGATAAGCTCAAATATTGCAAAAAACAGGGTTAGAAATATAAAATCCTAGCTACGTAGTAGCTCTAATCTCTAGATAAAGGCAAGAACATCAACACAATGCAAGCAATTCAATGAATACCTCACATTTCAAGATCTAACAAAAAAATGAAGGAAGATAGTAATATGATGCATCAAACAGTGGCAAATATTTGAGGTTTGAATAGTCATAGGCTAGTACTTTATAGTGAAGGACCAACTTACAAAAAATTGAAAGGGAGAAGCTGGAAATAACATCTTCAACAACAGGAAAAAATGATAACATGAAGCTTCTATAGAACATGTAAAGCACATTACAAGAAGCATGAAGTAAAAAATTTAAATAATATGAATATGCAGCTACATTACAAGCCACAGAGTGAAACCAAAATATTATAAAATGACTATGGAATCAAAGGAGATCAGATTACAGTGACATACATTTTCTATTATAAATGTTGATGGAAAAGAAAAATTACATTCTCTGAACATGGAGCTTTATCATAGATCACCAAGGCAAATCCAAACATATCTTTCTAGGTGGAGACGAGTAGCAAATGTATCTACAACTAATCTTCGCCTAAGAGTAGTGAAAGTTTATAAATCATGCACCAATATTCATTAGTATAATGAGGCATATTTTTCACTGTCGGAAGTCTCATGAAATATGCTAAGAGGAAAAAGAAGAAAGAAAAGAAAACTCAAAATCAAACCCTTCTCAAGGGAGTAACAATAGAAATCTAAAAAAGTGACACATATAGACAAGGTATGCTGTAATGCCCCGCCAAGGGATCCAAAGAATTAACCTAGAATTTCACTAAGTTTAGTAGCATTTTTTTTTTTTTTTTTTGAAAATAAATACCATATATAACTCATGAACAATAATGGAACCAATAGCAATGTCCATCTGAAAGTAAACATAACATAAATAATAGATTACATTCTTTAAGATCCCTTAACGTTGAATTACATCCACGAATCCATTTAGTACAACATCCACATGAAATAATAATGCTAAGTCCCATGTTTATACATTATATTTCAAATACTCAATCATCCATTGTACATGTCACAGGTTATGACAAGCTCAAAAGAATATACATACATAGAATAAGGTACATCATCCTATTCTAATCCATGATACATCAAGGTAGAGATAATCGCATGATACACATGATACAACATCATAGAAGACATATCAACCATCATAAAGATCAAACATAATAAACTAAGTGCACGGTTCCTCCCAACCGTTAATAGCATCATTAGACCATCGTGGATCCTAGCCATCCCTTCGTGCGTAACATTCCAAATCATCGAACAAATCATCGATATTACATAGTAGGAATGTCACTCCTAATAAATACAACATCATATGTAGAAGTAATTTAACATGCAAATAAAAGCATAAGATAACATAATCTAACATATGCTAATCATCAATGAAAAAGGATACATATCCACCATCATGAAGGACACATCAGCCACGATGTCTCAATGAATCTCAAAATGATAAGAGTGGAAAATACACTACCACCCGACCGCGTGGTACCTAAGTGGTCCACTCCCACCATGCTAAGGAGATAATCTCAAGTCCCAAATAGGCTATCAATATCACATAGCACATATCTCTATAAGTCCAGGAATCCTAAAAGTATACTAACTCAAAGGTTCCAAACACGAAATTTCACATCTAATCCCAGAGGCACACAATGACATGTAGGAACTTACTATGCAAGCAGGAAAGTGTCATCGCAATTATCATGTACAAGTTACCCTGGCAGTTAGCTAAACTCCATGGGTCCATACTGATTTCATGCGGCCACTAGTATCCTCTCATACTGACGAGGCATACTACAGAATGCAAGGTCGACACCATGCATCTCACTACTCCCATCCTAGCCTGTACAAGCACTCAAGGCATGGGCAAGAACATAACACTTATCTTTTTAGGTTCATTTAGTTAGTATTAGGTGTGAATGTTATCACTTATTAATCCAACTTACAATGAGTTACCCTGGCAGCCTCTTAGAGCCCCGGCCCCCATTGCAAGCCACTTCCCATCACTACATGTAGATATCCTACCCTAATGCTCATGGAATCATAAATCTCAAAATCACAAAAGATAATCCATAAAATCATCAAATATGCATAAAAGCATCAAATCTCCATGAGCTAACATCCATAGAAAATCATGAACACAACAGCTCTCTATTGGCAACTGAAGTATCACTGATAATCAAAGTATCCAATGGTTCTCTATAACCAAAAAATATATATATATCAATCATATTGATCGAAGACTCCAAAAATGGTTGAGTCAAACATGTCACAACATGACATCATCAAAAATAAATCCACATTACAGTCCCATCATGGCAACTAGAAAATAACCAAGGATAACTGATCGATGACCAAAATAATGGTTAAGTCAAGTGTCTCATACATAAGAATCTCAACTATAACAATCAGTAATCACAACCAATACATAGAGCATTCGATCACATAACCATGGTTGGCTTTATAAAGATCGAGATTAAAACATCATCATGTCACCACAATCACATAACCCCCAAGCCTCTGGTAGACGTCCTATATTGGTCAACACTAGTCAACCCAAAACCCAAAACAATAGCTTAAAGAATACACAATGCAAACACATGTTTTGGTTTTACCAAGTTTACACTTGAATTTAAATGTAGAGCTCTCAGTTTAAGTTTCCAAGTTTGAATGGAGGAACACATATATTATTTTTGGATAAAAGTATTCCTTATTAGAACTAAAAAAAATCCATTTTTCAATTAATAATATTTGTTTGATACATTCCCCACCAAACTATCAATTCTTTATTTAATAATTTAAAATAATTAAATTATTAAATAGTTGAAAGTTATTAAAGAGTCACCTTTATGAAAATAAACCTTCAATATAAATCATTTATCAAATAATAATAGCTTAAATTTATAAATAACATATTTACATATTACATACATACATACATACATACATACATACATACATACATACATACATACATACATACATACATACATACATACATACATACATACATACATACATACATACATACATACATACATATATATATATATATATATATAAATATATATATACATACATACATACATATGTAAATATATTAATACGTTTTCATAAAATCGATTTAACAATTTCGATTGACACCATGTTATATAGTAATGAGAATCAATTTTTTATAAATGTTTTAACATAAACATTTTTTTTTTGCATCACATTAACATTAATTAAACCCCCCCAAACACTTGCTGCAGTATGTAGTACCTGCGGTCGCAGGCACTGCGCCGACAGTGGGTACGTCGTACCCCTGTCGCCACAGACCTGCGACGACAAGTCTCTACCTTCCGTAGGCGTGGGTACAATTTGTGCCCACGACATTTCGTTATATACATTGTTTCATGCGATATGAATCGTTATGCGATTTATTAAATTTCTCCACTACGATTTATCAATCGCTCATTCGGTGTATTATATATAAATATACATAGGTATATATATATATATATATATATATATAGATATGTTAGTATATATATATATAATATATGTATGTATGTATGTATATATATATATATATAAAATATATGTATGTATGTATGTATATATGTATATATATATATATTCGAATTTTATAATAGATTCATAATAAATGTATACATATGCATATATATAAATATATAAATGTGTGTGTGTGTATGCTGATCTGAGTATATAACCATGTGTGTTTTTTTTTTTCCACAAGATTATATCTACAATTTAAGAATAAAATATTTGCATTATAGAATGCATATAAAATTCTCCAATAAATTAATCTACCCATATTGAGCATGCATATAAATATGAAACTTCTCAGAAGACATATGGAAGACACGAAGAAGACAGGGAATGTGCGATGCGAAAATAGCATAATTAAAATCACAAGAATCTACCCGGTTCTGATGCTAAATCGCTCTTCCTCAAAAAATTCACAGAGCAAGCTCCTCCCCTCTTCAGAATTCTCGAGTCCTCCAATGCTCCAATTGCTCTCCCAATGCTATCTCTAAGCTTCTATGAATGCCTAAATATAAAGAGCTTTCAAGAAACATCTAGAATGCTTCTAGAAACAGCTGGAAGGTGTCACCAACTAAGCATGGGTCTTTTCCAACCTTCAAGATGATCCATAGGGTTGTAGACACCATGTGCTTAATTGATGCACTAACCCCCGTGTTGTTGACATATGAGAAATAGAGAAGTGCATTAATTCCCATGCAAGCTTATAACTCCAATTTACTTTTTATATAATTTCTATTTAAATATTTATAACTTTTATTTTAAGTTTTAAAACTTTTATTATTATTATTTATTTATTACTTTATTATTATTTTATTATTATTATTAATTTTAATTTCTAATTTTCTTTTATTTAATTCTTTTTCCTCAATTAATTATAATCAAAATATCAAATAACATGATATTTTATTTTAATTTTCTCAAATAATTAATTTATTGATTAAATCTATTTATTAAGACTTAATTAATAGAAAATTCACCATAGACTTCCAAGATAAAATATGAAAACCCATCATAGAGAAAATCACTCAAAATCAGTCTAAAGGGTTAAAAATCACGAATTATGTCATCCGACACATTCGGTGGGTAAAATATTCAGATACTTGTCCTACCTCACTAGGACAATTGGTTTAAGGGTTTGAGATTTGGACTTGAGAATTTATCTCCCTTCTCTTATCATTGAGATAGTATAATAGGGTACGTTCATCCTAGCAATTCAGGGAAGTCGATACCTGGTACTTGCAACTTGCAAAAAAACCATGCATGTACATACAATATATATATATAATGCTAAGCTAAACAGACAATGGCAAAAAGTTGTGCATCATGTAGATCCTTACTAAGCAGGTGACTATGACTCCCTTCCTTAACCACATCAGAAATGCCATACAATAAGAAAACACACACACCATACACATGCAAGTATGGGGTAAGTATGCATAATAAAACACATAAGATAAAAAACCATCCATCTAATCATCAATAATAACTGAAAACAGTATAATGATCATCATGTATGTATGAAATGTATAGTCTAAATGATCTCATTATATAACCACTGAATCCATAACATAATGTCTGATAGTGTCAAAACAATACCACTAATCCATCAACATAAAACTAGTCTATCAAAGTTTGATAATAACAACAATGTCCAGAAAAGATGTGAATGAGGGTAGGCACTACATATGCTCACTCAATAGTGATTTTGCAAGAGGAAAGCACTCAGAGGATGTCTAAAAGAAACCAACAAATTTCTTAGGAGGCTACTGCATTATCCACACAATGAGTCTCAAGAAAAAAGCTTTTAGCAAGTCCAGATTTGAACAAACAAAATTGCCTCAAAAGGCTTCAACAACCCTTTTTCTTCCATGAGCCAAATATGAAGATGAAAATGCATAAAAATTTCAAGTTCAAGTTGTAGCAAATGGCTTCAAGAAATTGAATTCCATTCTTTTTCTATAGCAACACCCACCAGATCAAAAGAGCATGAAAGCTCAAGCAAATAAAATGTGCCCAGAAAACTCATAAGAATGACGGCTTGTAATCATACATTTCCACATGAATCTACAACAACATTACCCTTCAAATGGTAACTCTAAAAAAACATGGTAGCTCAAAATGAATAGATGTGCCTAGCAAGGAGAGAAAATAAAGAAAACTACAGTAGTGCCTTCAAGATCAAACATCCAAACAAGGAAAAGATTAAGAGAAATAACCATATTTAGCTATGAAGAAAAGATCAATTACAACTTTCACGCATTTCCAAATGAATTTACACAACATTACCTTATAAAATATGGCAACTACAACTTCAAAATGACAAGAGGAGATGAAGCCTTTTCTGTTGAAACCAGACATCCAAGCTATGAAAGGGAGTAATTTTGGACATGGTGACTTCAACTTCTGTAATGATCCAATCATAGAAAATAGCTTTAACATAAGAAGAAGTTCTAAGTTTTCATGGTAGCTACAAGTGAAATAAAAAACTTTCAAACCCTGACTGCACCTTTTCTCCAAGTTTTCCAACGAATGCAACATACCAAATGAATGTTTTAGGGTTGCAAAGGGATATGTTATGCCCTATTTCCTTTTCCATAATTTTTGAAATCCGTTTTGTGGCTTTTATTTTTTCCAAAACAAAGATAAAATGTAATACATATGCCATGGGTTTTGGGAAGGGGGAGGTTTAATTATTTTAAGGTTTTTCTTTTATTTGCATAGGTTCAATATTGTAAAACAGAAGTATTAGATGACATTTATAAGTTATTTCAATATTTTTGTTATTTCTTAAATGCAAATAAGAGGGAAAAAGGGAAATTTGAATTTTGTTATGATTAATGGGTCAATATAGCATGTGCAGAATACTTAGTCCTAAAAGTTGTATTTAAAGACTTAGTATTATCATTTATAGTCACAGAGAGTATATCTAGGGGCTTTTTGAGTCATTTTAGGACTGTGGGTCAAATTTTGAGCTTGTCTTGGCAATTTGAAGCCATTTATTGACAATTTGAGTCTTTTAAGGACAATTTTAGTGAGTCATAAGTCTCTTTATGGCTTAGTGGACCTTTTTCAAAGGTGGAACCTTATTTCATGGGTTGTTAGGTCCTCTTTTTGAGGCTATTTTCTGGCATTCGACCCAAAGGTTATAAAGGGTATTTAGTGAAGTTTTGCACTCACTTTTAGCTCAGTTCTGAATATGCAAAAAAGGGATTTTGTGACATATTTTCTGGTTTCCTTAAGATATTTTTATGTCTTTTATAACTCTATTTTCTAAACAGATATATGAATTGGAGCATTTTGGAGTAATTTTCTTCAGATTGATTACAAGCCTTTTCTTTTCTCTACAATTTTGTGTGAAAAGTCTAGTCTAGTTGATAAGATAAATTTGTGAGTTTTAGGACTCCTTTGTCTCTATCTTAACCCTTACCAAATTTTAGGAGTGTAAGTCTATTTGTAGATTACAGTGTGTGTCATTTCTTAAGACTATTAAGTAAAATAATATTATTTCCTTAGCTTTTCTTTTAAAACCCTCATTATGAAATATTTATGCAAACATTTTCAAAGTAGAAGTGTTTAAGTCATGGAGAGAATATTCCAAAGTGAAGTTGTTCATGTATTTTGTATCAATATTTTCTAGTGCATCACCTGTTAGCATAATTTTTGTTAAATTTCTTTTGTTTATAAGGCTATTAGTTGCATAGTTTTTCTTCCTTTTTCCCCAAAATCCTTTTATAGATTGTTCTTGAAGAGTATCAAGTGATAATAGAATAGGAACCAGCCTAGAACCCAGAGGTCTCACTTCATTTGCATGTCCCATGTAGAAGTGATTCCCATGTTATACCATAATTGATGAACTCATTTAGTTCGGTACTGGGTGCAAACTTTGGTACTTACATAAAGGAGTCAAATGTGTATGGAATGAAGAGTGTCAAAAGAGCATAGATCAAATCAAGAAATACTTGGCGAATCCTCCTATTTTAATGCCTCCTATCCTAGAGAAACCACTTATTCTATACATTTCAGCAACAAAGTCTTCCTTGGGGGAATTATTTGCTCAACAAGATGAATATGGGAAAGAAAGAGCAATATACTACAATAGTCTTACTCTTGTTTCATATGAGGTTAATTACACTAGTATTGAGAAAGCTTGCCTCGTAGTTGTGTTTGCTTGCCAAAAATTGTGACATTATATGCTTGCATACATTATACACCTCATAGCAAAAATTGAGCCACTCAAGTAATTTCTAGGTAAGGCTACCTCTTGGGTAGACTTGCTAAATGGATGATGATCCTTTTAAAGTTTGACATAGATTACATTGAGTGAAAAGAAATCAAAGGGCAAGCCATATCATATCAATTAGTTGATTTCCCACTGCAAGATGATGCACCTATTCAATTTTATTTCTCAGATGAGCACCTCATGTATATGACCAAAAGAACATGGAAGATGTTCTTTGATGGATCCTTTATGGCAAATGGTTCCAGAGCTGGTGTGTTGTTTGTTTCTCCTCATGGGTACACAATTCCTAAATCTTACTAGTTATTATTTCCATGTACAAATAACATTACTGAGTATGCAGCTTTAACAAATGGACTTAAGATGGCTATAGAATGGAGAATTATAGAATTACACATCTATGGGGATTCACAACTGATAATCAACCAAGTCAATGACAATTATTTAACAAAAAATGAGAAATTGGTACCTTACAAACAAATGATTGATTCCTTGAGATGCTACTTCACATTTGTCTTATTTTAGCACATCCCTAGAGCAAAAAAAAAAGCAGTTGATGCTATGGCTACACTTTCTTCACTTCTTCAATTAGAGCAACATGAATCAAGATTTGAATTCTTGGTGGAAGAGCTACATCACCCTATCTATGATTCCAAAGAAACTCATGTTATTTGTACCCTTGTTGGTCATGAGTCATCCTGTTTCAGTGCCATTTATTCATACCTTTATGATGGCATTATGGCTAAAATCTTTAACCAATCTAAATGCAAAAACCTTATTCAAAACACCTCTCACCATTCCCTTATCTCTAGAGATTTGTATAGGAGGAGTCTAGATGGAACACTTCTTAGATGCTTATAAAAGGAAGAATTTGATCAAGCATTAGTTGACATCCATGAGGGCATCTGTGGGGGACATTCCAATGGTCTTTTCATGGCTTGAAGGTTTCTTAGGGTGGGGTACTATTGGGCCACAATGTAGATTGATGCAGTAGCTTTTGCAATGTCATGTGAAAAGTGTCAAAAACATGGTAACCTGATACATGCTCTAGGTAGGGAACTCATTCCTTCTATCTATCATTGGTCATTTTAGCATTGGGTCTTTGATCTTGTTTTGCAGATTCATCCCAACTCATCATGTGGACACAAGTTTATTATCACTGCTACTGATTACTTCACTAAATGGGTAGAAGCTATCCCACTTTTTGCTGCCTCAGGCAAGACAATTTCTCTATTTATTCTGAATCATACTATCTATAGATATGGAGTTCCTTCTAAGATTAGCACTGACAACTGTGGCCAATTTAAAAATAAGGACCTTAAACAACTTTGTAAGAAATTTAAGATAAAACAACATTGGTCCTCTATTTACTTCCTACAAGGAAATGGTCAAGTAGAAGCATCAAATAAAACCATTCTCAAAATCTTACATAGATTAATTCACAAGAATGGTAGAGATTGGCACTTATAGATAAATCCAAATTTGTGGGCCTATAGAACGAGTATTCCTACTCCTACTGGGACTACTCCTTTTGCCCTTACATATGGTGTTGAAGCTGTGTTACCTTTAGAGGTTGAGATTCTTTCACTCAGAGTTTTCCTCAAAAGTGTAGTTATAGATGAAGACTATTGCACCATAAGACTTCAAGAGTTAGAACTTCTAGATGAGAAATGCCAAGCATCATTTGACCATATGAGGGTCTATCAAAAATGCATGTCAAAAACATTCAACAAAAATGTTCACCCTACAAAATTCCATGTGGGAGATCTTGTCCTATGTGAAAATCCTAAGAATCAACAGAATAGAGATCAAAAGGGTAAATTTGAACCTAATTGTCTTGGACCTTACATTATTATAACAACTTTTGGCTCTGGTGCCTATTTACTATCTACAATAAAGGGATAGCAGCTCCCTAATCCTATCAATGTCTTGCACCTAAAGAAGTTCTATCCATGATGCCCATTCTATTTGGGTGCATCTTTGTACATATTTATTGATCCTAAAAAATACCAAAAAATGATATATTTCAAAAATCCAAAAAATAATGATATATTGTCAAAATTCTGAAAATTGGAAAATGTTTTAAAAAAATGATCATCTTAGTAATAAAAACTTTGATGTATCTCCAAAAAAAAATATATTCCAAAAATAAATAAATAAAAAGAGAAAAATAATAATAATCCAAGTGGTGAAAACCTAAAAATGGGCAACACTTGAGGCCTTTGCACCCCTATTTCTTAGCATGCATCCTCGATACTTGGCCTTTCTCCATCATGCCTTGTCCTTGTTGCCTTGATTTGGAATTGGTCTTTGTCTAGGGGGCATAACTGTGTTAACTTTGGTCTCTTGGCTATGTTAGTCTTTAGGACACCTTGCAAATGGTGTTTTTCAACACCACGCCAACTGTATTTTTCAATACAACCTCTAACATCGAGTGTTTTTCAACACTTATTTGTTTGGTCTTACCCAGTTTTCTCATGTGATCTTACCTGCTTGCAAGCATTCAATCATTATCCTCAAAACTCAATATCAGTTAACACAATTAAATTTTTAAACATGACACTTAATGCTTGACCTATGTCATAATCTTTTCTTTTTGTGTTGACTGTTATTGATTTTCGTTGAGTGTCCTTGTCTAATAAGTCTCTTTGGGATGCATAGATAGAGGACTTGGGGCATGGGGCATGTTTTTATTTGTTTTCTACTTGTGGGTGTGGTCTTGAAACTCTAAAGTGTCTCTTGTTGTCCCCTTGAAACACTTTGGAGATTTGAGGCATCATCCTTGACTGTTTTTGCACAACCATTCTTATGGTCATCCTAGAAGCTATGCCTTGATGGGAGCATGGTTTTGCTACATTAAATTGGGTAAACTAACATCAAAGTCACCTTGATCTTTATGTCTTTGATGCTTATGTTAGAATCTTTCCATATTCAATCCGATATAAATCACATTCATATCTTCATAGTTGCACTTGTGACTAGTGACGATTGTGTGATTTTTCTAATATTCGTTAATAATGCCCCAATGATTAAAATAAGTTCTTTAACATTCTCTAATGAATGATGAACACAAAATCCTATGTTATATTTTCTCTATTTCAAGTACACCTTTGCATTTTCATGTAGCTTGCATTATTAGACTTCATGTTAGTTTACATTTTTAGGCTACATTATGAGTTTGAGAGGGTTTTTCCTTCATCTTTCTTGTGAACTTTAATCAACTGTGGTCATTTTTTTATTGTCATTTCCTTATCTTCTTTTGTGATCTCAATCAAAATTTTTATCTTAAATAGTTGATTGATTTTGGGGCATTCTATTTCTTATAGAAAATTTTCTTTTCTTCTTTCCATTTCTTTCCATACCTTCCAAATTTCTACCTTCCATTCATTTTCACCCCATTTCTTTTCTTCTAATTCACCTTTGGGGCATAATATTTCATGCTTGATGATCTACCTTGGTTCTGTGATTCTTATATCTTTCATCTTGCATCAAGAAATTTATCTTTTGTTCAATTTGATCAAATTTATCAATTTGTTGTTTCTCCTCTATCCCATTTCAATTTCAATACTTGATTCAATTTTATCAATTTTATCCTCGACATTTTAAAGTCAAAATTTATTTGTATTCTTTGTCCTGATGTGTTCTCGAATCGACCACACATCTAGATTGTTTTGTGATCCCAAATTGATCTCACACTTCACTTTCTTTCTTTGACTACATGTGTTCCCAAATCGACCACACATTAGTCAAAGAGGGGCAAATGTATGCACCCTAAAATGGTCACCTAGACTATGGGCCCCCATTATTCAATTTATCAATTTCCTGAATCAATGGTTTGCAATATTTTAATAAATCAATTCAAATCAATTTCTTTGATCAAATTGTAATTAATTTAATTATTTCAATATTTTCTAAGGTTTGATCATTTTATCCTAAGTCTTATTTAAAAGAAAAATTCTCTTTTAATTGAATAATTAATCCACATTTAATTAATTAAGAGAAATGACCCCTCTTTTAATTTAATTAAATATTTCCTGTTTAATTAAAAGAACTTGCTCCCTTTTAATTAAATAAAATCCCATTTGAAAAAGAAAATTAAATAAATTCCTTTTTCTCTACACTCAAATGCACATATTTCTAAGTGGGATTCTATTTAATTTTCCTCCTCTTTTCTCATTGGTGGAATTTTGTCTCACACGAATCATTCTTTCTCCACCCTTGATTAAATCTTATTTCCTCTTAATCTTAATCATCTATTCTTCTTTATAAGGGAGAACCCTTTCCTCATTTTTGACATCCATGATTATGCTATTGTTATGTTGCAGGTTTGGAAAGCAATTTTTGGAGGAGTTTGAGCATTGAAGATTTTTGTGGAGAACTTCTATCTTCTTGTCTTCTTCTCTCATGCATCCATGGCTTCCATCATCATGATCCATCCTTTCATTTTCATATTAGCTTAGATCCATATTTGCTTTCATAGATTAATCTTGCATTGTTATTTCCTTTCATAGATTAGATTTCCTTTCTTGCATTGATTTGCATTGTCACCATTTAGATTAGTTTGCATCTTAATTTGCATTCATATTTTGATCTTTGAATATCTCATTTCATGGTGTACTTTCATGGGCACAAACTAGGTTAAACTGAGGGCCTGCACTACAAACCCTTACACTTCATGAATAGAGAGCAATGATCTACCATTCAAGACCTCATTCTTGAGAAAGCTTGGATATAATGACTCATAGAAGTGTGTCAACATTTTAGGCATACACTTAGATCTTCTACTTTGGCAGTTAGTTCTAAGACTATTGGTTCTATCCCTTAATCTGTAGTTATTTTTGTTGCTAGTGCTACTATTGGATCTATTGTTTCTATTAGTCCTTCTACAATTGGTCCTTCCTTTATTATTCTAGGGTCTCAAGACTTGGTTTCCCAAGATTGGAAGAATAAGGCCTCTATGGTGGAGGAGGGGTGGACCCCTGTAATTGGAAAACATCATAAAAAGACCCGTCTACAATTTGAAATGGCATTACTCTCTCAGAAGAAGGGAGGTAATGGAAAAGCCTAATCTTTTATTTCTAGGTTGCAAGAAAAATGAGCTTCATATGTTGTACCTTCTTTACTACCAGTTTCTTTATGTCTGATCTACGGGGTTTCAAGATCCTTCCAAAACCTTTTGTTTGTTGGGGATGTGTTCTTGTTGTATTTTTTGTTTTGTTTTTGTCTTGTCTTGTTTGTGTTCTATATCATTTGGTAGAGTTGATTAAATATCTTTAATGAGGGTTTCAAGTCCCTTTATTTAAAACCTGCTTTGTTCTAGGTTTGAGGGTCCCTTCAAAACCTGTTTTCCTAATCAAAAACATTATATTATCAATAAGATCATGATATATTTGATGTTGTAAAGGTTACAATTATTTAAAAAATAATGAAGTTACATTACAAAAGTTAAATGTAATTTTATATTATACATTGATAATTTAATTGTATATGATAAGTTATTAATTTTTATAGTTAACAGGCCGAAGTTGAGAGTATTTATTATTTTATTGTTATTTTTTGAGATTAATTATTATTAAATTTTAAGCTCGAGTAAAATCGAACCCAATACCTCCCAAATAAGAGGCTCACAATTTATCGTTATTTTGTAGGCTCTTGCCTATTTCTATACAATAATTTAATATAATATAACATTATTTATAATTTAATCAGTATTGAATTTAAATTTAAGTTATTAAAATCAATTTGGTAAAGTATATTTGTGTAAACTTATGTTTTCAAATCAAAACAATGTATTTCTCATTATGTAATTATAGAATGTAATGTAATGTTTCAAATAAATTCTAATAAAAGGAAAAGAACATAACTATAACGAATGTCTCAAAATGAATTGTTGAAGGTTTTGTAGATTGAATGGTAAGATAAGTGGATTTGACCTACATGAAATGAATTTGACTCAAAAATTATCATTTTCAATGCTTTAGCCTACATGAACTTAACCTAAATATATTTCACTCTAAAAATACTTAAGTGAATCATAATAGAAATATCACAAAAATAACTATAAGTTAAAAATATTCAATAACCATCAATAAGAACTTGTATTAAAAGACAACCATTTAAAAATTGTAAATTCTTAATGTGTGAAGGTCATAGAGAAAATATGACAATATCTTGGTAAGGTGATTATTTGACCCATAAATATGACTAATCATTTTGAACTAGCATTGTTGGGTACATATTTTTTCATCAAGCACAATGGAAATAAATAGGGCTTTCTAATAACTAGTGTTTATCTAGATATTAGAAACCTAAATCTAACCAATGAGAGTTAAACTAAGTCCTTCCTTGGTAAGTTTAAGGTTATTGATGGTTGGATAGATGTTTTCTTTCTTATAAATATGTCTAATTTGGAATGTAATTTTTTAAAATAAAATAACCAAATGTTGGTAACTAAAGCATTACTTTAATGATAACCAATTATATTTTTTATTAAGGACCAAACAAGTTTTTATGGGACCCAGAATCCCTTACAAATGAGTTTTATGGGGATCCAAAAGCCACTAACACAAACACTTTCAATTGGAGACATCTGAATATGTTGATGAGGTCATACATGGATATGTAAATCCACTCATGGTGGTTCAAAGACAATACTTGATTGCAGAAGACCCTTAAAACAATCAAAAAAATTCATTTGAGCACTTAAATCTTAAAGCCCAGAGTCATATTCATTTTTTCTCTAATTTCAAGTTGATTATCTATAGTTAGTTTTCAATCACTTAAGTTATTTGTCAAGCCCTTTTAGTCATCTAGTGACCAACCCCTTGATTGGCTATCTTGGTTGCTTTAGTCATGGTTTTTCTATTTTATGTTTTATCAACTATCTCTTATTCACAGTTACCAGCTAGAGGGATTACCTCATTCCATTTTACTAATCCTCCACCCATGTTAGCAACTCCCCCCATTTCCCATAAACCTTTCCTTATTCTAATTTAATTGACATGGTGATAAAACAACTAAATAGTTGTTGAAATGTTAATGTTCAAATTTAAATTCCAATGATCATTTGGCTCCAAGAAAAACATAAGTCTCTTGTGTAACATTTTATAAATATATAATCTTCCACTCTACAAGTTTTTTGCTCTAAAAGTATTTGAATTTTGGCCATGGATTTTTCTTCCTATGAGGGTGCACGACTCCATGGTTTTGGACCCCCCATTTGTCTGAATTTTTTTCTTGGTGTTGACTTCTAACCTTGGGGCCTAGGGAGAAGTTGAAAAAATTGTCATAAATCCCACACCATCCATAAGTGTAGTTTATTTAGTTCAATAACATGACAATTCACCTATAAATTATCTCCCTAATGATGATTTGGCTTTCCTTAGCACCTATCCCAAGGTAGGTGAATATAAGGAATAAACTTAAGTAATTTCAGTTGGCAGTGTGGAAGGATGGAAGGACATCCCAGTGGGAAGATCAAACACAACCCTCTAAAATGAAGAACCCAAAATTTTTCGCTACAGTAATGGTCCTAAGATATTCCTTCTAGATGTGGTGGTAGACAGCATTTGCTCATCTCTCCATTTATGCTTAGTGGGATGATTTATTGCATTGAGACCATCAAATGACATGGTTTGAAAGTGATGTGGTCATAAATGAAAATTGACAGGGAGTGTTTACACTTCAACTATGTTGGATGATCTCTTTTTGTTCAAATTTATTGCTATTAAAAATTTGGCACTAGTTCTACCTAGTTCTTGTACTTATGGGAAACATAGTCTAGCTCTAGCTAGGTGGTATCATGGGTTTGATCCACCTACATAACTCTATTGTATAACCCCCATTTAGGTAAGATTACATGTCCTTCATCTAGAATGTTGTAATGAAAGTGTTTAGATGGATTGGAAACCCATTTGGTCACTATGTGTTAGTAGATATTGTTACTATTTAGAAACATAGGCTTGTATGTGCTATATTTTGTGCTAATTTTGTTGTGAACAAACCCCTCCCCAACTTTTTCACTCTCAACATAAAACATGGGAAAAAGTATCAGGCCATTGTGTATGAGAATGTTGGTCTATAGTGCTATAAATTCTCTAAGTTTGGCCATGTTGTTTTAGACTATAAAATCTCTCAACCCAAAGAAAAGGAGAAAGTAGGAACTCAAGGGTTGTCAATAAGAATGGTTTGGAGAGCATTTCCTCCTCCATTGCCCCTCCTAAGATACTAGCATTGGATGTGGGAGAAATTAGTAATGCTTAGGAGTAAGAGAATAAGGTGTTTAGTTCTAGAGTAGATGGTAATCCCAAGGAAGGTTAAAATATAATAGGTGCTTACCCTTTCCTATAAAACCTAGATGAATTATTGCACACCCTAAAAAATATGTCACAACCTATATGGATGGATTATGGGTTTGATAGAATAATTGATTCAAAATGTTGATTGGTTGATGAAGTATAATGTTGATGATGATTTTGTACTGAATATAGCATGATTTGATAATAGGACAACCAATTATATTGTTATTGATGTCAAACTATTTGACATGTTGTTTTGATGTGTTACCATATATTATTAAGTTACAAAATGACTTATGTGTTGTTATCATACAAAGATGTTAAGTGATAAGTATACATGCTAAGTATATGATATCACTTTATTTGACTAAGTTATGAAGACATGAATCAAATAGGATAATAGTTAAGACAAACAATAATGAACAATTGAATGATTTGAGTGGTTTATCTATATCTATAAAGGAATTAGCTGATTCAATTGATGGATATAATTCATGAAGATGTTGAGAAAAATTAGTTAGGATAAAACCCTATAGTGAATATAGGTAAAGATGATTTGATTAGTTGGAAGTGAAATAGACAAGGAGAAGTTATATAGGTAAACTAGAAATTAGATAGGTAAAATAAAGATCTTATTAGTAAACTATCTTATCCATGAATTGGAAAGAGAAATTTATCGATACAAAGGAATGATAGGTAAATAGGAAAATAAGAAAATTCTTATCAAAGATAGTAGAGTGCTATTAGAGGATGAAGAATAGTTAGTAAAGATTTAAGGTACAGTTTTAACATTTGAATTATTATTGAAAAGTGTGAATTGTATTGGGTAGCTAGAAGACTAATGTGTGATTTAAGGAAAGAGGTGATGACTCAAAGATTGAGGTAATGTGTTTGAGGAAGATTCTTCAAGAAATTTCTACAAGATTAAAATGACTTATGGAAAATATCAAATGGAAGGATGACATGGTCAGAAGGAAAAAAAATGAATGGTTGGATTTGTTATAGTTAGTCTGGATCTTTGGATTTAGGTTTTGGTTTGTGATCAAAAAAGTTTCTACTTAAGGAAGGAAAATGAAATTTTTTTTTATCATAACATCATGAAATTGTTGTTGGATATTGAGGTAAAGGAAAAGGAGATTAAAGAAGGTTGCAGTTATAGAGGAAGACTCAAAGTTGAGTGAGATCAGATTAGAGGATCAAATAGGTATGTTGATGTGTTAAGGAGATTTATTGGGTATAATTTAGTAGAGTTAGTGAAAACTACCTATAATTGCTTATCTATTACTCTCTACCCATTATAGCAGAAAAATCCCTTAATTGGTTTGCCCTACAGGTCTTTATAAAATCCTTTAACCAAGTGACATTCTCAAAAGAGTGTTCAAAATCCTATAACAAGGTTATTCCTAATAGGGTATAATATGTTAACAAGTCTTCATGGAAATCCCTTAACTAGGTAGCATTTAATAGCGATTTTGTAACCCTTAACCATACAATCTTCTAATAAAGTGTATTGTAGTAGAGTACAAAATTTGTGAGCATGATTCTTAAACCATGGTTTTTACCCTATTTAGGTTTTCATGAGATATATCAGGTATTAATATTGTGTGGATGATTATTTATGTGTTGCATTTTATTTTTATGTTTACTTTACCAATAATGTTGGTAATAGGTTAAATAAGTTTTTAAAGGATAATCTAGTTGATAAAGTTTTTTGGGCATGTAAGTTTTATTAGATTAGTGATTACTAATTCATACCCCACCCCTCTCTATAATCATTCTTATACATATAATTGGTATCAAAGAGTTGGTTCCCTAATTTAAGAAGTCTTAAATAACTAAGGGAAAAGATCTCACGATGTATATGAAGGAGGCACCCAAATTTGACAAGAACATAGATGTCTTTGACACATGGGTAAGCAGGATGAAGTTGCACCTATTAGGACATTTAGACACAATTTGTTGGAAATGATTGAAAAGATCATGAATGAAGAATAACAGAACTAGTAAAGAATGTTTTCAATCATTATTTTGTCATTGATTTCAAACTTGCTAGTTGTAGGAATGACAATTGCTTAAGTGATCCAAATACTATCAATTGGTTGATTAACAAGGAGGAGGGAATCAATGAGATGTAACTAGAGCAACTAGAGAAAGGTTGAAGTTATGATGTTGTAATGAAGTATAAGGATTAGCTAAGCCATTGATGAAATAGTGTATTGATGACATACTCTAAGACACAGGGAATGGACACACTAAGACACATCAAAGATGTAAGGTTTAACTAAGTTCATTTGAGAGAGCCAAGCAAGCTAGTTGAAGCTGATAAAATTCTTAGTTGAAGCCAAGAAAGTTCAACTTCAATGTGTGCTAAGCAATCCTTGAGGTGCCGAGTAATAGAGGATTTCTCAAGTGCCGAGTAACACAAGATTGTTTAGGTGCCGAGTAAAACAGGATCATTCAAGTGCAGAGTAATTCAGGAAAAGACTTCAAGTGCCAAGCATTAGTAAATGCAGTAGAAGTTGAGTAACATAGAAGGTGTCGAGCATCAGTAAAATCACTACCTTTGAGCTATCCAACTTTGATAGCTACAAGCCAGAAAACTTTGAATCTACATTCAAAGCCAAGATGACAATAAAAGACAACGAGGAGGTGCAAGCAAAGAAAAATAATGGAAAAGGAAAGTATGTATCTAGTGACAGTAGCACTGATGAAGATGATGTAGACCAATTGGAGGCATTAATAGCAAGGAGATTTCATAGAGGAAGAGGCAAATTCAAAGGTAAGTTGCCAATCATTTGTTTCAATTGTAATGAAGTTGGTCATACTACAGCCAGATACACACAAAAGAAAAATTACAAGGATGGAGGAAACCTCAAGAACAAGAAAGAGGATAACAAGGACTACAGAGGTAAAGGCAAAAGATGCTACATCATTGAAGAAGATTCTTACAAGAATGATGATGAAGTAATCTATGTGGCTATGAAAGATGAATTAGATGAAGATGAAGCAACTACCCTAGTAACCTGCATGAACAAGAATAACAAATGGATCATAGACATCAGATGCTCTCATCACATGACTGGAGATAAAAGTAAGTTCATTTCCCTTACTCAATATGAAGGAAATAGTGTTATATTTGGTAACAATACACCATGTTAGATCAAAGGGAAAGGTAGTATCAAGCTTACTAAAAAGATATCATGTGATAATGCATACTATGTTGAAGGCTTGAATTACAACTTGTTAAGTGTCTCATAGTTAGGCAACACAGGATGCAAGGTTGAATTTGAAAATGGAGTTGCCAAGATCTATGATTCTCAAGGAAGTCTAATAGGAAAAGGTGACCAAACTAGGATTAATTTGTTCTACCTAGACATGGAAGATGCTTCTTGTCTCATTTTTCAAACTGATGATGTATGGTTATGGCACAAGAGGCTATGTCATGTAAATTTTGACAATCTGATAAGCATCAGCAAAATGAAGAAAGTCAGAAGTCTACCAAAGTTGAAGAAGCCTGATAACACCATGTGCAAACAATGCCAACTAGGGAAGATGACCAAGTCAACTTTCAAAAGCTGGGATTATACTTCTAATGAAGTATTAGAGCTAGTTCATACTGGCTTGTGTGGTCCTATTGAAGTGCAAAGCTTCAAAGGTGACATATACATAATGCTATTTGTAGATGACTATTCAAGGATGATGATAGTCATGTTCCTGAAACAAAAATTAGATGCGTTCCAAATGTTTAAATGGTACTTGGCCAGAGTTGAGAAAGAGACTGGGAAGAGCCTAAAATGTCTTAGATCTAATAGAGGAGGTGAATTCACATCAAGAGAATTTGAAGAATTCTACAATGAAAGAGGAATCAAAAGGAAGACATTAGCACCTAGGACTCCACCTCAGAATGGTATAGTAGAAAGAAGGAATAGATTAGTTATTGACTATGCCAGGACCTTAATGATGGAGAAAAATGTTGCACTCAAGTACTGGAGAGAAGTTGTAAGTACTATAGTCTACACACTCAATAGAGTTCAAGTCAAGAAAGGTACAAATGCAACACCTTTTGAATTATGGTATGGGCATTCTCCTAATATAAAACATTTCAAAATATTTGGATGCAAATGCTATATATATAAAGAGTCTAGAAATGGAAAGTTTTATGCAAAGAGTGAGGAAGGCACGTTTCTTGGTTATTCTACTAGAAGCAAAGCTTATAAGTGCTTGAATGTTAACACTAACAAAGTAGTAGAAAGAAATAATTTGAAATTTGATGAGCTTGCAGAAGTTCAAAGTGTTAAGAACACCAAGAAAGTAGAAGAATAAAAGACCTTTGTATACTTTTATGAAGGTATACCTAATAATGGTGAAGTTGCAACTCAGAATGACAATCAGTAACAAAATCTAGTATCTGCTGAGTCACAGATAGTGAATGTCGAGCAGCAGACACATTCAGAAGCTGAGCTGTAGAATACAAAGAATGTTCATTCAGATTTTGAGAACTATCAACATGAAGGAAATGAAGAAATATCTGATGAAAAAATATATAAAGATTTAGATTCTGAAAGAGACAACATGCAAACAAGGAAAGAACCAGTATTGGCAAAGTATGTAAGAAGACATCATCCTACGGATCAAATTATTGGAAACAAAGAGGTAGGACCAATGACAAGTAATAGACTCAGAAGTGAGACATGTCTACTCAGCAAAATGGAACCAAAAATAGTAAGTGAAGCCACAAAAGATGATGACTGGTACAATGCTATGAAAGAAGAAATAGAACAAATTGAAAAGAACAAGACATGGACCTTAGTCTCAAGACTAGTTAATAAGAATGTAATTGGAACCAAGTGGGTGTTTAGAAACAAGTTAGATGAGAATGGTGAAATCATAAGGAACAAGGCAAGACTAGTCTATAAAGGGTATGCACAAGAAGAATGAATAGACTATGGAGAAACTTTTGCTCCAGTTGCCAGAATGGAAGGAGTAAGGACCTTACTAGCATATGCAACCGTCAAAGGATTTAAAGTCTATCAAATGGATGTTAAGTCCACATTTCTAAATGGTATACTTGAAGAGGAAGTCTACATAGAGCAACCAGAAATATTTGTTGATGAAAATAACAAAAAAAAGTTATGTAAATTGCATAAGGCTCTATATGGATTAAAGCAAGCACCTAGAGCTTGGTATGAGAGACTTCAAAAGTATCTAGTGCAAATAGGATTTGAAAGAACTGATGATAAAAACAACATGTACATCAAATTAGAAGAAGGTAAGGATATCCTTGTATCTGAAATCTTTGTGGATGACATAGTTATTGGAGGAAAGGAAGCACTTTGCAAAAGTTTTGATAACAAAATGAAACATGTGTTTGAGATGTATATGTTTGGAGAAATCAAGTTCTTTGTTGGATTGAAAGTACATCAACTAAAACATGGTATATTCATGACACAATCAAAGTACATCAAAGAGATACTCAAGATGTTTGGATTGGAAGACTCCAAACCAGTCAACACACCAATGGCAATAGGACATAAGCTATCCAAAAATGATGAATCAACTGAAGTCAATAAAACAATGTATATATCCATGATTGGAAAACTACAATATGTTGTACATAGCAGACCAGACATAGCATTAGCAGTTGGAATAGTGGCTAGATTCTCTGCTAATCCTAGAGAAAATCATCTCATGGCACTAAAAAGGATAATGAGGTATCTCAAAGGAATTGATGATTTTGGCCTATACTACAAAAAGAATGAGAAGTTTGAGCTCAATGCATACACAAATGCAGATTAGGGAGGCAACATTGATGATAGGAAAAGCACAAGCGGAGAACCATTATTCTTAGGTAAAAGGCTAGTTACTTGGACTAGCAAGAAACAAAAATGCACATCTCAGTTCACTACAGAAGCAAAATATGTGGCAACAACAGTCAATTGCACAAACATTGTGTGGCTCAAACATCTATTGAGAGGAATGAAAGAAGAGGTAACCAAACTTGTGATACTGTATTTTTATAATAAAAAAACTATAAACATATTCAAGAATCTAGTAATGCATGCAAAAACCAAGCATATTGCAATCAAGTATCACTATGTCAGAGAATTGGTGGAAGACAAACAAGTGAAGATGGAGTACATTCACGCAAAGGAACAAATTGTAGATATCTTGACCAAACTATTTCCCAAGGATACTTATGAATATATTAGAGTCAAGTTGGGGGTAATGCCCCTAAATCAAGTAGTCTAAAGCAAAAAAGAAGCTATCCTACATCAACATGAGTCGATCCTTGAAATATCAGAAGAATGATGCAGAGGATATTAACAGGAGCATAAACTCCAGATCAGTCATGAGCATGGTGATAGAGGGAGAAAACATGAGATGCAAAGCTTATATTTAGCATGTTGAAGATGCTACATCTTTGACATTTATGTCAAAGAGGGAGATATTTATGAGAAACTGATCAATGAAAGGTAAAGATATGGAGATGTATGAGAATGTATGAAAGGAGAGATGAACGAGGGAGATTCAGAAGAGATAAGAAACTAATCAGCAAGCAGCTCTTGGAAGGATCAGGAATACAGAGTAAGGATGTAGCAGTCAAGAGGGAGAAGTAGAACAAAGGATTCAATTTGTATCAACAAAAGAGGGAGACATGATACAAAAAGGAAGATATGTAATGACAACAATTTTTTTGTTTGGTATATAATTTTAGTGGTAACTAAGTTGATCAGCTTAATCAATTGATTAGTTTGGTTTGCCATCAATAACAAAGAGGGAGATTGTTGGAAATGATTGAAAAGATCATGAATGAAGAACAATGGAACTGGTAAAGAATGTTTTCAATCATTATTTTGTCATTGATGTCAAACTTGCTACTTGTAGGAATGACAATTTCTTAAGTGATCCAAGTACTATCAATTGGTTGATTGACAAGGAGGAGGCAATCAATAAGATGTAACTAGATCGACTAGAGAAAGGTTGAAGTTATGATGTTGTAATGAAGTATAAGGATCAGCTAAGCCATTGAAGAAATAGTGTATTGATGACATACTCTAAGACAGAGGGAATGGACACACTAAGACACATCAAAGATGTAAAGTTTAACTAAGCTCATGTGAGAGAGTTGAGAAAGCTAGTTGAAGCTGAGCAAATTCTTAGTTGAAGCTGAGAAAGTTAAACTTCAGTGTGTGTTGAGCAATCCTTGAGGTGCTGACTAACACAAGATTGTTCAAGTGTCGATAACACAAGATTGTTCAGGTGCCAAGTAACATAGGATTGTTCAGGTGTCGAGTAACGCAGGATTGTTTAGGTGCCGAGTAACATAGGATTGTTCAAGTGCCAGGTAACTTAGGAAAAGACTTCAAGTGCTGAGCATCAATAAATGTAGTAGAAGCCAAGTAACACAGAAGGTGCCAAGCATCAGTAAACCAATGATGCCGAGTGGCTGCATTATTTGTTAAGTCAAAAGATTCACCAGATCAATGATGATAAGTTTGTTAGATTGAATTTTGTGAATTAGTTGGATGATAAGGATGATGAATAGATGCCATAGAATTCCATGTAAACCATGCAAACCAGTTTTGGGTGAATACTAATGGACTTGTCATGAAGTTTCTAGAAGAAGCAATTTGGAGGGAAAATAATATCATTCTCCCAAATCAAATCAAATTGTTGAGTGGGAAGATTTGAGTGGAAAATGAAGAATATAAATTCTTTATAAGAAGTTATAGGTCAGAGATCAAATGGGAGAGAGTGAGTTGGTCACAAGTGTGGTCATGTGAAGAAGCCAAGAGAAGGCTAGTATGAAGTGTCAAAAGAAGGACACAGTGAGGAGTAAGTACAGAGGATTAAGACTCTAAGTTGATCAAGTGACCATAGAGTGTATTGGCATAACAAGTGGAAGAACTCAAGGAGATAGATCTTGAAGGGTGGACAAGTTGTCAGCACTGTAAGGAAGAAAAGCCAAGCAAAGAAAAGAACTGAAGAGTGATCTAAAATCTGCAAGGTTAGAGTTGCAATCTTTATCAGGTCAAAACCTTTCTAATACTTTCTTACCATTTTATTAGAAATTGAAATCCTACATTGCTAGGTTAGCTTAATAGCTAGGTGGATAAGCCTCAAGAAAATGATAGAAGATCCCTAGGAGAAGGATAAGAGATCCTTAGGAGAAGGATAGGAGATTCTTAGAGAGGGATAAAAGATTCTTTTGAGAAGGTGATTGTAAATCCCATGGAATTGGGTGGGCCTAACAACTCTATGTAAATCTTTTAACAGGGTGGCATTCTAAGTTGAATGTTCTTAAGTCCTCTAACAAGGCACACTCCTAACAAGGTGTAGAAATCCTTTAATAGGGTCACATTTAACAGTGTGTTGTAGCCTTTAATAGGGCAAACCATTAGAAGTGGTTGAAATGAATTATGCAGTTATTTTGTGGGTATCATCCCCACCCCAGTTTTACCTTCTTATTCCTGGAGGGTTTTTGGGTCACCAAAATCCTTTGTGTTATGTGGTGATGCATGTTTACTTTTCATGATTGTTTAATGTTTAATTGCATGCATGATGATTTCAATTATATGCCATTAAGGATTTGACAAGAAAGTAAAAAGGTTAGAAAGAAAAATTTGTATTGGACATTATCAGACCTTGAATAATTGATTCACCCCCCCCTTAGTTATTCTAAAAGAATTCTAATACAGTTATTAGGTATTTGACTACAGAGTATGTAAAACCTAATAGAATCCCTATTGTCGATGACAAGAGAAAAGCACTAGTTCATAAATCAATAATAATATAATTTGTAAGTGCTTTGAACAATTTAGAATATGTTGACATCAAGGGCTTGGATAGTGCTAAGGATATGTAGGATAAACTATTGAAAGTACACAGTGGAGATGAACATGTATTAAAGATGAAGTTTGATAGTCTTAAAGAAATATGATGAGATGAGCACACAGGAAAATGAAACCATTACTTAGTATGGAACAAGGATAAAAGAAATTGTCACTACTATTAGAGGAGCTAGAGGAAAACATGATGAAGATGATTTTGTAGGTAAAGTTATTAGAACCCTCACATCAAAGTATGCAATTATAGTTTTTTTAATTTAAGAGTTAAGGTTAGTAAGTTACATTAGGTTCATTAATTGAAAAGTTCACTACATTTGAGTTAAGTAATTATGGTAATAGCCATCCTATTGTTAAGACTACATTTCAAGCTTCCCTAAATATTGGTTAATCTAGAAAAGGAAGGGCTATTACTTACAGTTCAGATGATTATGATGTTATTCCCAACTAGTACTAAGAGGGGGGGGGGGGGTGTGAATCAATATGATAATCACAAACCACCTAATATTCAACACAAAAGCATACATTTATGACATAGATAATTTTACATGGAAACCCCCAGTGTGAGGCTGAAAACCACAATGAGAGTAATGTACCCACTAGTCTTTCCTTGCAAGAAAAAGGGCGCCTTATTAAAGGCTTATATCTATTCCTTTTGAGAATGTATCTTGTTAGGAATGCCAGTAACCTATTAGGATTACAACAACTTGTTAAGGCTACATCACTAGAGGATTTAGATCTATTTCTGAGAGATTCCTTGTTAGAGGATTTCAAAGACTTCTTACAATTCTGTCATGTTAAATGATTATAATAGATGCAATGGTTAGAAATCAAACTAATGTAGTGATTTAAATATATGTCACACCTTTCTTGGTAGATCCTTTCTTACATTCTCTTCAAGATACTCTAATCTTCCTCTGCTAATCTAGCTTGGGTGAGATTCCTTTTGGCCCTTTCCCTTGTTTTTATTGTGAGCTTGGCACTTGCTATAGCTCTCTATTTGCAACTACCTTCCTCTAATTAATTCTTTGGCTTTTAGAGTCATGGAGACAATAATATTCTTGGCTCTTTCCTTTTGAACAATGATATTTTTCACTTCTTCACCTTTTTGTCAGCTTACTTAAAACTATTTCAAGTGATCCTTAAATCACTTCCTCAGATTGTAGATGTAAAGCCTAAAGTTATCCCACTCAAACTACAACTTGAATTTTGAACTCCACAATGAGCATAGTCACAAGACACCCATGACTACTAGATGCCTATTCTTATAGGCCATCTTGTTCATCTGCAAGTCTACAATTAGACTTGTGATCTTGCATGCTCCAATCACATTTTGTTTAACTACTCTATTACATGTCTTTGTTGTGTTAAGACCTTCCTTTTGTATTGTCCTATTAATGGTAACTTGTATGTGACCACTTGGCATTCATATTTCTCTCTTCACTCCATCGTATTGACTAATACACCAATCTACTAGGTGTTGCACTTGCAATGCTTTGAGACTTCTTCTTAACCAGTTGCCAATAAATGACAACACAATTTTAACTTAATACTTTGATTTCACTACTCACCACTTTCCTAGTTGATGTAACTTAGTCCAATAATCTCCCCTTTGGCATTGATGGAAAAAAAAATTCTTTATCGCTTCATAGGTTAACAAGATGATTAGGTTGAGACTTGACCTATCTCAATGCTAGCCCATTCATTCTACTTATTTGTGTCCATAGACTATTTATTTCTTGTCTCTATTCTTCTTGATTTTATTTCTCCATGTCACACATCTTGAGTGTTTGTTCATTTCCCCTTTATATGTGCTTCCCCTGAGGTGATACTCCCCTTGCATTTCTTTTTTCTTGTATATATCTTTTCTTCTCCCCCTATCTGTCTTTCTTCTCCCCCTATCTATCTTTCTTCTTCCCCTTTTATAACTTTATATAGATTTATATGTCTTCTCCCCCTTTTTATCATCAATGACAATGGGAAGGGAGGGCTAGAGGTGCATGGGGGTTTCTCCCATTGTGACAAAAACTCCTACATGCTAGAGCTTGGAAAAATATGCTTTTATTTTTCGTTGGAAAAGTTTAGAAGAATCTCCCATGACTCCTTTAGTCTTTGAGTGTGATAACTACACTCCTTAGTTCTTTCGATTGGTAGTAAAGTGCTTCTTTCATTTTAGCTAGTGGTATGGCTAGCTGACCATCTACTTCCTTTAATCCTAAGCTAATGAATCCAATTATTAGAGTTAATTAGTATTAAAGTTCCATGAGTTAGATAACTCTTTTCTCTTCTTCTAATTGCAACTATTGTATCATATACATGTGTCTTGTATTTTTGTGATAAACTCTACTATTGATCCAGAGAGTGGGTTAAATGATTGGGTGGAAACATCAAGCTCCTATTGTGCCTCTCTACTCTTATATTCTAAATCACTTATTAGACTACATGTTGAGCTTGGTTTTTGGATCAGTGGTGTGATATCGTTCAAGGCTTCTGATATATCATCTTTGAGTATCTTAAGTTTTCCTTTCTTCTCTTGTATAAACTTATTTTCCTCTTCCATGGACCTCTTTGGAAACTGTTGATCCACTATCCTGGGAAGATGGACTACCTTTTCATGAAAGTGTCCTATAACATCCTTTATTTGAGTAATCAAATCATCATCTTTGTTGCATGTTACTCCTTTTGCATGTCCCTTCAATATGTCACGAGCATCAACTAGTATGCTTGCTTGTTCATAGTGTTTGTTATTTTTCTTCATCCTTTTATACTTCTTGATTAACAAAGTATATTTCTTGATGTCCTTGGATTTCATCTATTGCATTATTTTTCTCATTTCATTGACACATTCTCTAAGCTCTTACATCTTTACAACTTTTACTGCATTAGAATCATACAGTGCTCCTTCATCATCTAAGATATATGATTCTACCAACTTGGGATGATTCTATCCCTTTTCTTCTCCTATTTCTTCCCAATTCCTTTGAATCTCTTTCTCTTTTTATCATATTTATGACATTCCTTTGTCCCTTGGATGATGTCGATGATGTTTCAATTGTTAGGGTGTCTGGGGGTTGAGTGGGTTGCAAGACTTATTGCCTTTGCATTTAATTTGTATCTCTTGCTTGTTCCACTCCTAAATTAGTTTGAACTTCCATTGTAGGTATGTATGTGTCACTTAGATCATTATCTATTTCCATATCTTGTGCTGGTCCTACCCTTTCTTCTTGTTCAACTACTTCGTTGTGACCAGTTGTTTCTTATTTTTCTTCCTCTCCTCCTTTAGTTAAGTCTATGACATTTGCCCATTATTTAGTTGTCTGATGTCAAATTTTGGCTAATTTTATGTATTTGATGGTGCCATAGAGGCATGTTGTGTTTCTTCACTTTCTTTTAGTTCTTGGTATGGACCTTGACTAATATATGTCCTCTTGTCCATAGGCTTCTCTATTGGATTCCTCTTGACACTTCTAGGACCCATTTTCTTGGTTTTCTCCTTTTCCTATTGTGCATATTTGGATGTCTATACTTGACCTCATCCTCTCTCAAGAGTTTCTTTTTCTTATTCATAGAGTTGTGACCAAAGATTCTTTGCAATAGCAAATGCATCTCTCTTCAACCCTTTGGTAATTAATGCCACATTCTCAAGTGCGTTGATATTCTACCTGCATGAATCTATGAGATCCATGACCTCCTAGCTATTCAAGTTAGGTATTATGTTTGTGAGGGATTGATCTAGCATGCCCTTCTATTTAACTATGGCCTTAGATTATTTCTCCTTGATTATCTAAGATAGCTCCTTTGGAAGTTGAGACTCTACATCTATTGGCATCTTGTTGAATACTCTTAAGCTTACTAGTATAGCATGTACTATTTTAATCTTTTTTGGCTTAGAAAACTTCAAAAATCTATCTTTAATGGCATTGTAATTACCCTTATTTTCAATATCTTCAATAATATTTTGTAGTGAAAGCTTCTTACCTTCTTTTGTAGACTTCAAGCTTTCTGTGTCCAATTCTTTCTCTTGCTCCTAATCTTTTGGTTGAGTAGGAGGTTTCTTCTTTCCTTTAATTGTACCTTTCCTCTTGTAATTTTCCACTATTAGAGTCTTATAAGTTTCCCATTTCTTCTTTCTCTTTGATTTCTCCTCCTCTTCTAACCTAGGTTCTTGAGTAGAAATTTTCTTTGTGTTAGTTTGTGGACTATCTCCACTTTCTTGATCTTCCTCCACCTTTGATTTCTTTACATCCCACATTGTTCCTTTCTTCTTCTTTGACTTCATTTCCTTTGAAACTTATGCTTCTTGCTCAGTGAAATTTTTCTTTATCTCCTTGACCATTCCAAACCTCTATTGCTCCTTGTCAGTAGTTTTTCTAGTAGCTTCTTAATGAGACTTTTGGATTGTCCTTCTTCCTATTAGCCCCTTTTCAAGGGTGCAAAAAGTTTTAATCAATTTATAATTTTGTTGCTTGTGATTGTTAAAAAATGGTCATTATTTCATAACCTTTCTAAAAAATTTCCAAGTATTGGTAGACCTAAGAGAAAAACCATCGCCTTGTTATATTTTTTAGTTACCTTTTTTGTTACTCAAAGGAAGGATCATTTTTTTGTTAAAAGGAACTTCATATTTTCCTAGTGTAGCAACTTATTATTTTATCCTTAGCAAGTATTCCAAAGTTTTATTTCCTAAACTTAAGAGCAGATCTTTTAGCATGCATGAGGTTATTTATTATTACCTAAGAAAATGTCTTATTAAAGGTTGGGTCATGAAAGCATACTATACTCGAGTCTACCAAATATTTTCTAACAAATAATATGTTTTCTTGACCATGTGGATTTCTCTCATTTGATGAAACATGTCTTAAAATACAGGTTGAACACATCAATTACTCCCTGACCGTGAAGATTAATCAAAATATATGATGGTGAACATGATCTAGCAATAGAAAATTGTAATTCTTTTAAACATCATGGCATTGTGAGAAATTGACAAGTGCTTTTGTAGCCATTTGTAAGTATGGTAAGATCTAGTCAAATGGAGGAAAATATATGATGGTCGTAATATCACTAAGAAAAGGTGCACGAAGAATATTGAACATGACAATGTGAGTATGTGATATGTGTCCCATGTGGGACCAAAGAGAGGTTAAAGATAGAAAATTCCATCAACAACTCAGTGAGTAACATGTGTCATGTTTCCCATGTAGTATGGCAGGCCATGTAAAAAGAGAAAAAAGGTTTAATCTGGAGTATCCTAGTAATGATAATCTAATGGTTGTCACATTGGTGCAATCAAAACCTAAAAGTACCTTACACAACATAACAACATGACTAGTGGACATGTGTTTGGGATGATACATGTGATTACCTAAACAAAGGAGATTTTGAGATCTATTTATGTAAAGTCACATGTCTTATAGTAGGTCAACTTATCTATCAATAATCACTTGGTAATATTTTCTTGACTGTTAGATCTAAGTTGATCCAATGACCAATACAATGTTAGGATTAGAATGTGAAAGTTTTATATCTAACATGACAACACAAATATGCAACACATGTCCTATGGGGTCTTTTAGCAAAGTATTCTTCTTATTTCTTGAGCATTAGATTATATTTGATCTGATGATAGTTGTGATGGTGTGATAAAAAGTTGCAAGGAATTTACTCATTGTGATATCACAATATTCTAACATGTGTCTAGGATGGTTCAAAGGTTGCTTGTAGTGCTAGGATGGATTATAGTTGTTGTTTTCTAATTGATCTAATTTTTCGATCATAAAAAGAAAGTGGAATCAACACTAAAAAAATAAATCTGAGCTGTCAATCCATGCTTTTGCAAAAATTTAATCAATGACCTAGGTTCAAAATTATTTTTTGGTCCCTTTCACCCATTTTTCCCATGACTGTAAGGAGTAAATTCAAATATGTGCAACCATTAATGTGCTAAATCATTCTTGGAAGGTTTACCGTATCATAGATTATTTGAGAGTTTCAATACAATTGTAAAGAGAAGAAGCATACACTGTAGGAAGAAGTCATAGAAGAATTAGGGTTTTTGTAGGAAGACACTGCAAGGAACTATGAGCTTAAAATTTAGTAAGGGCTCTTGTTCAGGCTTTACATTTTATTTTCAGAAAGCAATTTTGGTTGATTACTTGTGGGTACTATTTTTTTATAAACTCAAGAAATGACACCTATGAGGGATTTCATGGGAAAGATAAATTATTAGGATAGGAATGCATGTGACAATGTTTTGGAGTGAATAGATATGTTTGCAAATAATTATTCAAAAGGAAAGAGACTTGTTCCCAATTTACCTCGTCTCATGCTTCCCAAGGGTTTGTATGATAGAGGAAAATGGGTACGAGACACCAAGATGATAAAGAGTGGTCTACATCTTTTCAAAACTTGGTTCTCATAAAGAAATTCATTTGCCCCACATAGTAATGTTTGGATTTTTTATTTGGGAAAGCTAGTTGTTCTTCAAATTTTTATGGATGCTGACCTCTTAACCCTAGTTTCTAAAAATTATGATCCTATAGCTCAATTTATCTGAGATATTAGTGGGAATTGTCTAGTAAAGATAACAAAAGAGGAAATCCATGAAATTTTTGGGATGGATCCACCCTCTGATTTCCATGATGCCATCAACTTTTAGAAATTGAAAGAAGTCTATGAAGTGTTTATCTTAGGAATGAACCTTTGACAGAACATTTTGCAGTTTTTGGTGATCTAGTTTTGGTTGCACGATCCACTGCAGAGACATTCTTGACAAAATATTTCAATCCCCGTGCCCTAGCAGTGTCTATGTCTTTGTGTAAAGTCTTTGGAGAAGATGAAAAAGATCACATACCTATTTATTTTATGTACATGATGGTCCAAATTCTCCATTATGGTGTTGATATAATGTTTGATTATACTTCTTACATTGCCAAAGAGATTCATAATGGCTTGATAGGAATTGAGAAGACTACAATTGGCAAACCCTTTAGATGGTACTCCATGTTGATGCATATGTTTCTTTTTAAAGGAGCTTCTTATTTTGAGAAAGAAATGAAGTTGAAAAATGAACAAGATGGAAAGATGTAACTTGTCCAATTATGGAGTGTAGATATGTCATGGAAAAATGAAGATGCTAGCTTTATTAGATTTGACAGATATTTTGCATCAAGATTAATACCATTATTATCAATTGATAACCCCAAAATTTCCAAGGCACTATTGGAGCTCATTATACCAAAGGAATTTGCTAGGGATTTGAAGGTTATCCATAATTAGGGTGATATTATTCCTTACCTAGTTTCTATAATTTTTAGAGTGTATGGTTTTTAAGGAACTCCCCATGTATTTCCCTATCAAGTGCCTCTTAAAATTGGTATCGCAAAATTTTTGTGGTAGATTGTCTGTTTGTAAGAGGCAAAACTAATAGGGAGATCTAGAGGTACATATTTTCCTTCTTTCATTGTCACATCACTTCAAAATTGCAAAATGAGGATGGGTGCATCTAGACAAAATATTTAAACCATATTAGATGGTGACCTCTGATGCTATATTTTATGACCTTAACAAATTTTATGAAATGTTCAAAAAAAGAAATAAAGAAAATATACACACTCATCAGTTTTGTTATCCCAAGGATATAATCAAAAATGGATTTTCTCTATAAGAACAAGAAGTTAGGAAATAAAAATAGAGTATTGGAAATATATGATAGGCTAAGTTATTGAGAGGGGAGGGTTGAATCGGTAACTTTGTAAAAAATTAATTTTTATATACCAATTAATCCTTCATGATTATTTTGATCTAATTGCATGTATGAAAAATTGAAAGCATTAAAACATTCATAACACTTTGACACACAATATGGTGACCCAAAAACCTTCCAAATAGAAAGTAAAACTAGGGTAGGGATGATACCCACAAGCTAAAGTGTCTGTTTAGCTAGTGGACAAAAGTCTTTAGGACTAAAGTGTGGACTTGATGTAGTAGAAAGAAGAAGTGGTTTAACAAGAGGAAGTCTGATCATATTACCATTAATCTATTGGAAATATAAGATAGGCTAGGTTACTAAGAGGGGAGGGGTGAATCAGTTTCCAATAAAATTTAATCTCAATTCACCAATTAATCATTCATATGTATTCTGATCTAAATGCATGCATGAAAAATTGAAAGCATTAAAACATTCATAATACTTTGACACACAATATGGTAACTGAGAAACCTTCTAAATAGAAAGTAAAACTGTGGTGGGGATGATACCGACAAGCTTTAATACTACAATATAAAGTTGGTCTGTTAAGGCTTACAATGATCATTTCTGATGATCCACCCTATTAGGAGCAATAAGGACAACTAGGTCCACATTGAAAACGGATTTGCAAACATACAGTGAAGTATGCACTCAGTAAAGAGATTTACAAAAGACTGTTAAGTCTACCTTGTGAAAGGATTTAACTATTCCATCAGTTAGGATGAACCAATAAATGATCTTTGATCTGTAACTTGATTTGCTGAATGAGATTCCTTTAAGTGTAATGATCACCTTACTATGATAGATAAATATTTGTTGCTCCTTATATTGTTGTAGCCTTTTACTTCACACTTCTGCACTTTATACTTTGATGATATTCTGCATATTGTACACATTTTGGATGTGATACAATACATTACATATATACCAATCCAAATTATAATTCATCAAAGTCAACTACACTACAAGTTTCACAAAAATACACAAAGTCAACCTAACTACAGGAAATTGGGTTTTGAGGATAACTCGATGAGGTTCTAATACTTGACAACCATTGCTAATGCTCATCATCATCATGCACTTGGTAGACATAACAACTCGGTCCATACTAATTACTTATAAGTAGTATGAACTCAGTTTTGACTGGTGACTTGGTGAATACTATGAGACTCAACAAATAAACTAAATCACTTGATTCACACTGCATAGCTTGATCAACACTATTACTGTGAGCTTGGTATAAACTAAATCACTTGACTTGCATTGAGAAATTTGGTAACCACTATGAGACTTGGTTTACACTGATAATCACCAACTTGGTACACATTGCTTAGCACAAATTGAATGATGTTCCCAGTACTCGATAGTAATTGTACAACTTGGTAGAGCATGAAATACTTGGTTAATACTGTTAACTATACAATAAGCTCGGTAACTATTAGCTATCTGATTAAGTGTGTGTGTCACTAATAAACAAAATTGATTGTAATGTCAACAATCTCCTCCTTTGGCATTAGTGAAAAAAACACTTATCAATCAAAACAAAATTCTCAAAAAGTTCAAAAATGATCTTTAGTCTTCATCTTGTGTCTTCAACTTGGTGACATTCTCTATTTTTTAGATTTTTCAAAAGTGCTTTTGTAAGAGATGTTTATCTGAATAATGCTCCCCCATACATATACATTATATACATCTTCTCATCTTTTCCCCTTTTATTGTATCAATATATATTACATCTTCTCCCCCTTTTGCTTTACATGATATATACATCTTCTCCCCCTTTTTTACATAAATTCCAAAGGTGTATTTTACATGGTTATTCCAAAATGTGATAAGAAATCAGAATGTACCTTTAGAATCAATGAAAATGTCTTGTCCCAATTTTCTTGCAACACCTTACTTGCATGTAATGTAATCTACACTTCTGCAGATGATTCTATCATGTGGTTAGCAACGAAGAAGTTGTTATCATGGATGAAAGTTTTAGCATGTGCAATATGTTTCTACAATACATCCATGTTTAGGAGAATCATGTCTTGTATATCTACAAGTGTAGCTCTTATCCTGGCTTGTTCCCTTAGCAATTCTACCTACATATCACTTAGAAATTTGATCTTTGTATATTGAATAGAACTATAGCTTGGGTCAAGTGACAATTGGTGTGCACTTGCCTTCAGATCTTCATCAATCTTGGAATTTTTATCTTTAATTTCCAATGTGAAAATGGATGTATCACAAATTTTACCAAATAGAGAAGTCACATTGTTGGTAGAGGTTTCTAGTGAGCTAAGAATAGTACAAGGGTCTACTTGGTATATGGAAATATTTTGTGCAATTAGCTCCAATACCTTATTTTCAAATTTCTTCTCTACTCTTTGCAATAATTTCTTTTATCCATTCAAATCTTCATTGAATTTATGGACCACTTCTACTAATTGAGCCAAAATAGGTTGAGAAGTGTCAACCTTAGTGTTGAGTGCCTCTACAAGAATGTTCTTTGCATCTTCAAGCACTTGCTACTCTTTGTTCCTTTCTTCTCTAGCCTTTGTTGCTTAGTTTTCTTCTGTAGAAGTTCTCCTATTATATGCATTTGATCAGGATTTAGAGTAGAGATATCCCAATTTAGGATAACTATATCCTCATCAAGATCAATGTCTTCTTCCTTTTCTTTGCCTTCGCTAGAAACTCTTGTACTTGGTTGAGGCTTGGTCTCAACTATCTTTGTACTTATTATTTACATGCTAGGAACATAAATAATAGTAGAAATGGAAGGACTAGCAGTAAAAGTAGATATGACACTTATTGAAGAGATACCTTGATTCTAAGTAACCAAAATTGATGGAGGAATCATTGACTGCTCGGTAGATGAAGTGTTGGTCACTTCAGTCGATGAAGTGTTGGTCACTTCAGTCAATGAAGTACTAAGTTGAATAGGTGCAAAGATTGATTGAATGCTTGTATTTATAATGTTTGACACAACCAACTCAGTAGTAGCTTTCTCTGAGCTAGATGGCTTTAAAGATTTTCTTGGAGAGTGAGGAAGTGAGGCAATAATTACTGCTACAATCTTTTTAGGGTCAGTCTCCTCAATGCTCTAAATCTTAGGGAGATTCTCCTCAGTAGCTTCCTATTCTTGTTCCTCATCATCTTTATTCTCATCATTGGTTTCTTCTTCATCATCTTTGTCCTCTTCCTTGTCATCCTCATCATCATAATCCTTGTCACTAACATGAACCAAAAAATCACTCTTATTATGAAGATTGAAAATGTTCTTCCATGTGTTGGTGGCATTCCTTACCACATGTTCAATGTCATTTATCAATATCAAGCAAGTGTTAAACTTCAAAGTAAGTTTCTCTTCATTTTTCTTGATGGATTCTTTCACTTCCTTGTCACTTAAGCTTGACATAAGTTGCCTTAGGGTCTACTCATATATGTATTTTGCAATTTTCATAGCATGTTTCCATATTAGCTTAATTTTCTCCATTTATTCAATGGGAATCTACTGTACAAGTTGGTCTGGAGAATATTTCCATTTTCCTATCTTAGACATAATCATGTCTTCAACTTGCTTCTTCTCCTATACAGATCTAATTTTGTACCTCAATGATTTAAAGTTTACCATGCTAGCTCCGATATCAATTTCTTTCGATTTCTCTTAGAATGTGGGTGGAGGTCATGTGAAAATCACATCTCCTCCTTCTCCACCAAGTTTCTTTCTAGATTCCCTCCTTGTAAACACTACAGTAGATGACTTGGTAGGTTTGGTTATAATAACCTTACCTTTCTTCTTTACTAGCTCTTCTTCTTTTGATTTTTCTTCATCTTTTGCATCATCTTCTTCTATGTCATCTCCTTTATCTTTTGTCAATAGGACAGTAGATCTAATTTGTTTCAATTTAGCTATCCTCCTATTACCTTTGATAATAGTCTAAGGAAGTTTTATTTCTAATTCAATTTTGGCTTTGGCTTCCCTATATATTCCAAAATATGTAGCCTTAGGATCAATCGGTTCATTTAACAATGCTTCAATAATATCCCTGGTGTCATCAATATTGACCTCATAACCTAGAGGCTTGACCCATACAATCCTAGGTTTGAGTGCTTATATGTACACTTTATCACAATCTACCAAAAAAAAAAAATCATCCTTGTAGTCTTCTACAGGTTTCTTTGGCATCCTGAATCTATTATTCATCTTATCCTTGAACGTATCAAAATTATTGTCCATGATATTGATAAAATTTTCCCCCATTTTTTCTATATACTCATTGATTCGGTAAAGCATAGGTACATCTTGTCTCCATACAAATGTACCTTTTGAGGGGAAAATTTTTTACACAAAGAAAGATAAACAAGTTAAGAGTGAATCAAACTTACACTAGTTATTCTTTGATGTCTTGATGCTTTCCATATTTTTGTTGAATTGGTTCAACATCGGCTTAGTAAGGTCAAAGGATATGTTGTTCTTAACCACTTTGAAAGTGAGATCAATGACTTCACATGATACAATATTGAGATGACTAAAGTTGTATATCTTATGGAAAATTATATGAATTCAAAATTTCAACTCCATATTAGTAACACAACTAATCTTCATATCCCTTCCATCCCATTTGAAAAGCATTTTCTTCTCTCATTCTACCTGACCTTGCTTGGTAGGGTCTTGCAACCTAACCTCACTTAGTAATATCTAGAATTCCTTCAGACACTCGATGATCCATCTACATCTTGAATGTTAATATGGATCTTTTCTTTTTGCTGACTGGAACTGATGTAGGATGTCTGCTTCAGAATCCTAGTTCCAATTATCCTCATGGGAGATCAAGTAGAAGTTCTTGAGTCACCCAATTCTTGAGTGGCATTTGCTTCATTGCTCGAACTTGTAGTCTCAGAAGATTTTAGAATCCACTTCTATCTCATTTTCTTTCTGATGTTATCAACCTTGGCTTTCTTTTCATCTTCAATTCTTCTAGTATTTATATAGTTCTTGGCAAGATGACCAAGTTTTGTACAAATGAAACATCTTCTAGTGGTGTCTCTTGTCCTCATGTGATGTTTTACACAATTTATTCCAATGTGTCCAAATTCTCCATAGTAATGACATCTACACCAAGTATTGTAGTCCCAACCAAATATAGCTTTTACAATTTTTTCTATTGGATTGAATATCTTAGTTTTGCATTATGAAGATTTGTGCCCATGCTTCTTGTATTTGTGACGTCTACCCTCAAATTTAGGTCTCTCTTTTCATTCATTAGCTCTATGACCATGCTGATTGCAACTATAGCATTTTCCATTGAATTTAGCTTTACCATTGCTACAACATTTGTTTGATGTATGACCTAACTTACCACAGTGATTGCAAGTAGGTCTTTGATTCTTTTGAGCTCCTTGCTTGGGTGATTCACCTTCTTCTACATATCTAATTCCTACTTTTCCCTTTTGTTTGTATTGGATTTTCTCATTTTATTGATCCATGTTTTCTTTAGATTTCATCATCCTCTCATTGGTTTGCCTTTCAATATTTAGATCATTCTGCAATCTTTCATTCTCTAATCTTAGATTCATGATTTCTTCATTTGCATTAGTAAGTTGATCCATGCAGTCTGCCTATTAAAGGTATAGATGCTAAATTTCATTAAACTTTCCTTCTAACACTTATTTTGTCTTGTTTTTCTCTTTCATGACTTCACACAATCTTATCGACTAAATTTCTTGCTCTCTTTTTAGCTTTCTAACTTCTTCTTGAAGTGTACCATTTTTTGTAATAGTTCTCTGATTGCTTCATTTGCTTCATCCAAATTACTTTCTAAATGGATGTCTTGACTTCTTTCTTTGAAATGTAGAGTTTTTCATTCATCTATAATGCAAGATCTTTTCTTCTTTTCAAGGATTGAGATAGTTGCTCCTTTTCTTTCTTAGGTTGCCCAATAGCCAATTCCAAATCTAGCTTTTCATTATCAATAGCCTTATCAAGTCTGAATAACTCCATTGCCTCTAATCTTTGCTCAAGCTATTAAATTTTTTCTCTAAGAACCACAAAGCTTTGATACCATTTGTTGGAAATATATGATAGGCTAAGTTACTAAGAGGTGAGGGGTGGATGAGTAAATTTTAAAAACTAAATCTTTATATACCAATTAATCCTTCACAAGTATTCAGATCTAATTGCATGCATAAAAAATTGAAGGCATTAAAACATTCATAACACTTTGACACACAATATGGTGAACTAGAAACCTTCTAAATAGAAAGTAAGACTGGGGTGGGGATGATACCCACAAGCCTTAGTACTGTAGTATAAAGTTAGCTTGTTAAGGCTTACAATGATCACTTTTGATGATCTACCCTATTAGGAGCAATATGATTGCTAGGCCCACCTTGCAAAAGGATTTACAAACATATAATGAAGTATGGATTCAATAAAGAGATTTACAAAAGACTGTTAAGTCTACCCTATGAAAGGATTTAATTGTTCCACTTGTTAGGGAAAACTAGTGAATGATCTCTGATTTGCAACTTGATTTGCTGAATGAGAACCCTTTAAGTGTAATGATCACCTTGTTGTGATAGATAAATCTTTTTTGCGCCTTATATTGTTGTAGCCTTTTACTTCACACTTTAAACTTTAAACTTTGATGATATTCCACATATTGTACATACATTAGATGTGATACAATACATTACATATATACCAATCCAAATCACAATTCATCAAAGTCAACTACAATACAAGTTTCACCAAAATACACAAAGTCGGCCCAACTACAGGTTTTTCAGGTTCTAAAGACAACTCAGTGAGGTTATGATACTCAACAACCATTGTCAATGCTTAGAATCATCATGCACTTGATAGACATAGAATCTCAGTCCATACTAATCACTTCCAAGTAGTTTGAACTCAATCTACATTGGTGACTCAATGAATGCTACGAAACTTGGCATATAAACTAAATCACTCGATTCATATTGCATAGCTCGGTCAACACTATTACTGTGAGCTTGGTATAAAATAAATCACTTGGCTTGCACTGATAATATTGGTAACCACTATGAAACTTGGTTTACACTAATAATAACCAACTTGGTACACACTATTCAATGTAAACTAAATGATCTTCCTAGTACTCAGTAGCAACTTTAGAACTCAGTAGAGCCTGTAATACTTGGTTAACACTGTTAGCTATTAGATTAAGTGTATGTGTCTTTAATAAACAAACTTGACTATAATGTCAACATAAAGAGTGTATAAAAAGGCTTTAGATTTGTAAATTCTTTTGATAGATATTATAATCCTCTAAAGGATGTAAGGACATATGGTTACAAAATTAATAAGTTGATGGCACATTTTGCTGAAATCATAGAGGTTCTAAATGAGAAAAGAGCCATGTTGGTTAATTCATATCCTAATTGAGAAAGGGAGATAATGCAAAGGCTTGTAGTTACCCTTGTCAATCCTGGACAATATATTCTCCAAAAGAATATAGGGTACAATTTTGTCAGATCAAATGAAGACATTGCTAGGAAAAGGAAAGAATTAGAGAGTAAGCCTTCATCACCCTATGCAACATATGCCCCCTTTGCCTCAATGTATAAAAAATCTTTGTCAAAAAGTCCTCCCTTGAAATTTACTTTAAAGAAACAAAGAGTGGAAGACGCTACTTCATCAAGCAAAGAGATTTATTCACATTCTCAATCCCCAATGCATTTTGAAAGTGAACAAGTGATGGTTGAGCAATTGATGCAATTAGGTAACCAAGGTGACATTTTTTTTACAATGGCTGAATTAGAGGAAGGGATACCAGAAGAGCCCCCAATACCAATCATAGCCTTCACTATAGAGCATTTTAAGGGAAAAGAATTAGATCTAGTTATTGAATAGGCTTGTAAAGAATTCTTATCATATGATAATTTTGTTAGATCTAGGGCCTTCATCCACTTTTCTTGGAGTTTGAGATTTCTAATTTTGAGGCTAGTTGTCAAAAGAGGCAGGCAGAGCAACCTAATAAAGAGGATTCTACCATTAAGGATGAATTAAAGGAAGAGTTGATGGAAGAATTTAGTAATATTACTCCGAAGAAGGGGAGAGTGATGATAAAAGAGGAAAGAGCACTAGTTCTTCCTAAATGGGATATTGTAGATGCCATGTTTTTTTATGCTATTAGGAGAAAAAAAAAACATTAAGTATAGAACTAAAGAAGAGGAAAAGTTAGCATCCATAGGAATAAAATTTAGTGAGGATCATGTTGCACTAGTCATGTGGTCATCACAGAAGAAGAATCAATCTAGGCAACTTGAATTCTCTGATACAGATCAAGTGGGAGGATTAACTATAAAAAGAGTGGGTGAAATTTTAGGAGTTGAAGCTACCTATATGAATAAAGAGACTTTAGATTTTGCACTAGCCATGGTTAAAGGAGAAAAATAGAAATTGGATGAACTAAACATGAGGTATGAAAAGGTTTTTGGGGCCTATGATGCAGAAAGAATGAAAAACAATGAGCTACTAAAAATGGTTTCTATGTATGAAAGTCAATAAGTTAGATAGATGGAGGTGGGAGAATCTTCTTAGAAAATGATTGCATCATCACCAACTCCACCACCTCCTATTGGTCCTATTATTGAAATTCCTTAGACTCTAATGTACCCTGAAGGACAATTCAATGAAGGAATTAAGGATGAAAATGATAAACTCAAATCCTTGCAAATAAATGTGTCATAATGATAAGAAGAAAAGGTTCGAGATACAATTTTGTATCTAGTAAGTACCGTTGATACCATTTTATTTTTATTAGATGTAAAAGCTAGTGAAGATTTGGAATTCTTTCAAGAATGAAGCTGTGTTAAGAGAAATTTTGAGTAAATGGATTAGCAGAGAGAAAGAGCTAGATGAGATTTATTTAGATACTAAAGAGTAATCACAAGTTGGTAAGTTAGTGGAGAAGACATACAATTTAGTGGCCAATTTAACAAAATTTGATATAAAAAGAGAACTACTACAAAGAAAAGTAAGACATTGTTTCTCTAACTATGTCAATAAAACTTTCAATCTTTTCCCTTATGTTATAAAAAGTGCAAATAGTTTGAAGATTCATCATGAGTGGGAAGGAAAATTGAATAATGTCCTCAACCAAAGGATGAATGATATATTGAACAATGAAGATAAATATTTTTTTACAAGAACTATTGATGAAATTGTAAAGGTTGAAATATTTTTGAACTCCTTTAGGCTTGAAATAAAATAGTTGAAGGGAGCATGGAACGATATTATGATGAAGGAAAAGGAGATTCTTGAATTTAATTTGCCTAATGACACCATTTTTAATGAATGGATAACAAAATATGGTTCAAAAGAAGATAATCCACATGTGATAGTTGGTGATCAGGATCAAGACAAAATAGAAAATTTCATGCCACAAACTAAAAATGATTTCCCCACAAACAATTTGAGATAGTTAGACATCATGTTATTGATCATCATGAGTGCCAAAAGAGGGAAGACAATTATTTAAATAGGGTATCTTACTTTTGTGGTTCACCCACTATGGATATGCCTACATGAGAAAGAAGAGACTAATCTTGGAGAGACAGGCTACCGGTTATAACAAATTCTAACTATATTCTCTCTTCTTTTTCTTATTTGCAAAAGATTTATGTTGATACTTTTGTCTTTTCTATAACAAGTAATTATTGTCAAATAGCTTGGTGACATGTGTTTTTCCTTCCACCTTGAAGATTGTTGCATCCCCTATCTATAAAGGGATTCCCAAGGCTTTGAAAAGGGGTTAGGATTTTGATCTAAGAAATGAATTTCATTTTGAGTCGGTTCAATTTCCCATGTATTGAATTTTTATGCTATCAATGAATGAAAGGAACTACACAACTATTGTCCAAGTCTTTGGTCTATCTAAGTTATAGATCTAAATACTTATGTATAATTTTCAAGAAAATTTAACACAAATTAAAAATACCAATGGAGTCATACCATATGGATCATATGTCTTTTTGTCTTCTTGTTTGATTTTCTAAATTCAACATCAAGTACATGTGAATCTTCAGTTGTAACTCATTTTGAATTATATCTCATATCACATTTTTCTACTAATCTATTGGGTTAAATAAATGCTTGATATGGTGTGAGAAGATCATGGGGTTTTACAAAAAGATTATGATAAGTATAGGATGTTAATGGTATATTAATTTCAATTATAATTTAAGGGAATAGATTATAAGTTATGGTGTCAAATCTTTGAATTGGAACCCAATTGATAAAGCATTTTTCATATTTTTACTCTGAATGGACATAAAGGGTTACACAGTAATGAAACCTTTAATCTAGGTTTCTTATATTTCATGTTTTTCTATAGATGTGAAAGGATTAGCCTATACTTTTCTTAGGAAATTATAGAGAAGAATGAGTAGCTACTCTTCATCTCTTTTTTTTTCTCCAAGTTAGAAGATTCAAAGGTCACCATCTTCTTTAATGATGATTAATGTTTAGATGTTATGGAAAAGGAAATACTAATTAACCCTAGGTATACCTTCCTAAATCTTGCATAATTCAAAGAGAAGAAGACTTTAATGTGTTGTCAGTTGGTTCTATTGGTCTGTTTGGACATACTTGTCATGGTTCGCAGCTAATTTCTAGGTATTATCCACTTTTCCAAAGGTGATTAAAACCCTATCAAATCAGGAACCAACACTTCCATCTCATAAGGAAATTTAGTTAACCCATGAGCTCTTGGTTTGACTGCTTGCACCATGCATTTATCTATATTTGCTAAGAAGAAAATGCTTTTTCTATAATTATTAATTAGATTTAATGGTATCCTTCTTCTTTTCTATGTATCTTCTTGAAATTTCTTGAAGTAAATCTAAAGTTTCTCTAGGCCCTTATCATCAAACCTATTGTGCATGCTCATTATCTGAGTAATGCCACTAGTCCTTGAATTCTATTGGACCTCCTCATATCCAAGGTATTCACCCTTAAAAAATAAAATATGCATATAAGTGTTGCAAAAAAATTGAATATGGGCACTGCACTATCTGTCTTAGTCTTCTTAAGGCTCTTCATCATTTGCCCATGTAACCAACCACTAGATCCAACTTGATTTTCTTTAATATTATCTGGTGCACTCCATATAATTTTCTTGTAGGTATGCTATTTTCTCAATTGGACTAGTAAATTCTATGTGTGATTACCCTTGCTACAAACTATATCCTTGTCATCTGGGATATCTTTTAGGGTACACATCTTTCCATCTACGTGACATCTAGTCAGACTAGCCACTTTGACTATTGTATGTACTATGGTGGTCATCTTTTCTCACTACTATATTTGAGCCCAAATTACAATAGCAGACCATCGCAATTGAGATGGCCACCCATCACCCAGGTGACAATACCATGAATTGGCTCCCATTAGATATGCATTGGAGTTTTGCTATCACAAATTGCAATGACAAGGGCATCCATTGTAATTGCAATAGGAAAATATGTCATAACTTGGAAGACAATAAGGGAAAGGGTTCATCTTCATGCCATCATAATTGCACCAGTATACCATTGCAAATATGATGAGTTATGATTTCAATTTTCCATCCCAATTGCAACGAATGTGCTATATGACCAATAACTATCCATTGGAGAAGGTTGTTGGAAGAGTGATGGATATGCAACAATGGTGCTATGGGGGTGATGACTATCCATCAAAATAGGCCATTTCAATTGTGAAAAATGCTGAATTATTTTTAAAAAATTGGTGGCAAACCTTATATAAGTATTCCCAGATTCCCCATGAGGACATCACAAAGAGGCTCAAAGTCAGTATGATGCTCTAAAGAAGAAAGAGAAGGATATGTTCTTGGATGCAACATGTTTCTTCATTGGAGAACAAAGAAGTGCATCTATTTTAGCATGGAACACTGAGTTTATGGAACACTTGGTTAGGGAACTCTTTTCAATAGATCTCTTGTTGAGGATGATGAAGATGGTCATTAGATAAGAATGCATGATCACTTGAGGGACATGGGGAGGGATATTGAAAATGGACAGTTGCCATACCACCTTTAGTCTCCAAAATAGGTTATTAAGGTGAAGTCAATGCATTCTTGGATGGATTTATTAGTCATGTCATGGTTCTACCTTTGGTCTTAAGATATTCCTCCTCAATTGGTGAAGTCGATGCCTTTTTTTTTATGACTTTAATAATCATGGATAGGGCACCCAACTTAAGCAGTTATAATGAGCTCTAAAATATTTCTTATGTTTACTTAGATAATTTAGGAAGCAATACGAGTCTAAGGAATAACAATATGTTCACATAGTTAGTTGTCATGAAATCATAGGTTAATGTTGAGCTTCAATTGATTTTGAGAATAGTTTAATATTCTCTACTAGTAGGGGCCAACCACATGAAGGTGGAAGCTCATTTGGCCCCACCCCCCTCCTAACATCTAAATTCCCTATTAACATCTAAAATTCATTCATCCCATTAATAAATTCCTTGTTACATCATACCATTGATTTGATAAACTTGTGAATACCACTCTAAATTGAGAATGCACGTGTAACTGTGTTCTATATCCATGGACAATAGGGGGAGATGAAAAAACCCACCATGTTTATATTTATTTAATAGGTCTATGCAAAACTTTAACAACAATGCAAACTTGTTGGGTTTTTTCAGCTCCACTTGATGTTGTATGCATATGAATTGAGATTTCATATTAAATAATGGCCTCCTTTTGTATTTCCTGAAACCAAGTTATTCATAAAGTTAGTTGTCATGCAATCATAGGTTAATGTTGAGCTTCACTTGTTTCCAATAATAGTTTAATATTCTCTACTAATGAGGGTCAACCATGTGAAGGTGGAAACTCATTTGGCCCCAACCCCCAACATCTAGATTCCCCATTAGCATCTAAAATCTTTAAGAAATGATCAATCTTTAAAGTACCTAGAATGTCCTCATCACCTCTTGCTACTCTCAAGAAAAGTCCATCTTCATTGCTCATGAGCAATTCATCACAATTCTTTACTGATTCCCATACATCTAACATGGGTACATCTAGGAATTTCCTCATTGCATCCTACATAAAATGAATCCAATATTACAAAATGTCCCCAAAGAAATAATAGTTCAAGTGACATAAACACATGAAAAATGAGAGAGAAAAAGAAGAACCTACTTTCCAATAGGCATTGCCATCACATTTGTGGTCATGCTATGTGTTGAGTGAGTTTTATTGTTTTTCTGTTGTGCCAGAATCTCTTTGTTTATATACATACATGCATGCATAGATACTCATATATGTGTGTGTATGTATGTATATATACACATATACATACAGATATGGAGATCACAAGGGCATGACAATGTGTTAGAATTCTTTAGAATAACTGGGGGGGGGGGGGGAAGGGGGGGGGTGAATCAGTTATTCAAGGTCCAAATGCCCTAATAATACTTTTTTTTTCACTTTTAATAAATCCATACACTTTTTTATCCATCCAAACTTAAATCAACCATATTAGTAAGTTACAATAAATCAACATGTAGAGATGAAACATTCAAGATCAACACATGACACAATGATTTACGTGGAAACCCAATTTGGGAAAAACCACCAGTAACATGCTACTTGATTTTCACTCTTCTAAAGTGATGCCCTGTTAAAAGCCTTCCCTGTTAAAGGCTTACAACACACTGTTAAATGTGACCTTGTTAGAGGATTTCACCAAATTTTTAGGAATGGGCCTGGTTAAAGGACTTTAGAACATTCACTTGGAATGTCACCCTGTTAAAGGATTTATCTCATGGCTATCAAACCAACCTAAGTCCATAGGATTTAAACTAACTGTTACAATTGCTAGAAAGTAACGATACTGGCCTTTTGATTTGATATAACTTACAACATACTTTGCAGATTTTAGATCACACTTTCAATTCAATCCTTATGCTTGGCTTTAATCACTTCAGCTCTGATTTCTTGTCTTCTTATCAAGCTTTGTCTCCTTGAGTCTTCTTACTCATCATGCCAATGCATTCATATCTGGGGTCTTCTTATTAAAACAGAGTAACTATGCTCTCTCTCCTCCTTAGCACCTCCTTCAGCATTTTATGCTTTCATGCTTGACGGCCTCTCTCCTTCTTCTTTTTTTCATGAATTTATGACTCCTTAAATAGAAATCTAATTTTTCTTTTGCTGCTCAATTCTTCTTCTCTAATTTTATGGTTTCAAAATGGATTAGGTAGGATACAATGTATCTACCTCATATCTTGTTCTCATCTAGAAACTTCATCAGTTGTATCCTTAAAAATGTTTTACATGGTGTTCTGTGCCACCAGCTCATCATTCTTATCTTCCATTTAATTCACAAACTTCTAGATAACAACCTTGTCAGCTTAGATTTGGTGAATCTTTGATTTTCAAAATAATGCAGTAACTTGGCATTATTATTTTTACTGGTGCTTGGCATCTCTGTGTTACTCGGCACCTATATATGCTTGACACTTGTATCACTTGGTACTTGAAATTTACTCGGCACTTGATATCACTCAGCACTTGAAGTTTACTCAGCACTTGATATCACTCAACATCTGAAGTTTACTCGGCACTTGATATCATTCACCATCTGAAGTTTACTCAACACTTGATATCATTTGGCATTTGAAGTTTACTCGGCACTTGATATCACTTGACCTCTGAAGTTTACTCGGCACTTGATATCACTCAGCATCTGAAGTTTACTCGACACTTGATATTGATCTTGCTTAGCTTCAACTCGGATCTGCTCGGCTCTTACTAGCTTGCTCAGCTCCTTCTCTCTAATGAACTTTAATTAGGTTTTACAGATGTCTTAGCTAAAACCTTACATCTTTGATATGTTTCTGTGTGCCCATTCTCTATGTCTTATAGTATGTCATCAACACACTTATTTCATCAATGGCTTGACTGATCCTTGTACTTCATTACAACATCATAACTTCAACCTTTCTCTTGGTGTACTAGTTACATCTTATTGATTGCCTCCTCCTTGTCAATCAACTAATTAATAGTATTTGGATCACTAAAGAAATTGTCATTCCTACAAGTAGCAAGTTTGACATCAATGACAAAATAATGATTGAGAACATTCTTTACCATTTTCATATATCATTCCAACAACTTTCCTCATGATCTTTTCAATCATTTCCAACAATCTCCCTCTTTGGCATTGATGGCAAACCAAACTGATCAATTGATCAACTTAGTTACCACCAAGATTGTATACATTATCTGCTGCTTTTCTTTGCTGGATTCATCTTTACTAGCTGATCTCATGTATCTCCCTCTTTCATATATATTCCTCTCTTGCTTTGTATTGATCAGATTTCACATTTCTCCCTCTTTAACATTAATGCCAAAGATGTAGCATCTTTATTATGCAAAATATGAGCTTTGACTTCTTGTTGTTTTCTCCCTCTATCACCATGCTTGTGATTGATTTGGAGTTTCTGCTCCTGCTGTTATCCTCTGCATCATTCTTATAATATTTCAACGATTCATTGCTAGTGATTCAGGGCAGCTTTCTTGCTATTTTAAACTGCTTGAGTTAGGGCTATTACCCCCAAATTTCCTCTAAGATATTCATAAGCATCCTTTGGAAATGGTTTGGTGAAGATATCTATAGTTTTTACCTTTGTGTGAATGTATTCCAACTTCACTTGTTTGTCTTCTACCAGTTCTCTAACATAATGATACTTGATTGCAATGTGCTTGATTTTTGTATGCATTACTGGATTTTTGGATATGTTTATAGCACTTGTGTTATCACAATATAATATCACAGGTTTTGTTACCTCTTCTTTCATTCCTTCCAATAGATGTGTGAGTCACACAATGTTTGTGCAATTGATTGTTGCTGCCACATATTCTAACTCTATAGTGGACTGAGATGTGCATGTTTGTTTCTTGCTAGTCCAGGTAACTAGCCTTTTGCCTAGAAATAATGCACCTACACTTGTGCTTTTTCTATCATCAATGTTGCCTCCCTAATCTGCATCTATATATGCATTGAGCTCAAATTTTCCATTCTTTTTTTTAGTATAGACCAAAGTTATTAGTTCCTTTAAGATATCTTATTATCCTTTTTACTGCTATGAGATGATTTTATTTAGGATTAGCAGAGAATCTAGCCACTATTCCAACTGATAATGCTATGTCTAGTCTACTATGTACAACATATTGTAATTTTCCAATCATGGATCTGTACATTGTTTGATTGACTTCAACTGATTCATCATTTTTGGACAACTTATTTCTTGTTGCCATTGGTGTGCTGACTGGTTTGGACTCCTCTAATCCAAATGTTTTAAGAATTTCTTTGATTGACTTTGATTGTGTCACAAATATACCATGTTTGAGTTGATGTACTTGCAATCCAACAAAGAATTTGATTTCTCCAAACATAGACATCTCAAATTCATGTTTCATTTTGTCAGCAAAGCCTTTGCAAAGCACTTCTTTTCCACCAAACACTATGTCATCCACAAAGATTTTAGATACAATAATGTCTTTACCTTCTTCTACTTTAATGTACATGTTGTTGTTATAATCAGTTCTTTCAAATTCTATTTGTATTAGATACTTGTGAAGTCTCTCATACCATGCTCTAGGTGCTTGTTTCAAATCATAGAGTGCTTTGTGTAGCTTACAAACCATATGCCTATTGTTTCATCAAAAAATCCTTCTGGTTTTTCAATGTAGACTTCTTCTTCTAATATGTCATTTAAAAAAGTAGATTTTACATCCATCTGATAGACTTTAAAATCTTTATATGCAGCATATGCAAGTAAAGTTCTTACTCCTTCCATTCTAGCAACAGGGGCAAATGTTTCCCCATAGCCTATTCCTTCTTCTTAAGCATAACCCTTGCATACAAGTCTAGCTTTGTTTCTAGTAATCTCACCATTTTCATCTAGCTTGTTTCTGAATACCCACTTGGTGCCAATCACATTCTTGTCCACTAGTTTGGGAACCAAACTCCAGGTTTTGTTCTTCTTTATTTGATCAATCTCTTCTTCCATAACTTTGTACCAGTCATCATCTTGTAATGCACCATATACTGTCTTAGGTTTAGATTTTTTGATTAGACATGATTCATGTCTTAGTTTGTTCCTTGTCATTGGTCTTGCATCTTTGTCACTAATTATTTGTTCAGCAGGGTGATGTCTTTTTACATATTTGGATAATCTTGGTTCTGTCCTTGTTTCCATGTTTGATATTTCTGATTCAGGGTCACTATGTACTAATTTTTTAGGTTGTTCTTCATCTCTTTCATATGTACTAACTTTAGAATCAAATTGTGCATTTTCTTCATTCTGCAACTTGGCTTCTGAATGCAACTTGACATTCACTGGTTTTGAGTCGGCTGAAACTAAAACTTGTTGTTGAGTTTTAATTTGATTGACATCATCCTCACCAGTCATTCCTTCATAAGAATACACAAAAGTTCTATATTCATCCATTCTTTTTGGTTCTTTAGCTTGGACTTCTGTATGTTCATCAAAGTTTACCTTTGCACTTTCCACAATTTTATTAGTGTTAGTATTCAAACACTTGTATGCCTTACTTCTAGTGGAATAACCAAGGAATATGCTTTCATCACTTTTTGCATCAAATTTTCCATTTCTAGCATCTTTAAGGATAAAACATTTGCAACCAAATACTTTGAAATGTTTTACATTGGGTGAGTGACCATACCATAATTCAAAAGGTGTTGTATTTGTACCTTTCTTGACTTGTACTTGGTTTAGTGTATGAACAACTACACTTACAACTTCTCTCCAGTATTTTAGAGCAACAACCTTTTCCATCATTAATGTTCTGGCATAGTCAATCACAGATCTATTTTTTCTTTTAGCAATTCCATTCTATAGGGGAGTCCTAGGAGCTGACGTTTGTCTTTTGATTCCTTTATCATTACAAAATATCTCGAATTCATTTGATGTGAATTCACCACCTCTGTCTAATCTTAGGCATTTCAAGCTTTTTCCTGTTTCCTTTTCAACTCTAGCCACATACCACTTAAACATTTGAAAAGCATCAGATTTTTGTTTTAAGAACATAACAATCATCATCCTGGAATAGTCATCAACAAACAACATTATGTATTTATCTCCTTTATAGCTTTGTACTTCCATTGGACCACATAAGTCAGTATGAACTAGTTCAAGTACTTCTTTGGATGTATAGTTTTGCTTTTGAAACTTGACTTTATCATCTTTCCTAGCTGATATTGTTTGCACATGATATTATCAGGCTTCTTCAATTTTGGTAAAACTCTGACTTTCTTCATTTTACTGATCTTGACCAAATTGTCAAATTTGACATGACATAATCTTCTATGCCACAACCATTCATCATCAAATTGTGCAATAAAACAAGAAACATCATCCATATCAAGGTAAAACAAATTACTCCTTGTTTGATCTCCTTTTCCTATCAGTTTACCATTAGTATCATAGATTTTTGCACTTTTGTTTCCAAATTCTACTTTGCATCCTATATTGCCTAACTATGAGACACTCAACAAATTGTAGTTTAATCCTTCAACATAGTATGCATTATCACATGAAATTTGTTCTATGAGCTTAATAGAACCTTTTCCTTTGATTTGACATGGAGCATCATTACCAAATCTAAGACTATTTCCACCATACTGAGTAAAGTTAACAAACTTACTTTTGTCTCCTGTCATGTGATGTGAGCATCCATTGTCTATGATCCACCTGTCATTCTTGTTCATACATGTTACCAGTGCTATGGGTTCTTCTTCATCAGATTGATCCTTCATGGCTACATAAACAACTTCATCATCATTGTCATTAGAATTTTCTTCAACAATATAACACTTCTTACCTTTTTCTTTGTAATGTCTCTTGTCATCATCTCTTCTGAATTTGTTTTTGTTGCCTTTCTTGTAATCCTTTTTCTGTGGACACCTGGCAGCAATATGACCTACTTCATTGCAATTGAAAGAAATGATAGGCATCTTACCTTTGAATTTTCCTTTACCTCTATGAAATTTTCTAGCAAGAAATGCTTCCAATTGTTCCACATCTTCCTCATCAGTGCTACTGCCACTGGATACATACTTCATTTTTCTTCCTTTCTTTGATTTCACCTGTTCAACATCTTTTAGTGATAACTTGGCCTTAAAGGTAGATTCAACATTCTCTGGTCTATAGTTGTCAAAATAAGATAACTCAAATGTAGTGAGTCTACCTATTATACCTTCAAAACTTAGATTGTTTCCTGGTAAACATCTTAGTTCTTGTATTGTTGATACTCTAATAGCATAGATAGGGAGCAAGGTTATTAAGAACTTACTATTAACAATATCTTTATCCAGTTGACCACTTAAGCATCTTATTGCACTTACCACTTCTTTTATTCTTGCGCCATACTGAGCAACATTCTCATTTTCCTCCATTTTCATATCATCAAACTTTCCTCTAAGACTTTCTCTTTTTGCTCTTTGTACATTCTGATCTCCTCCATAGATGTCTGATAGGGCTTTCCACATTTTGAATGCAATGTCACATCCTTTGATATCATCAAATTCAGCATAGTTGAGTGCAGAGGCAATCTCTAGCATTGTCTGATTGTGTTCCTGCTTGTTTTTCATGTCTTCTGCAGTAAGAGTACCAGTTGGATCTACATGTTTAGTGACAATTGAATTTTGGGCATAATCTCCTATGGATCCAAGATGTAGCTTCATCAAACTTTTCCATGCAACAAAGTTGTCTTTTTTGAGCTTGGGTACTTCTCTCTTAGGCATTTTGACCTTTTTTGCTTATAGTTCCTTTAAACTGAATTAGTAGTTCAGCTTTGATACCAATTGTTAGAATTCTTTAGAATAACTTAGGGGGGGGGGGGGGGGTGTGAATTAGTTATTTAAGGTCCAAATGCCCTAATAATACTTTTTTTTTCACTTTTAATAAATCCATACACTTTTTTATCCATCCAAACTTAAATCAACCATATTAGTAAGTTACAGTAAATCAACATGTAGAGATGAAACATTCAAGATCAACACATGACACAATGATTTACGTGGAAATCCAATTTGGGAAAAACCACCAGTAACATGCTACTTGATTTTCACTCTTCTAAAGTGATGCCCTGTTAAAAGCCTTCCCTGTTAAAGGCTTACAACACACTATTAAATGTGACCTTGTTAGAGGATTTCACCAAACTGTTAGGAATGGGCCTGGTTAAAGGACTTTAGAACATTCACTTGGAATGTCACCCTGTTAAAGGATTTATCTCATGGCTATCAAACCAACCTAAGTCCATAGGATTTAAAGTAACTGTTACAATTGCTAGAAAGTAATGATAATGGCCTTTTGATCTGATATAACTTACAACATACTTTGCAAATTTCAGATCACACTTTCAATTCAATCCTTATGCTTGGCTTTAATCAATTCAGTTCTGATTGCTTGTCTTCTTATCAAGCTTCGTCTCCTTGAGTCTTCTTACTCATCATGCCAATGCATTCATATTTGGGGTCTTCTTATTGAAACAGAGTAACTATGCTCTCTCTCCTCCTTAGCACCTCCTTCAACATTTTATGCTTTCATGCTTGATCGCCTCTCTCCTTCTTTTTTTTTCATGAACTTATGACTCCTTAAATAGAAATCTGATTTTGCCTTTGCCGCTCAATTCTTCTTCTCTAATTTTAGGGTTTCAAAATGGATTAGGTAGGATACAATGTATCTACCTTATATCTTGTTCTCATCTAGAAACTTCGTCAGTTGTATCCTTAAAAACATTTTACATGGTGTTCTGTGCCACCAGCTCATCATTCTTATCTTCCATTTAACTCACAAACTTCTAGATAACAACCTTGTCGGCTTAGATCTGGCAAATCTTCGATTTTTAAAATAATGTAGCAACTTGGCATTATTATTTTTACTGGTGCTCAGCATCTCTGTGTTACTCATCACCTACATCTATTTGACACTTGTATCAATCGATACTTGAAGTTTACTCGGCACTTGATATCACTCAGCACTTGAAGTTTACTCGGCATTTGATATCACTCGGCATCTAAAGTTTACTCTGCACTTGATATCATTCGGCATCTAAAGTTTACTCAGCACTTGATATCATTCAACATCTGAATTTTACTCGGCACTTGATATCACTCGACATCTAAAGTTTACTCGGCACTTGATATCACTTAGCATATGAAGTTTACTCGGCACTTGATATTGATCTTGCTTAGCTTCAACTAGGAATCTGCTCGGCTCCTACTAGCTTGCTCGACCCCTCCTCTCTAATAAAATTTAAATAGGTTTTACAGATGTCTTAGCTAAAACCTTACATCTTTGATATGTTTCTGTGTGCCCATTCTCTATGTCTTATAGTATGTCATCAACACACTTATTTCATCAATGGCTTGACTGATCCTTGTACTTCATTACAACATCATAACTTCAACCTTTCTCTTGGTGTACTAGTTACATCTTATTGATTGCCTCCTCCTTGTCAATCAACTAATTGATAGTATTTGGATCACTAAAGCAATTGTCATTCCTGCAAGTAGCAAGTTTGACATCAATGAAAAAACAATGATTGAGAACATTCTTTACCATTTCCATATATCATTCCAACAACTTTCCTCATGATCTTTTCAATCATTTCCAACACAATGAAATACAATGTTCACAAGGACACGACAATGAAATCCTAGATCTCCATTGATCTCCACAATCCACAAGATCTCTCTGTATGCATACATAGACACATAATGAAGAGAAAACTTTAAAACTTGAATGCTGAAATGAAAGCTATCAATGATGAAACGCCTATGCCAGAGTTAAAACACAATGTGAAGTTGATTATATATATATATATATATATATATATATATATATATATATATATATATATATATATATATATATATATATATATATATATATATATATATATATATATATATATAGACACACACTGACATAAATCATTCCCCATTTTTTTGATTGTGGAGAGTTGCATGCGAAAGAGAGTGGAGGGCTTTGAATGAGGGTGTAGAGCTCTAAACATTGGTGAAGATTTCATTGTCGTGTCCTTGTGATCTCTACATTTCATTATCATGTCCTTATGATCTCTGTATTTCATTGTCATGCCCTTGGTGAAGATCATTGGAGATCTAGGATTTTGTTGACGTGCCCTTGTGATCACTTCATTCATTGTTGTGCCCTTGTGATCTCTCCATTTTTTTGTCATGCCCTTGCCATCTTTGTGCCCTTTCTCTATTATTTCATTATCATACCATGCCCTTGTGATCTATGTGCCCTTGCTCTTCGATTTTCTTCAAAGGGAGAAGAGGTACCTATGTAAATGTTCTTTTCTTCTCCTTCTAAACATGTATCTCTTTATATTTCCTCCAACAGGTGATTAGAGAAGCTTCTCTTTATGTAAATGTATGTGTATGTATACATACACACACGTGTGTGTCTATGTATGTGTATAAATAGAGAGATCTCTGTATGTATATATATAGAGATCTCTATTTCTATTTGTGTGTCATTGTATATATATGTATATATATGTATATATATGTATATATATAGATCTCTCTATTTATATACATACACACATACATAGAAACACACATGTGTGTATGTACACACACACACACACACACACACACACACACACACACACACATACATATGTATACACATACATACATACATACACACATACATATACAGAGATCACAAGGGTGTGACAATGAGATGTCAGAGATCACAAGGTCATGAAAATGAAATACAATGATCACAAGGGCACGACAATGAAATCCTAGATCTCCACTAATCTCCACAATCCACAAGATCTCTGTATATACATACACACATAGACACATGAATGTGTGTGTATGTATGTATATATACACACATATATATACATATACATATGTATATACATACATACATACATACATACATATACACATACATATACACATACATATATACTTACATACATATATACATACATATACACATACACATATACATACATACATACATTTGCATATGCAATTTTATCACCTTGGAAAACTGTATTTGATCTTTACTCAATCACCAAGAGATAATATAATTTTTAAGTATAGATTTTTGCATACTTAGTTTGGTATGAATAGTTTTGATTGAATTCATCTAAGAATGAGTCTACTCATGATGATAATGGCTCTGTGTATTCGGTCTTTAGAGGAGAGAGAATTATAGAAGCTTAGATGTTGTTTCTAGCTCAAATGTTCCCAATTCTACATTCACAACTTAAATGCTCTCCCATGGCCTGAGCTAAAACCCTCCTTACTACATCCAAAATATAGGAATAAAATATGATTATGTCCCCAACGGAGAATTGAAATGCAATTTTTTTGGATTCCACTTAGCATTGTGTCAATAAATTCAAGAAATTCTACTACCATGCAATTTAACTTACATTGATTCTGAAGCTTAGGCCCTAATAGTCGAAAGGTAAATTGTTGTCAAAGAATGTGCTAAAAAAAAAAAATAGTACATATTTAGAATGAACATAGATATTGGAAATAATGAAGAAAAATATAATCCCCATATACATAATCATAATTATGTCATAGATGAACTCAAGAAATTGAGCAATTGAGTAATCCAAATCCGACCTTTCAATTAACACACTTTTTCCATCATTATTATTTTATCAAACTACATAGCAATTGCAAAGATTTATCCAAATAATAAATTACACTCATACAGAAAGCTAATACCATGGGAGATATTCAAACTTGTGGACTATTTGGAATTAATACTAATTTACTAGTAAGATGACACTATAATGGAGCCATAGAGATATACTTCTAGCTTGTGTGTTATTCTTGAAGACCAACTGATATCTCCACTATCAAAATTATAATATCCCTACTTGCTTAGAAGATAAAAGCCTAAGATGAGATTTGAATAAAATTATTGTGATGTTGTTTTGCAGACAACTTTTTTGGGACATGGAGTACATTCTATGTTAGTAAAATTAGGTCTGTAGTTATTTGCATTTTTTTTCCAAAGGTTTGAACAATGATTGATTAGAATTTCCTGCATTTGTTTCTAGATATTACCCTCTATAATTTCCTTCTTCTGGACATTATTGTCATCTTTAATTTCCCAAATCTATCCATACACACCTTCCTTCTACCCCAACATAGGCAGGGACTAGAGCTGCATGCAGCCCTTGTTCTCTAATGTGCATATGGTCAAATATATACATGAACTACATAGGAATTATTTTCTGACCTACATATGGTCTTTTATTTTACATAGTCCTCCACATGGCCTATTACAAATATACAGTCTAATTTTAAGAAAAATAATTTTCTTAAATGTACATGATTAAATAAAATAAACAAAAGTACTAGTTGCAGCTGTATAATTCTAGTATTACTGATTATGTTAAACAAAATGTTCAATAAAACAAGTATAAAGTAACATAAATGGATCATCTACTTGATCCTATTATTACTTAATGTGAATGCATCCAATCATTACCTAGATGATATTATGCACAAGATCTTTACTTAATCACCAACAGATAATATAATCTATAAGTACAGATTTTTGCATACTTAGTTTGGTATGAAAAGTTTTGATTGAATGCAAGGATAATTGCTTGTCTAAATTCAAGATATAAATGATTAATTTAATTTAGCACAAGTAATATGCAAGTGTGTATGTATGCATGTAAAGTAGTTCACATAGTGAACTGATATACATATATACATACATACATACACATATGCATACAATCATCATAATAAGTTATCCTTGAATATGACCAAAGCTATCATATATGAACAAGAGATACATGTTTAGAAGGAAAAAGAAAAAACATTTACATAGGTACCTCTTCTCCCCTTGAAGAAAATGACAAAGCAAGGGCACAGAGGTCACAAGGGCATGACAAGACAATGAAATGCAATGATCACAAGAGAATGATGACAAAATGCTAGATCTCCACTAATCTCCACCAATGTTCAGAGCTCTCCACCATCATACGGATCTCTCCGCCCTCTTTCGTGCACAAATCTCCACAATCAATTAAAAAAAATGAGGAATGATTAATGTCATGTTTTCTTTTCTTTTCTGTTTATAATCCATAATCCACAATCCACAAGATCTCTTTGTATATTAACATACATACATATATAGACACATAGATATGTGTGTATGTATGTATATATACATATATACACATATACATATATATATATATATACATACACATATATACACATATATATGTATATATATGTATATATACATACATACATACATATACATATACATATACATACATACATACATATAGATACTCACATACATTTATATTTGTACACACACACACATAAACATATATACATATATATATATATATATATATACATACATACATACATGAAAATAACAATACACTTTGTAAGAGTTTACAATTGTTCAACAAAATTAATGTTTTAGAAGAAAATGCACTTGGAGAATTGTTAGCTCAGAGGCAAGAACATGGTGTCAAAATAGTATAGAAAGTGCTTGACATGAGAGGTTCACAAGTGAGGGTGTTGACCAATCTTGAAAACTTGTATGCTGAAATGAAAGCTATCGATGATCAAATACTTAAGCTAGAGTTACAATACAATGTGAAGTTGATTTTATATATGGTAGAGGTAGATATTCAAAAGTTTGGTAATCAAAATTTAAGGTACGAGAGTGAAGGATAAGGAGCAGCTTTAGAAAGAGAAGGAGAAGAAGCAACTTTAGAAAGAGACTACATGATAGAAAGAACAACTAGACAACATAAAGGATATTATGGGAACCACTGAATAGAATCCAGGAAAGTGTTGTGGTAGGTACTATGACATTGGAATCACCTACAAGTGTCTTTGAGAATTTATAGTCCAAATATTGGGAGGACTACAAGTTGTACAATTTTTCATGTATTGCAATTGCATTTTCTTATAAGAGTGTTTCAAGTATTGAAAGTCTCCCTATGATGATCCCAAGTATCAAATGCTTATAAGAGTGTTTCAAGGTTGGGAACCAATTCAACATCCTTTTCATGGTTTAGAGGTAATGTCATTGTGGTAGAAGCTTCTATAAGGGAATGAGCCTTGTGATTATGGAATTTACATAGAAGCAGAACTTGCTTCTTCAACTCCTTACACTCAACTCTTCATTGAAGTTATTCTTCTAGCAGTGACAATAGCTACTACAATTTCCTAGGAGCGAAGGGACCCTAAACCTATATTACATTTTCGAGAGACATGGGATAAGTTACTACCAGCTTTAGTACTTCATAACATTATGGATCATATAGTGATGCACAAATTAACAACAATAGTAGATACTTGGAATCCTTGTAGGAAGAGTGTGCCAATACATGCATGGTTACACCCTTGGATTCCATTGTTGGGCCAACAAATGGATCTTTTATATCCAACCATTTATTATAAATTGGGGAATCTAGTTTATGCCTAACATGCAAGTGATGCGTGTGCATATGCAATTTTATCACCTTGGATAACTATATTTTATCCTGCTAGCTGGGAACAACTAATTGTTCATTTTATTATACCTAATCTGATGACATTTCTATAAGAATTTGTAATCAACCTATCTAATTAGCAACTAGACCCATTTAACTGGGTTATGGCTAGTTTCTTTCTAAAACATTTTCTATGATATGTTTTTGTAAAATTTCTTGCGAACCCTGCCCATTTTTCCTGGTCTTCATTATTTTTGTGTAGGATGTTGAGGTAAGTCACTTAGCACAGGTGGAGTGAGTTTTATTGTTTTATTATTTGGATTCTATAATATGTATGCAACTGGATCAATTTTGTTGTTGCGTTAAAACGTAATAAGCACCTAAAAAATTGTCTCTAAGACATACATGTTTAGAAGGAAATATAAAGAGATACTTGTTTAGAAGGAAAAGGAATGAACATTTACATAGCCCTTGAATAAAATCATAGAGCAAAGGCACAAAAATGTAATTGTAGAGTAAGGGCACAATACGATAATGAAATCGTAGAGCAAGGGTATGAAGATCACAAGGGCATGACATGGCAACAAAATCATAGAGAAGCATGACAACAAAATCGCAAAGCAAGGGCACAACAATGAAATGTAGGGATCACAAGGGCACAAAAATGAAATGCAAAGATCAGAATAATGAAATCTCAAAGAAAGGGCATGACAACCAAATGTAGAGATAAAAATAATGAAATACACTGATCACAAGGGCATGACAATGTTTAGAGCTCTCCACACTCATTAGGAGCTCTCAACCCTATTTCACATGCAACTCTCCACAATCAAAACAAATGGGGAATGATTTATATCATTTTTTTTTGTTTATACTCACTCAGGCATCACAATTATGATGCCAACATTAGTATTGTGATGACGTCAGGAAAATTACAAAAAAAACCATGAAAATCACCACAAATTACAACACCATCACAAATTAACCCCAAATGTTGTAGTGCCTTTGGTTCCACTGAACCCTATTAACCTCTCAATCAATTATTTTGTGATTTTATATGGATTAGCCACATGTACTCATTATTTACTTGGTTCAACACAAATCTCACCCATTCCCTTTTGAAGAAGTTTGGAATGTCTATTGCACAAACTAGGGTTGTAGTTTTTAGCTCTTTGAGTTAATCTTTCCAGGTCTTTTTCACTTAGATCTTCTCATATAACTTTATGGTCAATGCATCTCCCATTTTGACTATCTTCATCTCAAGATACTCACCAACATCCTTTAGTAGTAGCACACTTCTTGGGAGTGAGGATAGGGCTCCATTCATATTTTTCTTGTCAGCACTTGACAAGATCAACTCATAAACATGTGGTTCCTCATCCTTCTCATCTACCAGTTCAACATTTAAAAAAATTGTGTTCTATTCCATTGAGATTTTATGACTCTAGATCTATCTCTTGATCTTTTTCTCTAAGAAAAACCTATGGTTTCAAAGTGACTAATAATTTTTTTGTACAAACTCACTCAAAGGATAGTTCTTGGTAGTTAGGGCTTCACAATTGAAAGCTCTAATAATCTCAAGATTATAAAAACTTGTTTTTGTTCAATTGGGTAGCTATTTATAGATCTATTAGAAAAGTAACATTATGCTCCAAATGACAATCTCATCTCTCACCTACCTCTTTTTTGGTGTAATCAATGTCTTTTGATAGTTTAACCAACAATTAGATTTTGACAACAACTTGTCTTTCTCCTTTAGGTATGATGCACTCACCTTCTTTTGAATCATTGGATGTGACTTACCAGTTTGTATTAGGAGTCTAGTACAAGACATACCTATCTTCTCTAGCTCATGTTAAGCCTTTTCTTGCTTAACTTGATTGGGAGGACTCACCACTTGTAGGTGAGCTTGCTACTTCCTTGATCCTTATTCTAGTCTTTTCTTGATCCATACCTTGGCAAAGTCCTTGTTGATTTGCTTGGTATTAATGGCCTTCCCTTTTCCTTTTTTGTCATTATTGTACTGCTTTGGTATTTTCTTTACCCAATAATTATTGACAACATGTCCTATTTTGTGACATTTGTAGCATATTTTCTTCATTTTGTTCCATGATCTTGATTGTTTTTGTTTCTCATCCACTTCTTATTTGTGATTCAATGTGCCCATCATTTCCATAGGCAAAGTAGACCCATCTCATATTCCTAGGAAATGACTTGTGTGATCTAGTACTTGATCCATAGTCCCTTTTAATGTGACCATACATGTCACAATAGTAGTAGTATTTAGTTGCTCTATCTTCATTCATGAGATTCTTGCATTCTTGTGCATTATTACCATACTAGCAACAACTATTACATAAATCTCTATTTGTGTCATGTCTACTAATTGCTTCTTGACTATGCCATCACTAATTTATCTCATGTCTTGTTCTACTATAGTAGAGGCAAGTGGGTTTGTTTTGTGACATACCTCTTTTTGTCTTCCTTTTGTCCTTAGTGGTCTTTGAGTCTTTTTCCTTCGAGGACTCTCTTGTTTCATTTGTATGGATTCTTTGGAATTCTAAACTAGTTGAGTTGGTAATTTCTCTTGCATGTTTGATGGATTCTCTTCCTTTGGGTTTTTCTCCCTTATCTTGGAAAGTCTATTACAATCTTCCTTTACTGGCTCAAGTTCAACCGTCAAATGTCAAACTTGCTCTTCTATTTATCTGGTTTCTTCAATTTGTGCAATTAGTTTTTTAGTATTCTCATGATCGTACTCTTGTAGTATATTATTTTCTTTTACTATCCATATGTACTCCTCCTCCATAAGAGCTATTGTATTCTCCTTTTCTTTCAATAGATCCTCAACATTTTGTCATGCTTCTTGATCCAATCTGAGTTTGTTATAGGTTTGATCTCTTGCAAGGATGGCACTACCTTTCTCATCCATAGTTTATTTAATCTTATTGTATAATGTTCTTGTTCCTTTTTCAAGACCTTGATCCTTTTATTAAACTTTTTGTTCTCATCCACAATTTCTACTCTAACTTCTTTTGAATCTTCAGAACAACTTTGTTCTTCAAGATTCTCTATTAGTGCTTGACTTTCCCCTAGCTTTCACATCAACTTATTATTTTTAGCTAGAAATTACCTCAATATCCTTCATATCTTTGATAGTGTCTTGTGTCTCTTCAAGCTATCTTTTGAGTAATGCCATTAGATCTTCCCCTAAGTCATCAAACTCATCACTATATGGGCTTGTGCTCTTATACCAATTATTAGTTCCAACTGGTACTGAGAGGGGGAGTGAATCAGTACACACACTTTTTCAAAATTGACCTATTAATCTATTGATTTTAATCATACACTTTGTAACTACTTCTTTTGATATCAAAAAAATGATGAATGCTATGAAATAAAAACACACAATATTTCACACAAAAGCATACACTAATAACACAAATATTTATACATGTAAACCCCTTATGTGAGGTGAAAACCATGGTGGGAGTAATTTACCCACAAGGCTTTCCTTGCAAGAAAAAGGGTGCCCTATTAAAGGCTTACATCCGTTCCTTCCAAGAATGCATCCTATTAGAAATGCCAACAACCTTTTAGGATTACAATAACCTATTATGACTACCTTGCTAGAGGATTTAGATATGTTTATGAGAGATGCATTTTTAGAGGATTTAAAATACTTCTTACAAGTCTACCTTGTGGAAGGCTTATAATTGATGCAATGGTTAGAAATAAAACTAATGTAGCGATCTAAATATATGGTACACCTTACTTGGTAGATCCTTTATTATATTCTCTTGAAGATACTCTGATCTTCATTTGTTGATCTGGATTGGGTGAGCTTCCTTTACCCTTTGCCCTTTTTTTCCTCATGTTCTTTGCACTTGTGGTAGCTCCCTACTCACAACTTCCTTCCTCTAATGGATTCTCTAGCTTTGATAGTCATAGAGACAACATTTTCTTGGCTCTTTCCTTATAAATAGTGATCTTTTTCACTTTTTCTCTTTTTGGAAAACTTACTTCAAAAGGTATCAATTCATCCTTAAATCACTCCCTTAGACTACATATGGAAACCCTTAAAATATCCTGCTCAAACTGAACTTTGAATTTTGGACTCCATAGTGAGGAAAGTTATAAGACACTCATGACTACCTATCCCTAGATACCTATACTAATAGGGTATCTTTTTTGTCTACAAGTCTACAACTAAACTTGTGACCTTGTGTGCTTTAGCCACATTTAGCTACAATAATTTTTTGCATGTCTTTATAATGTTTAAGCCTTCCTCTTACATTCTCACATCAATAGTGACTAGGTTGCAACCACTTAGCATTCATGCTTCTCTCTTCACTCCATTTTTGGTTACACTTTCAAAGATTTGAGACTTCTTTTTAACCAGTTGCTAATCAATGACAATACAATCTATTAACTCAATACTTTGAGTTAATCACTCACCACTTTCCGAGTTGATGTAACTTAGTCCAACATATGATGGCTTAATTTCTACCAAGAAATAATTGGAAAAACTTGAAGATTTAATAGTTAAGAAGTTTCCTAAAGGAAAAGGAAGGTATATATGAAATAATCCTATTACTTGCTGGAACTATAGACAAATAGGCCACTTTGCACATGGGTGTCCTAAATAAACCAAGAAGGATAATGAAGAGGAGAAGAACAATAAGTTCAATAAATACAAGAACATGAAAGAAAAGAGTAGGAAAATATGGGATATAGATGAAGATGAATATGACAATGAGTACAATTCTTGTGAAAATGACAAGAGGAAATAGTGTTTGTTGTTGTAAAATAAGATCCCTCTACTGATAACAATAAAATTGGTGAAGAAAATACATTGATCTCAAGCATGAACAATAATAACGATTGGATCATTGACAATAAATGCACACACCATATGACTGGAGACAAGGAAAAATTTATTGTAATGGAAAACTATGATGTAGGTTTGGTAATGTAATGCTACGTTAGGGAACCTTAAAGGATAAGTCTAAATGTTACGATGTTTTGGTGATAAATTTTTTTGAACATATTTTACTTGCTAAGTTTAAATAATCATAGATATAAAAGTCCTAATAGGTTCCCTTAAATAATATTACTTAATTTTTGAGTTCAGGAGTTAGCTTTTGTTATCCAATCAACTCAATTAGTATTCCTTATTTATTGCTTACTTAGTTTTTATTTTTTTTAACTACATCCTTACTACTTAAATTAATGCATCTATTACTTTTATGTCTACTTATGATTTGATATATTATCCATCCTATATCCTTTTCCAAATTAGAAATTAAATTCTTAATTGATATAATCAAATGCATTTACTTAACATGCAATAAAGATACATGAAAAATATTTATACCATCAACCATACATGTAAACCAAGTCATCTTTCATTCACTATTTACTTAGATTTTTCATTATGAAGAGTACAAGCTTTCTTTTATTCATTATACATTCATCTAGATACAAGAAAATATACAATTTCATAGCATCATCATAACTTCATTAGTCTTTTGAAATAGTACAATATGTTCAAGTTTCCCTTTATTTCTCCTAGAGATACCCTTTACTTTTTCTACATAGCTTTTCATTTCATTATACACACATATAAACTTTTACTTTTTTCAAGAGTTTACATTATAATATTACACAAATTTCTTTCAAGGAGATGCAACATATAGACTTCAAGAAATGATCTTAGACTGTTACTCAACAAGGATCCACATAAAGTCATCCATGAAAACTTGAATAGTACCTTGAAACATTTTTCTACCCAACCACATGGAGCCATAAATGGTCCACTCCTCCAAGCTAGGAAATAAGACCATGATCCACATAGGTTCTAAGGTAATCTAAGGCTTATACTCCAAAATCAAAGTACAAAGGTAACATAAGTCCACATAAAGCATAATGCCCAAAATGAAATCATAAATAAAATGGACAATTAGAGACAAAAGCATGTGTGAGAGGTTCAACCACATTAGGTGAGTGTCATCATATAATCCTATACGTTGGGATCAACGACATGAGCTAAAGACCATCCTTTTACACATAATGACTTTACTCTAATTACTCCAATGAGGACACATACAATGTGCCATGGTATATTTATGTAATGTTGGGATCAACCCCCTAGGCCATAGATCATCCTACTAAGTAGAATGTTTGCTCCTCGAGTACTCCAACATGCACAATATCTAATTATATTGATTAATGTGAATTTCAAAACACCCATAACCCATTAATTTTATTAATGTTTCCTCTTAATTACAAAAAACCACATGTAGAGCTAGCTTGCATAGGGACTTGATCTCTAACACATAGGATCCTTTTGTGGCCACTTTCTAGCCCCAATACCTACGATGAGCCACTCACTTAAGGTATCTACCCTACTCACATAAAGAATCCAAAAGCACAAGATTTTTAGGAAATAATAACCTAGGGTTCCATACCCCCTATCTCAACCCTAACACACACATCAAGCATAATTACATGAACACCATCATAGAATCACAAAGATATAAACAACTTCCTTTTTGAAGGAACCAAAAAAATCCATAAGCCTTTGGTGACCAAAAAAAACTCATTAGAAATTCAATTCAACCATTCAAAAGAAAACTAGTTTAGGGCACATTTCTAGGGTCCCATACCCCTAGGTTAATCCACTAAACCCTAATTTGCCACATAAGCAATAACATGTAACAAGCACATATGAAAAAAATTACAAGAATGGATATCAAATATCTAGAAAGTAAATGATTTAGAAGTAGATACAAGATTACAACACATTAAAAGGAAAAGCTAAAATGTTGATTCTTGAAATCTGGCTAATTCTAAAATTTCTTAAAACCTCAAAATCTAAAATCTTTAATTTAACTCCTAGGAGGTTGAAACCTATCTCAAAAAGTGCAGAATGTATAGCATAAAATGTAATGTAAATTATAAGTGCAAAAATTAGGGCACATTTCTAGGGTCCCATGCCCCTAGGTTAATCCACTAAACCCTAATTCACTAATAAGCAATAAGATGTAACAAGCACATATAAATTTTTTTACAAGAATGAATATCAAATATCTAGAAAGTAAATGATTTAGAAGTAGATACAAGGTTACAACACATAAAAAGGACAAGCTAAAATGTTGATTCTTGAAATTTGGCTAATTCTAAAATTTTTTAAAACCTCAAAATCTAAAATCTTTAATTTAACTCCTAAGAGGCTGAAACCTATCTCAAAAGGTGCATAATGTATAACATAAAATGTAATGTAAATTATAAGTGCACAAATTATTCCACTTATACTTAAAAATTAATTTTATGCTATACTCTAACATTAAAATTAGGTTTTAGTTGTCAAATTGGGAAGGTTTCCCTATTGCTATGTATCCATTTCTTATTCCTACACATTTGTTTAGCAGTGTTGCACAATCATGCATTATAGTTGAACTTTTAAAAAATTAAGTTTCACATTCATCATGTTGAATTGTGCATTTGTTTAATTCACCATATCTATGCATCCATTAAGAAGATCTACACATTTGTTCATTATTTCTATGCTTTTATTTTTATACAATTGCAATTTATCTCTTCTAATTGTGCTTTTGTTTCCTAATGCTACCCTTTTATTTTTCTAAGGTTGCACTTTTGAGCAAGGTGACAGACAAATTAGAAATGTGTAGAACTGCACATAGTAGCAATATTCTAGTGCATCTATTTAATAAGACTAACAAATATAAGGAATTCTTTGAATTGAACTTCTAGATCAAATTTGGATGGAGGTGTGTTCCCAACCATATTTTTGGGTTGAATCCTAGTTGGAGACTTCTACCAAAACCTATCCTCCTAGAAGTTCAATTCAAATAAAATAATCCCACAACAAAAAATACAGGCTAAAATATACAATAAGACATTAAAGAGATACATCACAACTTATAGAAAAATTAAACACTCATGTTCATTCAACCAAAAAACAATGAATTATATCATACAATAATCTTTCACTAGTATTTCAAGACATTGTCTAGAGAAATAAAGACAGAAGATGAAGTTCAAGCCTACTTGATTTCCTTGAGAGAGTTGTATGTGATCTCTATGCGTAATTCCAATATTCTTAGTCTCTTACAGGTATCACTCCTATGTCTCAAGCCTCCCTTGTTTCCTCCTAGATTCTCCAACATTCCCTTGTACATGTTTCCTTCCCAAATGATAATTTTTTACTATAGTTTTTGCAATCAACTTTTCCATAGTTCTTATCGCAACATTTTTCCTACAAATCTCCTAGAGATTTCCTTTTTAGTTTTTGTTTGCATATGAATTTTTATCAAATGTTTCCCTATGGTTTTGGGTTCCTAGGAAAGCTCTTTATTTATAGGTGAAGGATGCCATTTCCAATTGGTTGCATCCATTGGAAAAAACCTCCTACTATGGTTTGATTAATTAAAACAAATCATAACTTTTTTATTATATTTTTGTTTTAAATTTCTAACTAGTTCATAGGTTTCTTAGGCTATCAAGAAATCCCTTCTCAAAGAAATCCTATAGAATAATGGTCAAGTCTCTACAATCTCTGATACAAGGTCAAGGGTTTAACTCCCATGCTCTTTTACATTCTTTAGTACTAACTTTCCTTCGATACAAAGTAATTATCCGTCTCATAATTTATCATTCTTGAAGATCATGTTAGGTGAGATGGTAGTTAGTTTGTTTTGAAGGTGGTGAGTTGCAAGTTTGAGTCTCTTTAGGGATTTTTAGTGTAATTTTTTTTCCTTTTGTTTATCTTTTGTCTTATTTTATTGTATTTATTTTATTCAATTACTTTTGGTCTATTTCTTTTGCCTTATCTATTTTTAAAATTAATTAAACTAAGACTCACCAAATATTCTATTTTAAGTAATGTCATACATATAGTAATTGTAAATGTATATTTATTTGGGTATAGATGTGTGCACCCATATATACTCAGATAAATATACTAGACATAATGAGATCAAGAGCACGTAAATCACATGAAAAATATCAATGCATCAAAGTATAAACTTAAGATCTCATTCATACATAAACCACCATTGCAAAATCAAGTATCATAGTATCAAATTAGAGGAAAAATCCCAAAAGTTTTCTAAAAAGGCAGACAAATATCTATTAAGGAATTCAAGGCCTAAGGTACCTATATGGATAATGGTTTCATCTCCCTTTTAATAACAACTAGTTTGAGGATTTTTAGCCACACTTAGACTTGTGTAGCCAGGTGGAGTCGATGCTTGGTAGCTGTACACACCCACATCACCAACTGATAAGAGACAACACATAGACACCCACACACACACAAAAGATTAAAATAAAATACTCAAAAATATAATAATAAGGTAGTAGAAGCATAATAATGAACTCAGAATACTATGCAACACATTATAAAATCAACCATATGCCTAATTTCCTAAAAACATTATATAGAACATAGTTAAGTGTCTTATGCAAATCAACATCTAACATCACAAACAAGAAGGATGTGTATGATAAGTATAGAAATGTTTCTAAACATATTATAACATAAGAACCTAGTTGATTACCATTTTTTGAGTAGAAAGGTACCATTCTTTTGTGTTAATAATATAGGTTGTTATCTTTTAGTTTTACCTACGCATAAAATTTTCATGTTGTAAAATTGAGGAGTACTAGAAGTGACCTTATCTCCTAACATAGTCCAAATGTACTTTTGCTATCTCCAACTTCTACTTATAGTTATCAGGGTTAGAGGGGTATTACATCCTTCACCCCTAAAAATTGACTTACTCATGGAAGTCATCATGATTTTTTTAATCAAATTTTATGGTAACCTACCTCGGGTAAACCACCCATTCAAAATTAAATACAATCCTTTATTAGGAGGTAAAGTTTCTTATAAGGAGTTCCTTAAATGCTTGTTCATTACCATGTTTATTTCTATGAGTTGGTTGTCTAATTTACTTACTTAGATGCTAGACACTTCACTTCCTTCACTAGACCTAATGGAAAATACTTTCTTCTTAGTTATATGTGAAATTCTAGTCCATGTATTAACATAATTTATCTAGAGATTTTTATTTTTACAATCTCTATCATTCAAAATATGAAGACAAAATTCATACGTATGCATTCATAATTGATTTATATGATAAAGAACCTTAATCTTTCATTCCCATTATACTTTATTTATGATTTCCTCATGTGAACTTCAAGACCTTAATTTCTTTTCAAAATTAAATGTGATAGTTCCTGACTATAGCTATATTTTTATGATATTCATGTTCTACTGTAAATACTTTTATAGAGAACAAAATTTATCTAGTTAAAAGTATTTATCATCATTCAAGGAGGAAATCACAAATAGTTTCAAAGAGCTTTTGTTTACATATATTTCCTGTGTTCAAGGATTTATTTCTTTTTCTATTCATTATATGCCATAAATCCCTTGGTGGGATTCACCTTGCTAATATATGTTCATGGATAATTGGCTTATTGTTTTCTAGTATCAAAATATCACCTTTGTATTGTGCCAAGTTTTTCCTTGATAGCGTTGGAATCTAACATTCTACAAAATGTTTTTACATTATCCTCAACATGTGATTTTTCCAAAATCTTTAATATTTTTCTCACAACTATTTTTTAATTTTATACAAGACTTTATTAATCCTTGAGAATAATTTCTTACTACTAATCTATTAACAAGGATAATACTCAAACTTACTAGCATTATTAAACTATTCAACCTTTCTTGAGAGTGAAGTGATTTCTTTTTGTATAATAGGAGGAGAGGGATTTGAGCCTATTCTTTTAACAACTTCTTTTGTATACGAATTTCAAGTTGTTCCCTACAAGTATCTTTTTGTTAGAAGCATCAGTATTACACATGCATACCTTAAGATAGCTTTTATAATTATTTCTTCTTAACTTATCAACCATTGGCCTTGCAATATATGGTCATGTGAGAATCATATTCTTATCATCTCTTGACCTTTATGTAATAATAATGGATGGTTATCTAATAAGTGGTATTACCATGTTTTCTTAATTAAGTACACTAGACATTCATGTTTTAAAAACATCACCCCATAAAGTATAGTATCCGTATGAGTTCTAACCCAAGATATTCTATATTGCTAAATGAGTTTAGGAAAGTGTATAAACTTTTGGTTATTTTAGTAATGTTTGAACAATATCAAAGATGTTTTAGCTAAGTTTCCTTGTCCTTTGGTTCCAAAAATTAATATTTTAAAACATAAGTTCACCCTGAATAGTGAAAGGTGAGGTATTTGTTAATCGAGTGAGATTTTCCCAATACTTGGGACATGCACTAGTGAAGTATAATTTTTTTAGAGTTATTTACAAACTCTCCTCTTCTAATCACCACTAGTATGAAGTATTTATCCCAAAAACATTTATATCACACCTATACCCTAGTTTTGAATTATTTCTTAGAGTTAGGCCCTTATGATTGTGGTTTGTTTCACTTACTCAACTTGAGAATATTCTTATTAAATTTTTGGGAAGATATTTACTCCCTACTACCTCTACTTTGTTAGGAGGCATCCTGAGATTAATAGAAAACATACTCTATATTGTTTTATGTTTTCCCTTTCCCTTTCTTTTCCTAAACATAATAGACTCTAGAGCTACCAGTGTAGTAACCCAAGGCTCGGATATCAAATGTAATGCCCCACTAGGGAACATGAAAGGATAAGTCTAAAAGTTACAATGTTTTGTTGATAATTTTTTTTGAACATATTTTACTTTCTAAGTTTACTTAATCATAGATGTAAAAGTCCTAACAAATTCCCTTAAACAATACTACTTCATTTTCAAATTCAAGAGTTAACTTTTTTTATCCAATCAACTCAACCAATATTCCTTATCCATTGGGAGTTAACATTTTTTATCCAATCAACTAAACCGATATTCCTTATCCATTGGTTACTTAATTTCCTTTTTTAAAATTTCATCCTTACTACTTAACTTAATCCATCTATTAGTTTTACATCTACTTATGATTCGATACATTATCCATACTATATCCTTTTCGAAATTAGGAAGTAATATATTAATTAGTATAATCAAATGAATCTACTTAATATGAAATAAATATACATGAAATAGATTTAAACCATAAACCGTACATGTAAACCAAATCATCTTTCTTTCACTAATTACTTAAATTGTTCATTATGAAGAGTGCATGGTTTTTTATTTATTATACATTCACCTAGATACAAGAAAATATACAATATCATGGATCATAACTTCATTAATATTTTAAAATAATACAATATGTTCAACTAAGGCTACAAAGGAGTTGGTATAAGTTTGTTTTGTTTTTTTCTAGTTTTGTTTGCTGGTCAGGTTGCTAATTTTGGCTCTTTCTGCTAGATATTTTGCAATTTTATTTTCTATCTTTCATTTAGTATATTTACTATTTAGGTTTTAGGTCCTTGTAAAACCTTTTTTTTTTGGCTTGATGTCATACTTGTAGGTTCTAGGTGTACACTAGAAACATGTCACACTCTAAACCCTTCTATCCAAGTGATTTCATGAGTTCAAAATTCTTGGATGCTGACTTAGAGATCCCTATCCATGGAGTGCAATTAAGTATGATTCAAATATGAGGGCTCTCAATTGAGCCTTAGGAATGCTCTTCTTGCTAGTAAACCATACAATGAGAGGTTTTCTTAGAGAAGAAATGCAAGAGTGTAAATGTCAACAAAGGGTGCCTTAATAATGCAATGCAAATGGAGACTAAACTAGAATGAGTATGCAAAATGCAACTATACTAAGCATGGATGAGAGTGTTACCACCAACCTAGTTAAGCTATGTGAGCTAAATCATTGAAAAAGAGAAACTAAGTTAACATGCAACTATACTAAAATGCCATATGATCTTAAGCTAGTATGTGATGGATGAGAGAATGAAGACAAGAAAATGGAAGTTCTCCACAAAGCCCCAAAGAAACCTATTAGAAAACATGCAACATAACAATATTCAAAAGATGGATGAATCCTTTGAGAAGGGGAGAGCTCTTTCTTTTAAAGCCATATAAATGGTAGAGATCAAGGTGAAGATGATGGATGATCAATGGTGGAGTTCAAAAATAGGAGTGATCCATTTGCACACACAACTCAACCAATAAAATATAAATTGACTTCCCATATAAGACAAAAGTCTCAAAGTGTTTTCTTTTAATTTGAAAAATAGAAAAAGGACTTTATGTGTGAGCTTTAAGTGGGTTAGAAGAATGGGGTCTTTTATTTAATTAAAATGAGACATATTCTTTTTAATCAAATAATGAACTTAGGATAGCATAGTCAAACTATAGGTTATAATAAAATTAATTGATTATTAGCAATTTGGTCTAGGTAAATGATTAATTAAATTAGCCAATATGCTGAGAAGGGGGGCTAATATTCTAGATGACCATTTTTAGGTGATTACATTTTCCCCTCTTTGACTAACGTGTGATCGATCTGGGAACACATTACATCAAAGAAAACAAAAGCTAAGTAGACAACAATAGATATAATAGATATCTGATTCTGAAGAATGAAATACAAAAAGAGATAGAAAATCCTAGATGTATAGCTTAATAGCAGTAGTAATAAACACTAGGAGAAAGATGATGTTAGAATTCAAGAAGAATGCTAACACCTAGCAAAGTAGATCGATCAAGATCAAACAAATGCTCCTAAGAAATAGATAGTCGTAGCAATTGATGATAGAGTATTTTAGCCCCCTTGTGATTGAAATAGAAATGAGGTAAGGGGATGCATAAATGAGTGAGATATGAGAAAATCAAGATATAGAAATGTCCAAGATGACAGGTAGATGAATAGAACCAAAAAGTGACTATTAAGGAATGACATAATACCCCAGTTTGACTAGAGTTTGACCGTGAAGAATAAAGTATGAAAAATTAGGTCAAGTCAAGTAAAAAAGTGATCTTAGACATGAAAAGGTGAATAGAAGAAGATATGACGTGTAGAAGTGATGAAGACATGAAGAAATGAGGATGCCCCAACGATGATTCAGAGATTAGACCTTAGAAGGTCGGCTAACTTCTTAGAAAAATGTAGAATTTTAAAATACAATTTTGACTATCAAGATGAACTTGGATTTCAATTTCAATCTTGAAAATGGATCTAGGACATCAAAATTAGCTAGTGGTGCAATTTTCGTAGAATTTTGAGGAGTTTTAAAATTAGGTCAAATGGGGTCGGAGGCTATAAAAGGGGTCCAAGTTCCATTTTCAAATTTATTTTGTCTTTTGTGAATTTGGAGAGGTTAGAGTGCTTTGGAGAGAGAAAATGGCATTAGTGGGCATTCCAACTAATTGAGATCATTTTGAGTGTAGCAGGTTGCGCAACTGACCAACCCACTATGGAGTACCAATGAGTTTTCACCTTTTTACTATGTTATTGAGCTTTTTTTACCATTTTCACATTTTTGGGAAGTAGAATGTGGGATATCATGTGATATTTTAAAAAGTATCACATGGGTACTTTATAAAATATTGCACGATACTTCACATTAAAAAAAGTATCGCATGGGTAATCTACATTATGTCGTATCACATATGACATTTGTCACATGAGCTGATGGGTGTGAAATGTCACACAATAGAAATGTATCACACTAGTATATCAAAAGTATCTAATGATAAGCAATCAACATTTTATATTGCTTACATATAGAAGGAAATGTCGCAAATATTGTTTTGAAGCATTTTTTCATGAAATTTTGTGTTTTGATCATGTTTTTGATGTGTTACCGATGTCTACATGTCTTGTGTTGCAAGAAGTGTTTCTTGCACTTCTCATTAGGGCCCTTAAAGTGGCAGGGTTGTAGGTTGTATAGTATCTGATAGATGATGAGATTATTTCTATATCTAGTATGGGTTTGAGATGGATTATATAGATGCCCCATATATAGGCAAATCATGGGTTGCTGATTGCACTTGCTAAGTAGTGGCATAGTGAGCATAACACATTTCATCTGTCGACTAGAGAGGCCTCGATCACTTTAGAGATGTGTATTGTATCCTCTGAGTACCTTGCTATGGTGATTTGGTGAGATGTATGTTTGATTTATCTGTCACATTTGCATGTTCTAATATTGATGTGAGGTAAATTGATGCCAAGTTTGGTTATATGTCATAGGTGTACTATGATTAGACCCCGATAGAGGGGCAGGCAATGATGCAATAACTATTTTGCAATGTCACCATCTTGGACCGTCATTTGAGTTAAGAGTTACTCATTGATGAGTATGGGAGTGATTACCCCCTACCATGTTTATTATGTTCACTAGTTACTCAGGTGTTGGTGACTAACAGGGGCTAGAAGGGCTTCCCACTAGGATGGGGTAGATTGGTGGCAGACTTGATTGCGCGGCCTTGTAGGAGGGCATGGGGCCCGACTATTCTTGTAGATATATATCATGAGCTATATGAGATAGTGTACCATGAGGGTCACTCCTAGGAATACAGAGCAATATTAGCATAGATCTACGCATGGGAGCACATTGTTGTGATCCAACCATGGGTGCAACCATGGGAGTGGAGCCAACCTTACATTTTTGGATATACAGGATTTGTCCCATAGACTCATAATGGGGATGTCACTTATTACTGACACATTTTTGATGAGTTAAAAACTTTTATGTGGTGGCCCTATTGAGAGTGCCATAGATGGCTAGATGCCTGGGAGTTAGAGTATATGAGATATAGCAGACCATTAGTAGGTAGGCACTCAAATATTGTGGAGAGATTTGTGATCAACTGGGTATGGCGTTAGTTTGTAGAGTGCTAGGTGGTCTCAGTGGAGACTACTACCTATGCTCATTTCCACTCATATGAGGCACAAGGATGGATGCCTATGCTAGATTATCAGATAGCCATCTGAGAGACAACAACCTTAGTGCGGACTCCCTGGGATTATCACCTAGATGTAGCTAATGCAGGGGTGGATCCAGCCTATCTATATGAGATGCAGAGACATCCTTTTCCTTGTTTTATAGAGCTAGATGCACTACCCACACCAAGGGGACATGGAGGAGGCAAAGGTAGAGGTAGGAGATAGATGGAGGTTGAGAATAGTTCTTGATCTAGAGGAGATAGATGCAGGTACAGGCCACTAGGAAGGTGGAGGAGGAGGAGGTGCCACTGAGGCAGTAGAAAGTTGTGCAAGTAGAGGCATAGGCAAAGCATCTAGCTAGGGTGGGTGATGACCAATATGGCACAATCCAGGCTATAGAGGCTTAGTTACAGGTAGTGTGAGTAACCATTATTGTGTGAGATCAACAACTAGTGGATACCCGAGCGGAAGTGGATAGACAGGAGTGAGCCTTGAGAGATGATCTAGCACATGGTTGACAAGAGATGGAGTAGTAGATAGCTAGAGAAATGTATAATCATGGGGTATATGTTGTTGTAGTCCTTGCAGACTGACAGGTGCCTATGTACTCAAAGAGAGCTGGGAGAATCAGAGGGTGTGGTGCAGGCACCAGATAGGAGATAGACTCCACCTCTAGGGCCACCATGAGCTACAGAGGGTGCAAGTTAGTCATAGGCCAATTTTGATAGTTTTGATTGTACTCCATATATTTTTGAGATGGATATCTAGATTTTGGATGCCACATTTGTATATGTATCATGATATATATATGAAATAATATTACCATAAGATAAGAAAAATCCAAGAGCATATACCAAGATAGTTCAACAATGGAGACAAGGATTTGAAAGGGGAAAGCAAAGAAAACCCCTTGTGAGTATTATGAATGAAGGAAAATGCCTAGAGAGAGAGAGAGAGAGAGAGAGAGAGAGAGAGAGAGGTGGAGCAAAATAGCTCAATACAATAACATCAAAGTGATGTGTCGAGAAGAAAGAGAAAGGAGCATCTCTTTTAAATAGATGAGAAAGGAGTTGGATGTGTTTGGATGTGTAACTCCCATTTCTATGACTGCCACATTCATAATAGGTGTGTGCAAAGTGTCAAGATCCTCTTAAGGAGGATAAACTAAATTCCTTAATAAAAGAATTATAAAAAATGAGTTGTCCTCACATGTGGACTAAAGGACAAGTAAATGACATGTTCTCCACATGTGTACAATAGGATAAACTACATTTAGAGATCCTTGGAATATCCCAATTAAATACATCCAAGGGAAGATTTATACACACACACACACACACACACACACACACACACACACACACACACACACACACACACACACACACACACACACACACACACATATATGAGATACTGGATTTGATTGACAAATTTGTGTACTTGTCTCATTTTGATGGATGTTTTAGCATTTTAAGTTTTCATGTGATGTTTCAGTTTCCATTTCTTGCTCATGTATGCATTGCCTTTATATTGATGTATATATGCTCATGTATCTCTCTCATGTGTATTATATATACTTATGTTTTTGAAACATGTCACACTTGGATAGATTGAATGTGATTTTTTAGATTAACCCCTTATGAGATAGGATAGCAAATAGAGATGAAGCAAAAGATCAAGAAAGTGAAAAGACATGATAAAAAGGAAAGCAAAGAAAGATGTGAAATTAGTTAGCCTATATGTCCACAAAAATGATGAAGAGAGAGCTCTCCCCATATGGAAGAATGCAAGACTATGCTAGAGAATGAACTTATAATGCAAGATAATATGTAAAGTGGTTTACTAGCAAGAAATGCATAACTTTTAGACTCTTATTTCATCATTGAGTGTTTATTAGTGACATCATGAGATCATACAACCATCAATAGTATAACTATGAAGATATGAATATGATCAACATCAGATAGCTACGTGGAAATCCCATCTAAGCATCAAAGACATGTAAGTCAAGATGACTACGTGATTAGATTCCTTAAGTTTTATTTAGACATATTACACCTGTATCAAGGCATAAGTGCCAGGATAACCCCCAAGTGTGGTCTTGTGAAAAAAAATCAAGGATAATACATTTGTAAGTCAAAGTGTCAAATAGGACAAGCATGAATGCTTTAAAAACTATAGATGGAAAAAGTATACCCACAAGTAGAAATGAAGAAAACATGCCCCATGCCCCCAGTCTTCTAGTTAATGACATCCTTGAAATACTATTAGGGAGGGAACATATAGCAAAGAAATCATCATAGAAAGCACACAAAGTAGATAAAGATTAGCATAGTTTAGTCGTTTTAAGTGTTTAAGTGTATGTGTGTAAGTTACTTGGACATTTCTTCAAGACTTGATTATGATAGTGAGAAATATTCTAACATCAGAGACTATAGGTAAACTATTTGAAAAGTGTTGAGAAACACTTGATGTCAATCTGGGGGGTAGTGTTGAGAAACACTATTTGTGTGAGTTGCTAAAGAAACCCTAATGCACAGAGAAACCTAAATAGGCTAAGTAGTTGTGCCCCCAAGATGAAGACAAGAAACAATTTCAAGCTAGGAAATATGGTGCAAAGTGAGCAATTGAGACTGATAGACATAGGTGCAAGCATCTCAAGTAGTGCCTATTGCCAAGTTTTAACCACCTGGCAGATTTATTTAGGACTTTTCTCAATTTTATTTTTATTTTTGAATTTTGTGGTTTTTTTTTTGGTGATACATCAAAAGTGCCTTTTGCTAGGTTTTCACTAAGATGCTCATTTTTTCAAAAAAAATTCTAATTTTTAGGATTTTTTCAAGATCAATAAGTACCTAAAAGATAGTTGAGAAAAAAGCCTCTAAGCATAGAACTTCTTCAAATGTAAGATATTGATAGGCTCTAGAAGTTCTTCCCCCTTGGGACTAGATAGTTGATAAGCACCAGACCCAAATACTACTATGATTACATATGGGCCTAACCAATTAGGTTCAAAATTTCCTTTCAATTATCTATGCTACTAATTTTTTGGATTCTCTCTAAGCACAGGTTCACTGACTTGAAACTCGCATGAGTGAACTTTCTTGTTATAATGAGTAAACATGCACTTCTGATAAGCCCTTATGTGATCAAAAGCAACATTGTAGCATTCATCAAGAGTTTCTAGTTCCTATATTCGAATAGCTCTATGGTCTTCATCAATTATTAACCCATGTAAGGAGACTTGCAAGGAGGGGATCTCAACTTCTAGTGGGAGAATGACCTTAAAGCCATAGATTAGGGAAAAGGGCATAGCCCCTATAGGAGTAAGAATGGTAGTTCTGTAGGCCCAAAGTGCTAGATTATCTATAGGTACCAATCTCTCATAGACTTGTGAACCATTCGATGTAAGATCTTCAACAATGTTTTGTTGGAGGCCTCAACTTGGCTATTCCCTTGAGGGTAGTAGATAGAGGACCAATGCTGCTTAATTCAAAATTTATTGCATAGTTGTTTGAGGTCCTTGTTCTTGAATTGTCCTCCATTATCAGTAATAATGGAGGAATGAATACCATAATGACAAATGATGTGGTTTAGTATATATAGGGCAATATGTTTTCCTGTAGTAGCAGATAGTGGTACAAGTTCAACCCATTTGGTGTAATACTCAGTTATTGTGATGATGAACTTGTGATTGCTAGATGAACTTGGATGAATTTTGCCTACCAAGTCAAAGACCCATTTCTAAAATGGCCAATATGTCATAGAAGGAATCAACTCACATCCAGGAGCATGAATTAAGTTGCCTTGAAGTTGACATTTCTAACAAGACTTGGCATAATGAATGACATTAGCTTGCATGGTTGGGTAGTAATAACCCACCCTAAGTAGTTTTTGAGCAAGTGCAAGGCCATTAGAATGTGCCCCACAAATGTCATCATGGACTTCAGCCAGTGCCTTTTCAGACTCTTCTAGCTCTAAACACCTAAGCAATGTTCCTTCTAAACTCTTCCTATACATGTCACCAGAGACCAAAGTGTAATGTGAAGCATTACAAAGGAGTTGGTGTTTTTGGTTATGCATGAGGGTTTCAGGAATAACCTAATCATGTAGGTAAGAGAGGATAGCCACATAGTGGGAGGAATCATGACCTACAATAGTATAGATCACCTAGTTATCTAGGGAATCATAGGTGGGATAACGTAGTTCTTCCACCAAGAATTTACATCACAATTCATGTTCTTGTAGTTGGAGGATAGATGCTAAAGTGGGCATAGCATTGACAACCTTAGTTTTTGCTCTTGGAATTTTTTGGAATGTCACAAAAGTGAAATAGTTCCTTAGAGCATCTATCAACTTGCCATCCTTTGTTTGATATTAATTTTTTACTTGGTTTATAAAAAGTTAAGAATCTCCATAGGTGTGAAATTTAGTGATTCTCTATTCAAGAGCCATTTTGATCCCATTTATTAGTGCATCATATTCTGCAATGTTGTTTGTGCAAGGAAATAAGAGTTTGTAGGATTTTGGGATCGTATATCCATGAGGGGAAATAAACAAGATACCCGTTCTAGCCCTATTTTGTATATGAGAACTATTAAAGAAAATTTTCCAAATTCTCTCAGTGATGTACATAATTGAGGCATCTAGAAATTCAATTTGCATGGGTGTTGTATTCTCTAGTGGAAAATTAGCCACTTGGTCAGCTATGGCCTACCCCTTGATGGCTTTATGTTCAACATACTAAATGCCAAATTCTAAAAGAATCATCATCCATTTAGCTAGATGATCGGTAAGTGCTACTTTGCTCAACAAATATTTCAAAGGAACAATTTTAGCAATCAGAAGAATTGTATGTGCTAACATGTAATGTCAAAGTTTTTGAGAAGAAAAGACCACTACAAGGTAGGCTTTCTCAATACTAGTGTAGTTCATTTCATAAGTTACCAAAGTTTGACTAATGTAATATATAGCTTGTTCTTTACCAGTCTCATCACTTTGGGATAACAATGCTCCTGGAGAAGCAACTATAGCTAAGATATACAAGATCAAAGATTTTCTCAGAATGGGTGGCATCAAGACTAGAGGTTTAACCAAGAACTCTTTGATTTGGTCTAAACTTTGTTGGCATTCGTCATTCTAGGTATGAGTAGAGCCCTTATGCAAATTTTTGTTAAAAGATTAAGCTTTATTAGCCAACTGAGAAATGAATCTTCTTATGGATTGGAGACATCCTTGCAACCTTCTAAGTTGATTGATATTTCTTGGAGGAGGCATCTCCATAATAGCTTGGACCTTTTCAGGATCAACCTCAATACCTTTTGTTGAGATAATGTAGCCTAGTAGTTTTCTAGAAGTGACACCTTAGGCACACTTTTTTGGGTTTAGACTTAGTTGAAATTGTTCTATATGGTCTAATATTAGACTAAGGTCTTTAAGATGTGTGTCTCATTTTCTAGATTTAGCTAGTGTGTTGTCAACAAAGTCTTCCATGTTTTTATGCATCATATCATGGAAGATGGTGGTCATTGTTCTTTGATAGGTAGCACCAGCATTTTTGAGCCCAAAGGGCATGACATTCCAGCAGAAAGTACCCCAAGCACATGTAAATCTATCTTCTTTTGATCAGCTAGAGCATTCTTAATTTGGTTATACCTAGAAAAACCATCCATGAGAGAGTACATTTTGTAACCTATCATCATGTTGACTATAATTTCTATGTTTGGTAGTGGAAATTCATCCTTGGGACATGCTTTATTTAGATATCTAAAATCAGTGCAAACTCAGATTGATTTATCATGTTTAGACATAGGTACAATGTTGAAAATCCATTTTGCATAGTCAATAGCTCTAATAAATTTTGCACTTAGGAGTTTTTCCAACTCTTCTTTGACCAATAGGGCTACATGTGGATGCATCTTTCTTGGTTTTTGTTTAACAAGTTTTATGCCAGGAGAGATAGATAAATGATGCATGATAAAATCTATGTCAAGCCCTAGCATATCTAAATATATCCATGCAAAATTGATCTTCTTGTCTTGAAAGAATTTGGCAAAATTCTCCTTTTTCTTAGTTGATAGTGATTGAGCCACATGGATATTTTTAGGAGATTTCTTTGTCCCCAAGTTGATAGGCTATGTAGATTCTATGAGAACCAAAGATCTGTCCTGAAAATAGTTAGGCAGACTACCAAGTACCTCATCTGTAGGTGCCTCAATGAGGTTTTCACCATTATATACATCTTTGTTTTTACTTTTTTTAGGTTCAAATATTGCCATAATGTGGTTTTTTCCATCTGACTATTATTTTTTTCTTTTAATTTTATGATTTAGGTACTTGATAAATGACTCCATCATGTTAACCGTGGTTTTTTGGTGGAAAAAGTGATGGATTAAATGAAATTTAAGTAATAAGTGATCTCATAGTCATTTTGAAAAGATGATATTTTAGGTCGTTAATTTGAACTGACCAATCTATGAGATCAGGGTGAATTAATGAGAGTGAGATGTAAGCTTTAAGCTTGTTAATACAAAAGAAGTCATCTCTGGTGACATGCAAAGTCAGGCCTATAGTGAATGTTGTAAAGGAGTCAAGATCAGGAATATACCTAGAGGGACCAATGTGATCTACTAAAGCATGTTGCGAGCCAAACTCATCTGACTCTATGCTAGACTCTTTGACTACATTTGGTTGGGTTGCATAGGCATGAATGACATCCACTCATAGTTCATAAGATGCATCTGATAGGCCTTCCCATTTATAGTCATGAGAGTTTGTACTCTCATCTCTAGCAATTAGGTGAGCAATATTTTGTCTAATCTAGCCTTTGTTCATGTCTTCATGGTTGGATTCATTTTGTTTTGGTTGTTGAGAAGTAGAAGCTTCAAAATTATTATTGGTAATTAGTGTTTCTTCTCCCCAAAGGAGAGAAGTTAGAGGCATAAAATTCTCATCTTGTGAAGTGATAGCAACAAAGGGAGGATCATCATCCTCCAATTTGCTAGACATGGGCACACTTTGATCAAATGTTGGTATGTCATTTTCTAGCCCAAAACCTAGGCTAGTAGTATCTCAAGTATCACGACCTTGAGTATGACTTAAAGGTTCAACTAGAGCTTTTTTGTTACTAGTTAAGGACCCATGGCCCTGATAGTCAATGTTTGCAAGCATTTTACATCCTTTGCCATAACATTTAGGAGAAATGGGAGTAGTGACTGTGACTTCCTCCTCATCTTCCTCTTCCCTATAGATCCAATCTTTAAGTACTTGTTGTTCTTTCGCTACTTCTAGGGAAATTGAGGATTGCACAAATGTACCAAAAAGAGTCATGGCAAAAGCAAAATGCTTCTTTTTGGTAGAAGGTTTCCCATAAGACCAAGTAGAAACAAGTTGTGTGCTAGAAAATGTGACCTGCAAGAAGCATGGGTTAACAAAAAAACACTAGTTTAAAACCTTCAAAATGCATCAAGCATTCATCAAAATGCAAGGAATAAATATCAACTAATGCTTGCTTGATTTTTGCAACCCTAAGCAACCAACAAATCCCACCTTCCAGCCACCTCTACAACTCAAAAAAGGCACCCATGAGAGGCCTTGTTGGTGTGTTAAGATGGGGGTATGTTTGGTGTGCTCTCCCAAACATAACAATAAACGAATCTCTTGAGTGTGTGGGTGCAAGTGTGAATGCAAATGTAAATGAAAATGCACTAAGATCTTAAACTATGTGGAATGAAGAACACTTCAAGAAATGGCTATGGAGAAAGCCATTCTTGAAAGCATTCAAGAATGAAGATGATATGCAATAAAGGAAACTAACTAAGAATGTAAGCTATGGAATGGAAATGCAAATGCATGAAGAAAACTAAATAAACAATGTAAGATGCAAACTAAATCAACTACCAAATGACTAGCATGAACCTACAAAATCACTATGAGGACTCTACCAATGCAAGCTCAAACTACCATGAAGGCTCAAACTATAAATGCAAACTCAAATCTCAAACCAACATGATAACAATGCAATAAAAATGAGATGCAAATGCTTGAGACAAGCCCTCTATTTATAGGCTTGAGGGGGGGCTTGGTGAGGTGCCATCCAAGTAGGTGCCACATAAGGTGACATGCAAGCCATGCAAATGGTCAAGAATTCAAAGTTTGCTCACACATGTGTGAGAAAACTTGAGAAGAAGAGTGGGAGACAAGAGTGTGTAGGTATGCCATCTCACACATGTGTGAGCACATGCTTAGGCTAGTAAGGGGGATTAGGGAGATGATTAGGAATGATTAAGTGGGATTAGAGAAGAAATAGGCTTAAGAGGATGAAAATGATGGGTGTAGACTAGGCTCTAAGTTAGGGTTAAGACTAAATTAAATGAAATTTAATTTAATCATGAGTTTAGAAGAATTAATGGGATGTGAGGGTTTAAATAAATAAAATCTATTTAAAAAAGGGGGGAGACATGGAGGATCATGTGTTAAATTAATTTAACACACTAGAGCTAGGAGTATTTAAATTAAATTTAAATACTTAGGAGAATGAACTTATTTAATTAATTAATATAGTTAAATAAGTAGAAGAATATGAGCAATGTAATTAATTAATTAATAATTAATTACAATGTCATGGGCAATATTAATAAATTAATATAGTCTTTAGGGACGATCTTAAGAGCCTACATTTTGCCCTCTTTGATGTGATGTTGGAATGACATTATATCAAAGAAAAGAAAATATAAGTTTTTTCCAGGGAAGGAGGGAGTCCTATGGCAACGACAGAGGAGGGTGCCCCCTTGCAAAAATTGTGCAAAAAATAAATTTTTAGTCATTTTTGCGAAAAAGGTCTTAAGAAAGAAGGAAAAGAAGAAAAACGGGAATAAATGACAATATTTGCATGACTTGCGGGTAAATAGGGGACTGATATGGCTCAAGGAAGAGTGGCACTCAAACGGGGTCCGCGGGGGGCCTATATAAGCCTCTGAGGGGCCCAAAGAAGGTCATTGTCACACTGCGAGTAGAGCATCCAGAGCAAACATGGACCCCATTGATCAATTGCAGCTTGGTGAGTGCATGCGAGAGTACTAGTGAGCAGTTGAGATGGGCCCATTGATAAGTCATCTGATCCTCTTCGTGTTTTGGCAGGCTAGGCTAGACTAGGCACATTTATTAGGCCATAAATGCACTAAAAAAGAGGCTTGGGTAGAGACAACAGTCTCTACACTGTCGTCTACGTAGACGATAAAGCGGCAACCTCGACATCTGCAAAGACGACAGGATAATCCTATCGTCTTCACAGATGCCAAAACAGGGAAAAGGTTCATGGAGACAACAGGATTCAACTTATTGTCTACGCAGACAAAAAAAGGGTAGTGAAGATGATGAAGAATACGTCGTCATCTCTGTAGATGACAAAATGTTGTCGTCTGGGGCAAACTGGCATCTGCATAGATTAGCAGCTTCATAGATTAGTATTTTTGCTAATCGACGTTTATGCATATCAATGTCTGCACCAAAGAATGGCCATGCCAATTAGGGTAGACTAGGGGGAGGCAAGGGAAGATGCCCTATTGTAAAGACATCACAGGCTAGCAAAATTGACGCTCTGCATGTCTATGCTGCAGGAGGACACGGTGGTGTTTAGGTTGAGGGAGCACAATCCTCTGACCATAACGATACAAGAGAGGCTGACAGACGCGAATTAGGGGCATGTGCGGCTATGCGAGCTCGAGCACGTTCATGAGTGGCTGGATCTAACGGGCCATTCAGCACAGCTATTGGCTCTCATAGAGCAATGACACATGCCTACTAGGAGTTTCCATCTACTAACGAGGGAGACTACAGTCACACTCCTAGATGTGTGGCAGATCCTGCGAGTACCGATCAGAGGTGCCTACCCAGAGTATGTACTAGAGGGTTGAGATCTGTTCTTGAGGGAGTGCTTTGGCAGACGGTGATAGAGATTACCCATCTAGTGATCGTGGTTGTCATGGAGGGGTGCACTAGAGTAGAGGCTACCGAGGCTAGCAGTATACCTAGCCTCACTGATATGGCAGATGCTGCCAGATCATGTAGGACATAGGTGGCCGATCAGGTGGGCGTGAGTGCTGAGCACTCTGCTACAGGAGGAGGGAGAAGTCTACTGCTAGGGACAGACTATCTTGGTTGAGTTATATCACAATTTGCACATATGTGCATATCAGACCTAGCACACGGTAGGACCAGGGCTGACATTACTGATGGTCTAGTCATGGGAGCACATCGAAGTCACACAATCGATCACTCAACGAGAGACCAAGCAACTAGGGGAGCCATATGCCTGTAGATACCAACCTCCTATCTAGTATACATCGATGGAGTCTATGGGGTTCTGGCATCGATGCATAGATGAAATTATTATGTTCGAGTGGACTCCCTATGATGGGGTAGAGTGGTGGGGGCAAACACTGGAAACAAGTGGTGAGGATGACACAGAGGATCAGATGTAACTCCTATACACACATACTGACTTCTAGATCATTGGCCTATCTATGCGTGTGATTATGTGCTATATGCCCTCTCAGGTGTGATGGTAGTTTGGTAGGGTATAGGATATAGTACTAGACAAATTCTTATATCTTGTGGTGTCACGAGAGTATGACCGGCTATGGGGACACGAGGCCACTATACAATTGGCCCGAGCATCTTGGATGGGGATGGCAACAGTGCCATAGGTGCATGACCAGGACAAGGGAGATGCAGGTATGACATCAGCGTACACACAGTGGTGGGCAACCCACCAGCAGGTCAGGCTTATAGTGCTAGTGCACCTCCACCAATAGAGCAGGCACAAGGGGAGGGAGATGGAGCAAGGGATGGTGGACAGGCAGCTATGATGCCACTACCAGCACAAGGGGCACAAGAGGTACTGCACAGGCACAAAGTTCGAGCAAGGAGAGGGCCAGGGCCAACACCAACACAGGGGCCACCACAGAGAGCACCCCAGGCACAAGCACAGGCACAAGTAGAGGCATAGCCCTAGGCACCACCACAGGCACCTCCACAGGCACTACCATAGTGACAAGTATAGCAAGAGGACCCAGACATGGTCTGGGCCGAGAGGGATAGCCTGCAGATAGAGGTAGCTCGAATACAGGGGGTAGTACAAGTGTAGCAGGCACAAGCAGACAACTTAGAGCAGGCCATGTGGGCCATACAGGTAGAGCTATAGGTGCAAAGGGCCAGAGGGAATAGTGCACAAGAGGCCTTAGTGGCCCTACAGGCATGGGTGGATGTAGGGGAGTTTGTAGGGGTGGGGGATCGAGCAGAGGTAGAGAGGCTCCGAACAGAGGTAGCTGCCTTATAGGCCAAGCGGGCCACCCATCAGGCACAGTTGGACGGATACCCTAGGCAGCGGGACATAGCCATACAGATGATACAACTTGGGGCAGCCGTCTTAGTGATGTAGGAGACCCTCACAGCTAGCCAAGAAGAGACATGGGCCATACGAGAGGCAACCTATTATAGGTCACTTTATAAGGAGGTCATGCTTGCTGACCGGCAACAGCCAAAATTTAAGAGGGGAGCCAGCTCATGGATCTTAGGTGGCAGAGCCAGATCAGAGCAGTTTGTAAGACAGCAGAGACCTCCTCGAGGGGGGGATACAGGGGGGGCAGGGCCCTCACAGCCAGTGATGTGATTTCATATAGTGATCATTTTTTTTCACAGATATGTGCAGATGCAATGATTTTTTATGATGCATTTGTACTACATGATTCTACATGATGTGTATATGGAATGTACAGACATTATTTTTTGAGATATATGCATGACATGATTTGATGATTCTATATGTGTATGGATGTATGTGATGCATATGTATGGATTTATGATGTGGATACTAACGTTTGTGATCCAAGATGTGATGCTATGTGATGTTTCCTATTATGTATGCATATATACATGATGTCTAACATGTGTGTGATGCAGATTTATGAGATGTATGCATGGATGCACTATATATATGTGAGATGATGTATATGCCCCTAGATGTGATGACTAAAATGTATGCAATTAATGAACTAATGCAATCTAATGAACTAAAAATGTCTAATGAACACTAAATGAGATGAATCAAATGAACACTAATGCAATGGAAAATTGATGAATGCAATAATGACAAGTTAATGCAACTTAATGAAAATGAACTAATAAATGAGTATCGGTCAAAACTGTCACTCATAGAAACCCAGTAGCGTAGCATAGGAGGGGAGAAATAAATAGAACCTTGTCTCAAGCACGACTCGAATGAAACCCTATACTACATGCATCCTAACTACATGATATCAAGAGATTTCATTGTGTTAATATGGAGAGCACACCTTAAGTTGATTTTGCAAAATGAGTTTATGCATTATATGCTATAGAAGCATAAATGACATGACTCTTTTGCGTGGACTAGACATACAAAACCATAGAGACTTTAGGACAATAGGTGTAGTTTGCATAGTCATGATGGATCAAATGTCATATATGCAATAGAGAGGTCTAGGCACACCCAAAGTCTTTTAGGAATCTCTAGTGGGACGTGTGCTAACCCGTTGCCCCCATTATGCAATGTATTAACATAACCTGAAATTGACACACATGAAATAAAGCCTCAAAAATAGATCATACCACAAAAACATGTGTAGTTAATGACAGCCATTTTGGTATGACCAAAATATGGAAGATCAAGATGCACCATAAAAGGCTATCACTAACACACAAATAAAATCAACCAAAAAGAGGCCTCATGACCAAGTAGTCATTTAGTCCATAGTTCCTACCAAGAACCTTAGGTCTAGAAGTGAATGTCACAATATCGCCTATAGGAAGGATTCATCCTATGAAAGTGTGTCAAGTTGAAATGTCAAATGATCATAAAATTGTGCATTTTTGACAAGGGCTATGAAGTGAACAAGTTTCTTGAAGCATTAAGTCTCAAATGGTGATTTTGTGTAAGTCCAAGGGTGGTCACTATTGTGAAAAAGCTCAATGTAATGGGATGACAATCACTCGACAAAAAATGCCTCACAGACTAGAGGTCTTTCAAAAGATGGAAGTGAAATGAAGCCTCGCAGACAAGAGGTCTTTTATTGGATGCATGAAACATAAAAGACTAGATAAGACTTTGCACAAGGAAAGTGGAATGGTGGAATGGAGTGAAGCAAAACGAGCCGTATAGACAATGGATCGAACCATACTTTGTTTCATGAACATTTTTCTGCTTTTTTAGGGCTTTTTTCAAGAACATTTTATGAATTTTTTTGGATTTTCTGATTTTCTAATTTTTTTGGATTTTTGTAGGACTATAAACACTGTACAAGAACTACAAAGGCTCAAGCATAGAACCGCTTGAGATGCTAGATATTTATAGGCTTAGGGAGTAGATCTCCCTTTGGAGTAGCAATCTGATATGCCCCAAAACCATATTTGGCTGTAATGATAAACAGACCTAGCCGATTTGCCTCAAATTTTCCTTTCTTTTCACGGTTCTAGAGGTTCTTCATATTATGCTGAAAACCTAAGTCACCCACTTCAAATTCTCGTGGCTTGACTTTCTTATGATACTAAAGCTGAAGGTGATTTTGATACATGCGGAGGTGGTTTAGGGCATTCAGTCATCTCTCATTAAGGAGTGCCAGCTCTTGCAAGTGAGCAACTCAATAGTCTTCTTCAGATATCAAATTCTTGAGAGAGATTCTGAGAGAAGGGAGCTCAATTTCAATGGGCAAGATGGCTTCAAAACCATAAACAAGAGAAAATGGGGTTGCTCCTGTTGAGGTGTGGATGGAGGTATGGTAGGCCCAAAGGGCAAGAGCAATTTGGATGTGCCAATCATGGCTAGCTACATCAATGATTTTCTTTAGGATTTTCAAGATGGTTTTATTGGTAGCTTCAGCTTGGCCATTGCCTTGGGGGTAGTATCTGGTGGAAAAATGCTGGGTGATTTCGAATTTCCTACATAGTGTGGCAACCTCTTGATTTTTGAAAGGGGTTCCATTATTATTCATGATATCTTGAGGTATACTGAAACGAAAAATAATGTAGTTCAGGATGAACTTTGAAATTTGTTTTCCAGTAATGTAGGTTAATGGAATAGCCTCGACCCACTTTGTGAAGTACTCAGTGGTGGCAATAATGTACTTGTGGCCATTTGAGAAATTTGGGTATACTTGACCAAAAAGATCGAATCCCCAGCAGGAAAAGGGCCATGGAGTGATGGTGGGATGAAGCTCATGGGAGGGAGCATGTATCAAATCACCATGCTGCTGACATGGAACACATCTTTTCACAAATTGATATGCATTTGCTTCCATAGTGGGCCAATAGTAACCTATCCTAAGAAGCTTTTTTGCTAACGTAAGGCCACTAGAGTGGGCACAAAAAATCCCTTGGTGAACCTCTTCTAATGGTGTTCATGCTTCATCTAAACTGAGAGATCAGAGGAGGGTTCCATCAAAGTGTTTTCAAAAAAGTGTATCACCTAGGATGGTATAGTGAGTAGTTCGATGGATGAAGGTTTTGCTTTGGTTTGGGGTGAGGGCTATGGGAATGGTTTTGTGACATAAATAGGCAAAGATGTTAGCGTACCATGAAGACTCAGGACCAAAAATCTCACACACTAACTCTGAATTAGTTTGCTCATAAGCAGGAGTAAAAATATTCTCAATAATAAACTCACATTTAGGACTATATTCTAGCATGGCAATCATAGAGGCAATAGTAGCCATGGCATCTGCTGCTTTATTATTAGCCCTTGGAATCTGCTGAAAAAAAATCTCTGTAAAATGCTGCTTAAGATCCTCAACTATTCTATGGTAGGGCAACAATTTCTCATCCTTGGTGTGGTATTCATCTGTAACTTGTTTAATGACCAATTGTGAGTCTCCAAAGATAAGAAGGTTTTTGATATTCCATTTAATAGCTTGACATAGTCCTATGACTAAACCTTCATACTCAGCTATATTGTTTATGCAAGGGAATGAGATTTTATAAGACTTTGGAATGAGGTCCCCTTGTGGTGTCACAAACAAAATTCCTGCCCTCGATCCCTTTTGTGTAAAGGATCCATCAAAAAATAATTTTCATGGTGTAGTAGGGGCTAGGGTCATAATTGTGTAATCTAGAAAATTGGCGACAATGGGATGGTTCCCTTGAAGAGGAGCTTCAACAAGCTGATATACAATTACTTGTCCTTTAATGGCCTTATGATCCTTATAAACAATGTCAAACTCACTTAAAATTAAGACCCATTTTGCTGCTTGACCAATGAGGGCAGCTTTTGATAAAAAATACTTGAGTGGATCTATCTTGGCAATGAGATATGTAGTATCATTAAGCATATAATGACGTATTTTTTGCATACAAAAGACTATAGCCAAACATGCTCTCTAAATAGTAGTGTAGTTTAACTCATAGCCAACTAGTGTTTGACTGAGGTAATATATGGCTTGCTCATTCCTCTTATCATCTAATTGTGCCAAAAGTGCTCCTAAAGCAACTGAAGTAGTTGAAATGTATAGAATCAATGGTCATCTTGCAACTGGAGCTACTAAAACTAGAGGATTAGCCAAATATGTCTTAATTTGTTCAAATGCTTTTTGGCATAGGCAATCCCATTGGAACTTGTTTCCCTTGCGAAGCAAATGCTGAAGTTGATGGACTTATATCTGCTAGTTGTGACATAAATCTCCTAATAGATTGTAACTTTCCTTGAAAACTGCAGAGTTTTTTCAATGTGGTAGGTGGAGGCATAACCATGATGGCCTTCACTTTTGTTGGATCTACCTCAATACCTCTTCTTGACACAATCTAGCCTAACAATTTGCCTGATTTGACCCCAAATACACATTTCTTAGGATTAAGATGCACTTTATATTTCTCCAACCTATCAAAAATAGTGGTAAGGACATCAATGTGGGATTCTCTTGTCTTGGATTTTCCTATAATATCATCAACATAGTCCTCCATTATGACATGTAGAAGATCGTGGAATATGGTAGTCATTGCATGTTGATAAGTGGTGCCAAAAATTTTCAAGCCAAAAGGCATCACTTGATAACAAAAGGTTCCCCATGGGGTGGTGAATTCCATTTTATGTTGATCCTCTTCTACAATTTTGATTTGGTTATAACCGAAAAACCCATCCATCAAAGACAACATCTCATGTTCAACAGTCAAATCCACTATGATGTCTATGTTAGGAAGTGGAAAATCATCCTTAGGACATGCGAGATTTAATTCTCAAAAATATAAACAAACATGGATGTCTCCAGATGCTTTCCCTACAGGAACAATGTTGGAGACCCACTCAGGATAGTCAATAGGATGGATGAACTTTGACTCTAACATTTTTTGCAACTCTGTTTTGACTAGGAGTGCTACCTTAGGGTGCATTTTGCGCAATTTTGCTTCACTGGTTTAATCTTGGGATCAACTATCAAATGATGCACAACCAAATCTGTATCTAAGCCAAGCATGTCTTTGTATGTCCATGCAAAATTGATTTTTCCCTTTTTTAAGAATTTAGTTATGGCTTTTTGTTCCTCAAGACTTAAGGTAGTAGCAAGGTAGGTGATTCGTGGATTATCCTTTGTTCCCAAATTGACTGGAATTGTGTCCTCATTCAAAATAGGTGATTTTTCTGGTGGTAAGGATCTAAATGGCAAGTCAAGCTCTCCCTCTTCTGGCACCTCTAAGAGGTTTTTACCAAAAGATGAGTCCTTTATTTTATCTTTTTCTTCATCCAAAAGCACCCCAAGGGAGTTTTCACTAGAGGATGTTTCTTTTGTTTTTCCATTTTTATTTTCTTTTTCACTTTTGTGACTAAGAGAGTTGACTTGGCTACCAAAGTAGGCTTCCTCATTGTATTGGATCTCATGTTTGTAATCTCAGAGACTCTTAAGGCCAAAGAGTACCATCACTACTTCATTAGACTTATAGATATCGAGAGCCGGTGGTGTATCTTGAAGGTCCAAGTCTAACATGTCAGGATTGGTGAGAGGTAGGTTAATGGATGAAAGGTCATCTATGGTAATGGCATGGACATAGTTATCTAGGTCATCTTCAATGTATTGGAAAGGTACTTCGAAGAATTCCTCCTCTTCAATCTTAGAATTAGGTTAAATCATACAATAGTTGTCAGCAAAGGATACCTTAGGTTTAATGGAGCCCAATCCACATCCTTTAGGATAGCTATTAGCTTCTAAAGGTTGTCTAGTTCCATCTTCTTTTGGTCCAAGGCTAGTACCATGATATCCCATGTTTTCAATAATGGGAGGCGCCTTAACATATTTATCCTTAGGAAACTCCACAGGTTCATCTTTTCCATCATAATATAGCCAATCTAGGATATTATCTTCCATGTGCTCATCACTAAGTGAACCCCAATGCTCAAATGTTGTCTTGCTAACTTGCATGGTTTCCTTATTAGTAGAGGGTGATAATTGAGAAGGTTTTCCAAAGGAATGAGGGGAGACTGGTAGTTGTCCAACACACAAGGCATTTTCAAACTTATACTCTCCCATTCCTAAATTAGCAAAAGTAACCTTCTTCCCTGTGGTGTTAATTTTAGTATCTTCAACCTTCTCTTTTCCCTTGTGGGAGCTTGAATCTTCATTAGCTAATTCTGGTACTATTGTGGAAGGTGGTTCTGTTATGGTGAGAGATTTAGGTACAACTTTGGCAAACTCACTTATTGGACAAAAATTCATTGGTGCACCTTCCAATCTTTTACAAAATTCAAAAGGAGTGGGATCCCCTAGGATTTTGATCTCTCTTCCTTGGTGGGGGAATTTCAAGCATTGATGATAGGTGGATGGGACCGCCTTTAGTGTATGTATCCACGGTCTACCAAGCAAGATGTTATATGGAAAATCTAAGTCTAAGACATGGCATTCAGTATTTATGATGGCTGGTCCAACCTTTAGAGGCAACATGATGACTCCTTTTGATTCTCTTTCTCTTTCATCATATGCTTTTATTGTGATCCTTTTATTAATATCTAGGAGATCCTCTGGTAGTCCCAAGAAACAAATCATTTTCAATGTACAAAGGTTCAAACCGGATCCATTGTCTATAAGGACTATTTTAATCTTATGTCGTTGTATAAGGACTTCAGTGTGGAGTGAAAAATTATGGTGGGGATTAGGACCTTGGAAATCTTTATCTATGAAGACAAGGTGTTTTGAGCGGCAAGGTTTCCAATCATAGTAGTGAATTGGGAAGCATTAATATTTTCAGGAACACGAGACTCTAAAAGAGCCTTCTCCAAGATCTCTTTATGGATGGGTGATGTGGGAAAAAGCTCAAGAATGGAGATTTGTGCAGGAGTCTTACCTAGCTAGGACAACACATTGTAGTGAGAAGCAGGCCTTTGTGAGGTGGATGGCACAGCAAGTGCATGTAGCATTGGTGGATTAGTGTTATTGGGAGTGGCGACTTGCAAAGTGAGTCTTCCCCATGAGGTAGTGGCATCACAATCAGCCACTTGTAAGACAAGGGTATTCACATGAGCATCTACCTCTTCAATGTGACCACATAAGGAGTCAAACCCTAATATGTGGTTAGTAGAATAATCATAAGGTAATGCATTTGATGTGGACGCTTGATTCGCATTGTTGGTATTGTTATTATCATTATTGTGATTGGGAAATGGTTTTTGAAATATCTTCAATTTAGCATTTTTAGAAGCTGGACCTCCCTCTACTTCAATTTCCCCATCATCAACAAGATTTTGGATAAAAACTTTGAGCTTGGTACATTTGTTGGTGTCATGTCCTTTGATACAGTGGTATTTACAATATTTGTTTTCCCTATACCACTTTGACTTTGGTTTATTTTCATCAAAATGACGTGTGTTAGGAAATACAATCAAGTTGTGATCCACTAATTTTTGGAAGATGGCCTCCAAAGGTTCACGAAAGTTAGTGAACTTTCTATTTTGATCATAGTCGCGATTGTAGTTGTTGTTGCATGGAAAGAATTGTGTTTGATTTCTAGATTGTTGATTGCCTTGGTTGTCATGATTTGAATTGTTGTTGTTTCAATTGCGATAGTTGTTTTTGTTCCTTCCTTGAAGGTTTTTGACATCAATAACACCATCATGTGTAAGACCCTTATTCTTGGACCAGAATTTGGGTTTGCTATTGTTGTTTGACTCATTGTTGGAGGATGATGAATTATAATGTTTGATGGTGCCTTTTTCCAAAAGTCCATTTTCAATATTCTTGCCCTTTTTTACTAAAGTGAAAAAGTCTTTGGGGTTAGCCATTTTCATGTGGAAGGACATTTTGGGTATCAAGTTCTTGATAAATATATCCACAAGATGGGCATCCTCAATTTTATATGGCATACGATTAGCAAGATGTCTCCACCTTTGTAGGAAGTTGGCAAAAGTTTCTCCATTTCATTGTTTTGTGTTGCACAAGTCACTCAATGAGGCATGATGTTCAATGTTGTAAGAGTATTGTGCTATAAACTTGCTTGTCAAATCATTGAAAGAAGTAAAGGAGCCCTTAGGTAAATTCATTAACCACTCAAGTGCGGGGCCTCCAAGACTTCGTGCAAAGAGCCTCTTAAGATAGTCATCACTGTAGGCTACGTCTTGGCACAAAATGGAAAATTCCTTGAGATGGGTGATGGGGCATGTCTCTCTCATATACTTGTCAAATTTAAGTATTTCAAAACTGGTTGGAAATTGCACCATATTAATGGATTTATCAAATGGAAAAGGACAAATTTTCTCAAAAGAGACATCCTTTACCCCTTTGTTGTTCATGTTAAGGACCAAATTTTGCAATTCTTGGAATTGTTGAGCCAAATCTTGATTAGGTTGCACTTGTGATTGTTGAGAGTTTACAAATCCACCTCCTAAATTGTAGGGAGTCCCAAATGTAGTGTGAGGTGGTGGAGGCACTCCACTTTGGCCAATGTATTGATATGCAGTTGTTGAAATTGGCACGAATGTCTTTACCATAGTGGTTGGCACTTGTAAATAAGAAGAGTGCATTGGTTGTGTCAGAATTACCATTGGTTGAATAGGCACTTGTCCAATGCCTAAGCATCCCACAGTTGAAGTTGTCAAGGTAGATTGTAGAATACTAGCATGTGTGGTAACATTAGGCATGACACCAATGATTTGTTGAATATATTCTGCACTCAATTGAAATGTAGGTTGTGTTGAAGTGCTAGATGTAGGCATAGCACTAGTTATCACCATGGTTTCTTTCCTTTTGCTAGAAGTCGGAGCTACATTTGAAGTGGGCAACACGGGTGCACCACCTTTTGTAATTGTCTAAACAAAGAATTCTCATCAAAGCTTTGGGGAACATTAACACCATCCTTGACCAAATTTAGGAATATCTCAGTTTTGTTTTCCCTAATGGATTTTTCCATCATTTCCACATTGTGGGGGTCTACAAGGAAGGTCCTAACATCACTAGGTACATCGTTAGGGTCAATAGGATCTTCATCTTGGTATATTTCTTCGTCATTATCCCCTAAAGTTTTGTTATGGAAGGGATCTTCTGGTTCTCGTGTGGATGTTGAGTTAGGTATACCAAGGTTCAAACTAGAGGGAATTGTGTTCCCTAATGAATTTGTGAGTGGAGGAAAAGGATTCTCCATCTCTGATTGCCTCAATGATTCCCACAAATGTGACATGGGATTAAATGTGAACCTTCCTGATCATGTGTGTACTATACAAGAGTGACCAAGCCAATGGGTGGAAGATTATGGAAGAAAAAGAAAATGGGGATAAGAGCTATTAACCTTATGTGATTAAAGGGTCAACTACCCAAGTTTGAACAAAAGACCTTGGTTTAGCAAAAAAAGATTGATTAGAGGATAGTAGTATCTTTCTCCTACCAAAGATAGCCAAGTGATCTTGTAGGCAAGATAGGACACCAAATTGATTGCTTACTATTTGGAGATAGACTTTTGGTCCCAAATAAGTAAGTGTGATTAGGATAAATGTTTGCTTATGGATGAAAGGTCCAGTGTTGTAATATCAAAAGATGTTTTAAGGTTTAAGCTCTCTAGAAGAAAATTTGAAAGTGGAAGACTAGGAGTTTGGAAAGATTGAGGTAGATATGAAAAGATGAGAGTGTTGTGGTCACTAATGCAACTATCTCAGTCCTCGTTCACTGGAAATAAAAACCTTGGGTTCACTCTTGGGAAAATAGACCAGTTTCAAAGTTTTCCATTGTATTCAATTCTATCATAACGGTCTTGTGTAGCTTCTTCTTTTTGAATGTTTTTGATAGCGTATCGAAATTGTTTGTCACCGTATGCTAGGTTCTTCCTTTCCTTGTAGATAGGTGGTTTGGACAATTTCACTTTCTTATGTTTGACTTGGTTGACTTTATCGGTCATGGCAGGAATAAAATAAGACCCAAATTTAGAGTGACTAGACTCAAACAATTTCAAAATGCAAACTACCAAAAGTAACCGTGAGTCAAGAAGACCTCACTTAACCTATCTCACTCAATGAAAGGTTACCTCATAATTTCACTTGTTTTAGAACTTGTTTGATGTTTTGGCTTTGGTTTTAAATATTTTTAAAAGTATGCTAAACACACCAACAACCCTAATAAGGCTATCTCTAGGATGAACAAGGCTTATCTAAAGGGAGTCCTTGATATACACAAGGTATGTGAGGCCTAGATTTGTAGATGGAAGGAAATACTACCACACAGTTGGGGGGAGACGGTAACCCAAATCTCCTCCTTCACTTCCCAAAGGTATAAAGTTCTTTGGGGCTTAGCCAAGATATTCCACTTCCAAGAGAGGTGTCTTTTGATTCACCTCCCAATTTTTATACTCCGCTAGAACACTAGAGTTGAAGTTGTCCCAAGGGGTGATGAAATCCCCAAGCAAGCCTCTTAAAAAAAAAAAAAAAAAACTACTTATTTCTTGTGCACCCAAGATCGCTCAAAGGCATGAGGGGAGAGAATACATAAGTGGTCTTGGGGTTTAAAAAACACTTTTTCTTTCTCAATGAAGCTTTAAGTTTTCTATCTACTTGAAGATACTCATGATTAAAACATGCAAGATTCTTTCCAACTTGAAATAGTGCCAACGTAAATGAAAACATGAGTTCGTCAACAAGAAAGTAAAGCGAGTGCATGAAAGTAAAATGCTAAAAATAAAAATGCAAGAAATGAAGTCAATTTACCTTAGGGCATTCAAGAGTGTATGACTTCATTTTAAGCACCAAACCCAAATGTGATCTAGCCTAGGCATACATGTCCATTTTAAGCACCAATTCCAAATATTGTCTAGCCTAGGCATACATGTTCATTATCCTTTAAAGAATTCAAGATGGAGTGAATTTTATTTAAGCACCAAATCCAAATGTGTCTTCTACCTTAAACATTCATGTCCATCTTTAAGTACCAAAGTCCAAATGTTGGCTACTCTACACATTCATGTCCATTTTAAGCACCAAAGTCCAAATGTGGGTTAATCTAAACACTCATGCATTCAAATGAAAGTGTTTAATTCATACAAGTCCATTAGCCCTTAAGTTTTAAGTGATAAAAATCACTACAAATCTCCTTTAGTGATAAAAATCACTATTGGTTTTGTTTTTTATGTTTTAAAGGTTACTTCTCTACATGAAAATCGTTAGTTAAAACTTGCAAGTCAATCAGTTAGCAAAAATTATTGTTAAAAATTGAATGATTCTAATAAAATGCGGAGATGCCAAAATATAGGCGTAGATGCCAAAACGTGTAAACAATGAAACACACAGATGCCAAACTAAGCAGACGCTAAAACTCAAAGATGACAAAAGACCCTTAGAAGCAAACTAAATAGTTTTTGATGTAGATGAAAATTTGAAAAGTGAAGATGCCAAACAAATTTTTGCACACAACGCAGACGACAGACCTATCTTTGCAGATGACAAACTAGCTTTGCAGATGATAGAACTGACGTCGAAGATGACAAAACTGACCTCAGAGATGATAGAACTAATGTCACAGATGACAAATTAATATTCTTAGATGATAGAGGACTCTTCAAAGATGACACAAAAAAAATGCAGATGGCAGAATGGCTTAAATACAAGTATTGTTTGGAACTACTGCGAAGACGTTGAACAACGCAGATGCTAGTTTGCGGAGACACTGATCTGTGCAAACAACAAACGCAAACGATGCTGCGACCTGCGAAGATGACAATGTGATGTTTTATGACTAAACCAAGGTTGTTTGAAATTTTTTGAAGTGAAACCAAAGACGTGGGTCCCACCAGGCGTGCCAAAATGTGTGCTAGAAAATGTGACCTGCAAGAAGCATGGGTTAACAAACAAACACTAGTTTAAAACCTTCAAAATGCATCAAGCATTCATCAAAATGCAAGGAATAAATATCAACTAATGCTTTCTTGGGTTTTGCAACCCTAAGCAACCAACAAATCCCACCTTTCAGCCACCTCTACAGCTCAACAAAGGCACCCATGAGAGGCCTTGTTAGTGTGTTAAGATGGGGATATGTTTGGTGTGCTCTCCCAGACACAATAATAAACGAATCTCTTGAGTGTGTGTGTGCAAGTATGAATACAGATGTGAATGAAAATGCACTAATATCTTAAACTATGTGGAATGAAGAACACTTCAAGAAATGGCTATCAAGAAAGCCATTCTTGAAAGCATTCAAGAATGAAGATGATATGCAATAAAAGAAACTAACTAAGAATGTAAGCTATGGAATGGAAATGCAAATGCATGAAGAAAACTAAATGAACAATGTAAGATGCAAACTAAATTAGCTACCAAATGATTAGCATGAACCTAAAAAATCACTATGAGAACTCTACCAATGCAAGCTCAAACTACCATGAAAGCTCAAACTATAAATGCAAACTCAAATCTCAAACCAACATGATAACAATGCAATAAAAATGAGATGCAAATGCTTGAGAAAAGCCCTCTATTTATAGGCTTGAGGGGGGTCTTGGTGAGGTGGTATCCAAGTAGGTGCCACATAAGGTGGCATGCAAGTCATGCAAATGGTAAAAAATTCAAAGTTTGCTCACACATGTGTGAGCAAACTTGAGAAGAAGAGTGAGAGACAAGAGTGTGCAAGTATGCCATCTCACAGATGTGTGAGCACACTCTTAGGCTAATTAGGGGAATTAGGGAGATGATTAGGAATGATTAAGTGAGAGTAGAGAATAAATAGGCTTAAGAGGATAAAAATGATGGGTGTAGACTAGGCTCTAGGTTAGGGTTAAGACTAAATTAAATAAAATTTAATTTAATCACGAGTTTAGAGGAATTAATGGGATGTGAGGGTTTAAATAAATAAAATCTATTTAAAAAAGGGGGGAGACATGGAGGATCATGTGTTAAATTAATTTAACACACTAGAGCTAGGAGTATTTAAATTAAATTTAAATACTTAGGAGAATGAACTTATTTAATTAATTAATATAATTAAATAAGTAGAAGAATGTGAGCAATGTAATTAATTAATCAATAATTAATTACAATGTCATGGGAAATATTAATAAATTAATATAGTCTTTAGGGACGATTTTAAGCATCTACACAAGTGAAGAAACAATAGAGTCTAGAGTGTATTCGCCCATGCCAAGGATCATCATTTTCAATTTCTTTTCACACTATGTAAAGGATAGTGTCAGCTCATGAGAAGAGTGATTATGCAGAACCAATGTTTCTATAGAAGATAACGTGTTGATAGACATTAAGTTATCATTGGGGACAACTATTTTAGTACTATTAAAAGGGAACTTGATGCACTGATAGTACATAGAAGGGACTGCTTGCATGTCATGAATCCATGGTCATCCCAACAACAAATTGTATACAAGTGGTATGTCTAGGACTTGGAAAATGGCATCCTTCTCGACTAGACCAACTCTAATTGGAAGCACAATGAGATCTTTGGAGAGTCTATTGACCTCATCATAGGCTTTTATAGTGATCTTGCATCTAGGGTCAATGGAAAATTATGACATGCCCAACTATTGTATCACGTTGAAGGAAATGATGTTAAACCTTGCACTATTATCTATAAAGACTTGGTGCATGTGAGTATAGAAGATTTGGACTTAGACATGGAGAGAAAGGTTATGGAGATGACTAAGAGCTCGGTCATCTTTTTTAGAAAAGTTGAGGTAGTGAGGTGAAGAGATAAGGTTCACCATAGCTTGGAATCATTTTGTATCAATATCCATGGCAACATTGGTAGAAAGTAAAGCTTTTTCAAGGACATCCTTGTGCAAAGGGGATAATTCTAACAACTCAAAAATGGAAATTTGAGCTAAGGTACACTATAATTGGCTAACAAGGTCATAGTTGGTGATCCTAGAAGTAGTTGGTTATTTAGAAGATGATGAATTCTTAGGATCATGAGCAACTTTTAGGACAACCTTAGATTTCCCCCCAGTGATGACATTAAGTGGTTCACTCAATGATGACATTAAGTGGTTCACTCTATGAAGAGGAAGATTCGGCCAGTCGGAGTACCACCTTAGGTCTAGTGTCATTGTGATGTTGAGGAGCATTTCACATTTTTAGGATAACTTTGGGTCTTTCATCCTTAGATCAATTGCCATCATTAGAACTTTCCATGCATAAATATTCAATGGGCTCAAACATGCCTATAACGTTGTTTGTGTTAGCATAGGCATAGCTGATCTTTGCATCATGATTCTTCTTGAGAGCCTTGGAGTTTTCACCTTTCTCATATTCTGGTAAGGGTTGTTTAAAAGCATTATGGTTAGAATTTTTAACGAGGCCATCTGTGATAACTTTACTAGTCTCAATGAGATCATGAATTATGTCTTTGAGATTAAAACAATTTTTAGTGTTGTGACCCTTGCTTCGGTCATAACTGCAAATGTGATCCTCTCTCTTCCAAGGAAGTCTAATAGGTGGGTCATAGGGACACAAATTATCTGGTAAATTAAACAATTTTTTTGCAATTAATATTTTTAAGACCACTTCATAAGGTTCAACCATTGGTGTATAAACACATCTTTTTTTGTAAACATAGAGCTCTTGTTAGATGTTTGTGGTTTTAAACCTTCTTGTTGTTTTGTAGTGTAGATAGAATTAGAAAGGTTGAACATAGGTTGCTTGGTCTTAGGAGTGTCCACTACCCCGTCATTGACAACATACTTGTTTTTATTCCAAGGTTTGCCTTTGTCTTTGCCATTTCTATTGTTATGTTTGTCTTTGTTCACAACAATATCACCCTTCTTGATAGCAATATCCTCAATGTGATATGCACTCTCAACCATTGTATTAAAGGATGTGAACAACTATTTTCTTAAATCAAAGTATAGCTTAGGTACAAGTGTGTTGACAAAAATGTTGATTTTCTCAGCTTTAAGAACTTCCTGAGGGTACCTAGAGTATAGGGATCTCCATCGTTGAAGGTATGTTGCAAAGTGTTCTCGCTATTTTTGTTTAATTTGGAATAAGTCCAACATAATTACAGGATGTTGAATGCAATAAGATTATTTTTGGATAAAGCATTGTGCAAGCTCATCAAATGTTTTGAGAGGGGGAGTCAATTTTGTGAACCATTCCATAGCTTGCCCTCTTAAACTTCTAGGAAAAAAACACATAAGATAGGAGTCTTCATGCATAAAATCCATACTAATAGCATAGAAATATCTCACATGATAATGAGGATCACCATTTCCATCATATTTTTCATACTTAGGAACCTCTATATCCTTAGGAAATGGGGGTATGTATAAACTCCTATCAAATGTAAGAGCACATATTGATTCAATAAATGAAGTTTTAGGCAGCTCTTTGGAAGTTTGCAATTGTGCCAGTTGTTTCCTTAATTCTTGCATTTCTTCTTGCAAGATTTTAGCCTCAGTAGAATCTTGTTTTTAGATTATTTGTTGCACATCAAAATCTTGGCAGAACTTCCATCCTTTTGTTGCCATATACTAGAAGTATTGATCCCCATTTTGCTCTAAAGCTTTTAGCATCAATTTTTGAGCGAGCTCATCTTGTTGAAATTTTATAACATCCTCACTAGTGATCTCCTCATCACTTTCATGATGTGATTATCTAAGCAGTAAAGGGCATCCCCTCACATTGACTCTAGGAGTCCTTGGAGGTGAGTGATTTCCATGATTGCCATTGATAGGAATGTGTTCAAAAGGATTGTGATAATAATCTCTTGTAGTTTCCTCATTATATGTAGGACAATTAGCTTCAGCTTGTTGATCCACTCTTTCACTAGCATGGATAATTTCCAAAAATCTTTCATTCTCACATTCTTTCTCTTCTAAGTGGCATTTGATTTTGTTAGGATGCATTTTGGTCAAAGTGTTTTCACCCGTGGGTGTGTCAAAGGGTGTTCCAAATGGGTTCTCAAAACTATAAAGCAGATTGTGCCGAACATTGGTTGTCTGTGTATGACTAGAATCAGGGTCTTCCACACAAGGTTGTTTGTGAGGATGTCTAGATGGAGTCTCTAACTATGTGAAAATGAAAAGAGAATGACAACTATTACCAACTTGGAACCTAGGTGTGACTGACATGTAAGGATGTGTCTTTGCTTAATAGGATGAGAGAAGTGTTTCAGATTTGAAACTCTTACAATCAAGAATAATCACTTATCAAGGTAGAATAGATGGCTTGTCAAAGGCTCTCAAGAATTTACAACACTTAATGACTTGAGTTGAGCAAATAAGCAAGAAGCTCAATAGAGTATAGCTAGAATGGTAACCAAATTTTTGACAAGTGATCATTAATGACATTTCAAGACTTACATCTAATAAGCTAAACACATATTTTCAACTTTGGACAACACCTAACATACAAATGTGTGACCAAGACTAGGAAGGACTCAAGAGACAAGACTCTAGGTAAGATAAAGTGGAACATAGACCCTATTTTGGCAGCAAAAAGTGTCAAGTGATATTTTTTCAGGTGCCAAGTGATAGTAGGACAACACAATATGTCATTTGATATAGTTTGCAATACTCGAGTGACACTTTTCCTTTGGATGAAAGTTCACACAAGATGGGATGACAAATTTTTGTATAGTAGGACGATATACTTGATAACAATATGGTGACACAATTTGCAAAAAAAACTATCATTCAATATTTCTCCAAAGAATGGTTGATAAAGTACCAATTTTGTGCAAAAAGACAAGTTTTTGACACCAATTTTGTTGTGTTTTGGTTTAATAGTCAGATAGTTTTAGGACTAAACATTTTAGATTTCAATTTATGTTGAGTAACAACAAGGTTTGGAAATAGTCTCAAACAATTGATCAAGGGTAAAAACAACCTTGCCAATATGCATTTGTAATATCAGAACAACCTTCCTACCAATTTTACCAAGATTTTTGATTTGTAAAAATGTTAACACAGGTCAACACATTCAAAACTAATAGCCAAGTAATCTACCTTAGAGTCATGGTTCATTACTCAACAACTTGGCCCATGCTTGATACTCCTTCACCTCACACCAAGTGGTTACCCACAAAGATATATTGGATTTTTCATGGAAGTTCCCTAAGCACAACCAAGGGAACACATGTAGTGAGTGTAAAATCTTGGGGTGATCTAGATAGTCCACTAAGATCGATCCTTGCACCAAAAAGTTGAGCAACAAAACAGGGTAGCTACTAACTTAGGGTGTTTAGAAAGGTATTTCATTTGTAATTTTCCTCTTTCACCCAATTAAGAGACACCCCACCTTGTGATGGGTAATAGACCTCATGGTCACAAGAGCACCTTAAGCATTCTTGCCTAGTGATCTCCTTATGATCAAAATCCCATAAGTGATCACACTAAGAGAAGGAAAACACTATGTCTACCAAGGTTTTGTGTCTTTATAGCCTTGAGTTTATAGTGAGTTGGAAGAGCTATGTATTAGCTTATCCCCACTTGGGTCATTCCTCTTAAGTTGTCCAAGAGTAGGCCCTCTAAAGGATTCTAACTACCACAGATTGGATCTACTCTCAAGGTTCAAAATTTTTAATTCACCACAAGGGTAAATAGCATACTCTCCTATCTTGATTGCTTCCCCCAAACATGTAAAGAAGCTTCAATTAATCCTCTTGTTCTCAAAATCCAAAGATGAGTCAATATTTTTGATTCACCACAAGGGTGAAGAGCATACTTTCCTATCACCCAAGGATCCCAATTACAAGTTTTATGTGCCTAGAAAATGAAACATCGAGTAATATGCCACACATAAAATGAAATAAATACAAGCAAGTTTGGGTTTTTATTCTTTGGGCAACCTCACAAACAATTTTTAGTAGCCCTTGTACATTTGAATCTTTGACATGCATTCTTTTTAAGAAAATTAGGCAAACATTTCAAGGTAACACCCTACAACCACAACCATTAGCCCCACAAGTTAGCTTCAAAACAACATGTAATCTACAAATAAACCTTTGTAAAATCACTACAGACTTGTAAAAATCTAGCAAACAACAAGTACAACCAAACAAAATTGATCTAATCACTCAATCATAAAGCAAGTTCAGACCAGGTGACATTTTTTTCTGGAAGTATATCATGTGATATTTCTCAATATATGCATGCAGTAGTTTTCTTTCGTGTGATATTCCTACCTAAGCTGAGTGATAGAACATACTATGAAAGAGTGACAGAGTTTAATACTATCATGTGACACTTTTTCCAAAAAAGTATCACACTACAGTTATAAGAATTATCTTATGAAACTAGAAAAAATATCGCCCAAAAGTTACGGCTTAAAAAAAAAAGGTGCAGACAACATGCAGAGAATGCAACAAAAAATACCAAATCAGAGGAAAAAACCTAGTGTTCTACCTCATAGTGGGCACCAAAAATGTACACTAGAAACATGTAACACTCTAAAACCTTTTATCCAAGTGATTCCATGAGTATGCAAAATGCAGCTATAAAAAGCATGGATGAGTGTGTTACCACCAACCTAGTTAAGCTATGTGAGCTAAATCATTGCCAAAGAGAAACTAAATTAACATGCAACTATACTAAAATGCCATATGATTTTAAGCTAGTATGTGATGGATGAGAGAATAAAGACAAAAAAATGGAAGTTCTCCATAAAGCTCCAAAGAAACCTGTTAGAAAACCTGCAACATAACAATATTCAAAAGATGGATGGATCCTTTGACAAGGGGAGAGCTCTTTCTTTTAAAGATGTACAGATAGTAGAGATCAAGGTCAAGATGATGGATGATCAATGGTGGAGTTCGAAAAGAGAAGTGATCCATGTGCACACACAAGTTAACCAATAAAATATAAGTTGACTTCCCATATAAGACAAAAGTCTCAAAGCCTTTTCTTTTAATTTGAAAAATAGAAAAAAGACTTTATGTGTGCACTTTAAGTGGGTTAGAAGAATGGGTTCTTTTATTTAATTAAAAGGGGACATATTCTTTTTAATCAAATAATGAACTTAGGATAGCATAATCAAACTATAGGTTATAATCAAATTAATTTATTATTAGCAATTTGGTCTAGGTAAATGATTAATTAAATTAGCCAAAATGCTAAGAAGAGGGCTAATAGTCTAGATGACCATTTTCAGGTGATTACACTAGGTCCTTGGAAAACCTACCAAGATTTTTTTCTCGATAATCTAGCTTTTTAGTTTTTGTATGGGGTTTTGAGTCCCCTCAAAACCTATTTTTACTGTAATCCAAAAATACAATATGTTCAGGTTTCCCTTTATTTTGCATAGAGATACTCTTTAGATTTTTTTAATATATCTTTTCATTTCATGATACACATACATATGAACTTTTACTTTCTTCAAAAGTTTACATTATAATATTAAATACATTTATTTCAAGGAGATGCAACATATAGACTTCAAGAAATGATCTTTGACTACTACTCAACAAGGACCCATATAAATCCATCCATGAACACTTGAATAGTACCTTCAAATATTTTTCCACCCAACCACATGGAGCCATAAATGGTCCACTCCTTCGAGCTAGGAAATATGACCATGATCCACATAGGTTCTAAGGTAATATAAGGCTTATACCCCAAAATTAAAGTACAAAGGTAACATAAGGCCACATAATGCATAGTACCCAATATGAAATCACAAATAAAATGGACAACCAGAGGAAAAATAATGTGTGAGAGATTTGACCATATTTAGATGAGTATCATCATACATTCTTATATGTTGGGATCAACCCCCTGAGCTAAGGACCATCCTTTTGCACAAACTTTGAGTACTCCAACAAGGACATGTACAAAATTCCATATTACATTTTTGTAATGTTGGGATCAACCCCATGGGCGATAAACCATCCTTTTGCATAGAATTTATACTCCCCAAGTACTCCAACATGCATGATATCCAATTATCTTTATTATTGTGAATTTCCAAACCCCATAACCTATTAATTTTATTAATGTTTCCACTTGATTATAAAATCTCACATGTAGAGCCAACTTGCACAAGGCCCTAGTCTCCAACACATTGGATCCTCTAGAGGCCACTTTCAGGTCCCAACACCTACGATGATAAACTCACTTAGGGAATCTACTCTACTCACATAAAGAATCCAAAAGCACAAGAGTTGTAGGGAATAATAACCTAGGTTCCCATACCCCTAGTCCCAACCCTAACTCATACATCAAGCATAATCACATGAATAACATCATAGAATCACAAAGATATTAAAAACTTCCTTTTCCAAGGAACCATAAAAATCCATAAGCTTCTAGTGACCAAAACAAAATCATTAGAAATTAAATTCAACCATTCACAAGAAAACTAGTTTACAACACATTTCTAGGGTTCCATACCCCCAAGTTAATCCATTAAACCCTAATTCACTGCATAAGCAATAAGATGTAACAAGAACATACAAAACACTTTACAAGAATGAATATCTCTCTTCTAGAAAGTAAATGCCTTAGAAGTAGATACAAGGACAAAAAACATTAAAAAGGACAAAATAAAGTGTTGAATCTTGAAACATGGCTAAGTCAAAAATTTCTTAAAACCTCAAAATCTAAAAGCTTTATTTTAACTCCTAGGAGGCTAAAACCTATCTCAAAAGGTGTAAGATGCATAAGATTAAATGTAACTTAAAGTATAAGGAATGAAAATTATGCCACTTATACTTAAATATTTATTTTATGTTATACCATGATACTAAAATTAGGCTCTACCAGTCAAACTAGAAATACTTCCCTATTGTTGCACATTCATTTCTAATTTATATGCATTTTTTAGTAGTGTTGCACATTCATGCATTATAGATGTGCATTTATACAATAAAGTTTCACATGTATCATGTAGAATTATGCATTTGTTTAATTCAATAGGTATGTGCATTCATTAAATGTATATGTGTATTTGTTCATTATAACTATGATTGTGATTTATATAGTTGCACTTTTGTTTCTTCTAGCTATTCTTTTGTTTTCTATTGATCCACTTTTATTTTTCTAAGGTTGTAATTTTGTTCAAGGTGACAAACAAATTATAAATTTGTAAGACTATGCATAGGGGTAGTTTTTTGTGCACCTATTCCAAAAGACTCAAAAAAATATAAGGAATGATTTGAATTGAATTTGTAGATTTTCTTTTGATGAGGGAGTGCTCTCAAACATATATCTTGGCTAAATCATAGGTTGGACACTTCTACCAAAACCTGTCCTTAGAGAAGTTTCATTCAAAGAAAGCAATCCCACAACAAAAAATACTAGCTAAAATATATAGTAAGACATTAAAGAAATACATCACAACTTAAAAAGAAATTAAACACTCATGTTCAGTCAACCAACAAACAATTAATTATACCATAAAAATAATCTTTCACAATTATTTCATGACATTGTCTACACAAACTGAGAGAGAGAGAGAGAGAGAGAGAGAGAGAGAGAGAGAGAGAGAGAGAGAGAGAGAGAGAGAGAGAGAGAGAGAGAGAGGGGGGGGGGGGGGGGGGGGGGGGGGAGGGGGGGGGGGGGGGAGAAGATGAAGTTCAGGCCTACTTGATTTCCTTGAGATAGATGTAGGTGATCTCTCTATGTAATTCCAAGAATCTTAGTCTCTTGCAGGTATCACTCCTATGGCTCAAGCCTCCCTTATTTCCTCCTAGATTCTCCAACATTCCCTTGTGCAAGTTTCTATCCCAAATGATAATTTTTTACTATAGTTTTTGCATTCAATTTTCCATAGTTTTTATCCCGACACTTTACCTACAAATCTCCTAGAGATTTCCTTTTGATTTTGTTTGAATATGAATTTTTATCAAAGTTTTCCTTATGAATCTGGGTTCCTAGGAAAAATCCTTATTTATAGGAGAAGGATGTTGTTTCCAATTGGTTTTATCCATTTAAACCAACCTCCTACTATGGTTTGATTAATCAAATCAAACCATATTTTTATATTATATTTTTGTTTTAAGTTTCTGACTAGTTCATAGGTTTTCCAGGCTATCAAGAAATCCCTTCTCAAAGAAATCCTATAGAAGAATGTTCAAGTCTCCACAATCTTTGATACAAGGTCAAGGGTTCAACTCCAAGGCCCTTTTACATTCCTTAGTACTTACTTGCCTCTAATAAAAATTTCTTATCCATCTCCTCCTTTATCATTTTTGAAGAGAATGTTAGGTGAGATGGTAGTTAGTGTGTTATGAAGGTGGTGAGTCACAAGTTTGACTCTCTTTATGGGTTTTTAGTGCAAATATCTTTTATTCTTTATTTTATTTTATTTATCTTTTGTCTTATTTTATTGTTTTTATTTTATTCAATTACTTTTGGTCTAATTCTTTTAATTTTTCTATTTATAACATTAATTAAACTAAGACTCACCAAATAGTCTATTTGAACTAATACCATACATATACTAAATTTAAATGTATATTTATTTGGGCATATATGTGTGCACCCATATATAATCAGATAAATATACCAAACATCATGAAATCAAGAGAACATAAATTACATGAAAAATATCAATGCATCGAAGTATCAACTTAAGATCTCATTCATACATAAAACCACCATTGAAAAATCAAGTATCATAGTATCAAATTAGAAGAAAAATCCCAAAACCCAAAAAGCAGATATCTCCCTAATCAAGAATTCTAGGCTAAGGGTACCTATATGGCATTGGAAGTCTTATTGGGAAGATAATTCATTGAGAGCTAGCGGGGATGGGGGTTGAATCAGGATCTACAAAAACTTTCCACTTCTTGAAACCAATAACAAATCAAAGGTATTAACCTCTAATCCATCTCATGTCTTGGATCATAAACCATATCACCATAAACTATAACGTTAAAATAGATCTAACTATTTATAACATCCATAAAAATAAATGTAAATTAAAATACATAACACACAATATTTGGTTACCCATAAACCCTCCAAGGTGAAGGTAAAACTAGGGTGGGGATGACACCCAAAAAATCTTCACTATTGCAATAATGAAGTGCTCTTGTTAAGGCTGCAATGTTTGATCACTTCTAGTGATCTACCCTATGAGGGGTCTACCCTACTAAGAGATTATGAGACTTTCAATCTTGTTAGAAATTAGGCCAAGTAGGAAAAGTTGGAATAAAGTAAGAGTTGTCATTTATGGAAACATATACTTTGTATAAAGAAGGCATTATATATAGATGGAGATTTCATAGTTAGACATGGAAAATTGTCTAAGTACAAGTTAACTATCTAGTATAATAGAGACATTATTGGCACATGCATAGTTGGGTATGGACAATACAAAGTCTTAGGATGATTTATGTAAGTGCACAAGTTAGTAAGGTTAGTACAGAAGAAGATATGACATATTTACCAATTACAATAGTATACATGCAAAACAAAGCATAACAATAAATGGGTAATTATGAGTTAAGGAATTATTTTGTTTAAAAAATAATTACTTGACTAAATAGGGATGACATCCTAGATGTTAACCCTAAGAGGGAAAGAATTAGTTTTATATTTTTCCAAGCATATGAAAGCTTGAAGGCCAACTGTACAATGTTTTATGAATTGCAAAGTTATAAAGGCAGATTACAATATGTGAAGTAAAGTATGATTCTTATTAGACTATGTGAACCTTATGTGATGTGAATTTTGATGTATGATTAGAGGATTACAAATTTTGTAATGAGTAGTAGTGGCATATCATATATTCAAGATATCAATTCAAAAAGTAAGAGGTTTTTGTATCTATCTCTTTATATAAAGGAACTACATTGTATATTACATGTTTGGGCAGTGGGGCCATCTTGCATACATTTTGTAATTGTACACAAAAACTCCTCACAAGGTTGAAGCTTTTAAGAGGGATTAGTCCTCTAGCAAGGACCAAGACACTATATGTATGTAATCGAATCTTACCAAGGTCAATCTCCTAAACAAATACTTTTGTTTAGTCGATCATTTTGTGGGTACTATCTGCAACAAGGTTTTTCCTAGTTAAGAAAATATGGTGTTATGAGTTCTCTTTGTGTATGGTTATTTTAACTATTCAACATTGTTTTGTTGTGAGGGATTTTGAGTAGCTTAGCAAGACTACTAAAGGGGAGAGGACTCTTGGTCAACATCTAGACATACTCTCTAAGGTTAGTGGTAATGTGGAAGAAGTAAAAACTTTAATGAAGAGCATGACTAATGAACAATTGATTAAGGATATGTAGAAAAAGATGGATGCTATGGGTAACATACTTGACAATATGGAAAAGACTATTAAAAAATTGGTTGACTAGAATTGTTCCATATTGAGGACTATTATGCACAACATCAATTCTCTATTGGAAAAACTAGATCAAGGGAGTATTTATGATTCTAGTGATAGGATTGAGGATCAGGGCCCCAATAAATGCACCAAAGCTAACTCTAAGAAGATAAAGGTGGTGAAAGACAAAAAATATTGAAGAGCCAAAGGCCTCTATAGTGAATATGAATATCCTTATTGAGTAGGCCACTGATATACTAAAGATCTTGTAGCTATCTAGGTGCTATCTTTTTGTTGTTTTTTCTTGTCTATTGTTTTAAGGCTTTGTCTTAGTTTGTTTTGTAGTTTTGGTGTTGATGCATAGTTCCTTGTGGGATTTTTTATTTGTTTCTATCTGATACTTTGTATAAGGTTTTAGGTCCTTTAAAACTTATTTTTACTTAATAAAAACTATTCAACATTGTTAGTTTACTTTCATATGTAAGTTATAAGGCAATTAATAATATTCAGTTTCTGGGCTAAAGTTTGTAGAATACTAGTTCACCACACCCTCCTCTTAGTATTCCCCTATTTCTAACAATTGGTATAAGAGCATAGTTACACAAAAGAGGCTTAAAAACTTGATTAATATACATTTATATATATATATATATATATATATATATATATATATATATATATATATATATGGAATAGTTATAGAAGAACCTTAGATCTTGAGGAGATTGATGTTCTTATTGAAGAAAAAGATAACCTAAAAGAAAGATATGAAGATGCAAAAGACTACATTGAAAATTGAAAGATAAGATTGATCATCTCAAATCTAGAAAAGAACCTAAAGATCAGAAAAAAGATAGTGATGAAGTATCAAAATTGAAGAAAGAAAATGATATTATGAAACATGAGTTTATGTCACTAAACTAAAGCTAAGTTTTTAAAAAGGATGACAACAAAGTTGAAACATATCTAAAATCTAAGAATGCAGATCTAAGATCCCATCTTACAAAAGTTACATCTAAACTTGAATCCATTAAGACTGAACATGTAGAACTTGAGAAATACAAAACTATTGTGAAAGGAGAATTAACCTAGACCAAGCAAAAATTAGAAAAATTATATTCCAGTAGTGAGAAAATTGATGAGAAACTATATTTTCATAGACCTTATTATGATAAGACTGGTCTTGGATATTTTATTGGAGAAAAGTCAAGAAGAAATCTATGTCAAGGAAGGAACTAGATCTAGTTGTTGAACACTCTGAACATAAGAAGGATGACCAAGATAAGATCGAATCTAGTCAATCTAAAGATGTACCAAAAGAAGTAGAGCAAGAAAGTCAACCTAAGAAAGTTAATGAACCAAAGGAAATTATGAAAGTTGAATCACCTAAGCAAGTGAGGTATAAATTTAAAGGTAGATGATTTACATGTAATGAAGTTGGTCATATGAGAGAAACTATACGAGCAAGTCATTCAAACCTATTACCAATTTTTACTATTATAATTGTCATTGTTTTGGTCATAAAGTAGTTGATTGTAAGAAACCTAAATTTGATAGTAATAATAACAATAGTAGAATGTTTAGAGATACTTACCCTACATGTAATGAAAGAAGAAGATTTAGTGAAGGCCATATAATAGATCAAATGAAGGAGAAAGATCTAATGGAACAAGGACCAACATTCTATGTTATAAATGTAACAACTTTAGACATATTGCCAGAAATCATAGAGCACTAGTTAATCAGTATGGACCTAATCAAAGAAGTAGTGCACTAGTATGTCAGTTATGCAACAAATTTTGTCATATAGAAAGATTTTACAAAATGGATATGAGGAACATCAATAGGAATATGAATTTTAGAAATAATAGTAACAAAAATATTAGAAGGAATAATAGCAACCATAATAGTCAGAAAGATGAATTGAGAGAACATGTGGAAGAATTCAAAGAGGTATTTATCAAAGAAAAAGATCCATCAAGTTAACAAGTAATATTGAAATTACAGTATTTTGATACACTTGATGAAAAATTAAAGTCATCTATTGTGTGTGATTCATCCTATTTTAATTAAACACCTTTCTATTGAAGTTTGAGTACTAGAGAGATGAAACTATAGTTAGAGACTGAGTTAAGAGTTGTGAAGTTAATATGAGGTAGAAGTCAATATGTAGAAGCCATGGTTAAGTGTGTAGATGATTTGAAAATGGCATGAAGTTATATGAAAGAAAATAATTCTACCAGTAAACAAAAGCAACTTTTTGTGAATTGTGTGCTTACACAATTAATGTGAAGATCAATTTGGTGAGATATAAGAGTGAAGTGATAACAATATGGAGGCAAATTGAAGTGCAAAGTTTTATAAACCCTAGTTACACACAGAGGCAAGGTATTTTCATATTTTCTGCAAGAATTGTGTTGAGAATTGAGTTCTAAATTTAATTATTGAAATGGACATGTCATCATTCATAATGTTGAGGATGAAGCTATTGGCTTCTAATTTGAAATAATTTGAATAACCTCTTAAAAGATCATAATATTCCTAGGAGTTAGCTAGAGACCATAATGGGCATTTTTGAGGCACAAATTAAGAGGACCAACTGAAAAGGCTATGTGATATCTTCTCCACTTTGAACTCTATAAAATTCAGGCAAGTATACCTAAGAGTTCATCTTCTTTATCCAATTTTCAAATCTTAATATGAATTCTAATATAATAGATGATTTAGCCTTAATTCTTCTAACTCCAAGACTATAACAGAGATGATAAATGGCTAATTTATAAAACTCTAGAACTCCATGAATCAAGTATAAGCTTACTTTTAGATTTACAATAATAAACATAAAAAAGATCGATTTATAAAAGATTTATATTGTAGAGACATTCCAAATTAAATTAACTTCAATGGATGACTAGTGCCTTATCTATTGGGCTATTAGTTTCATAGGATTTTGATATCTATTTATCAAATCTATCTTAACACTTTGTGAGAAGAATATCAATATTCATTTCTAGATCTCATTCTTATCAAAATCTTCAATGAAAACCTAATAATTCTTCCAATTTACATCAAGCATTTACATAACCCTTTAGATGATAAGAAGATTGTAAACTAAAATATAATTCAAAATGAATTACAACTGAAATTTAATAAACTTTTATATTAAACCTTAGAGAATTAAATGGTAACAAAGGAAGAGACAATATCAAAAAATGAACAACCAACTTTCTACATCTCTGTATTAATTTATTTGAAAATATACAATTATATTTCAACTCATATAAGAGAAAGCTCAAATAGATCAACAATTGTTAACTCCATTTTTTATTCTATGTTTGGAAAAAAATATACATAATATTTGGACCAAATAAAAAATGGACAAGACTTAATTCAACAAAATGAATCTCAGACCCTTCCTGTAGCCTTGAGAACTCATTTATATAGCATGAGTTGCAACAAGATTCAAGCCTAGAGGGAAAAAGGATAGATGTTCTTAAAGCAAAACTAAAGATTTACGCAAAAAGAGAAGAAAAGTCATTGTCTTCACTGCACAAGAAAACTGAAAAACATTCATGGCATTTTTTACTTGATAGCAAAGTAGTTTTCTTTAACTACTTTGTGGTGGGGTCTATTCCAATTTTTAATTTTTTGTTCCTCCACAACATTTGATGATTGGCCTTCATATTTTTGCTCTTCTCTAGATTGTGGGGCCACCTTTTCTTCTTCTACTCTGCTTAGATTGGATTCTATAGTGTATGTAGTAGGTGACTAGCTTTCTTTTTCCTCAACCACCTCTTCGTGTGTTAGTTTTGGACTCTTCTCATCTAAATATGCTATGGTTACCTAAATAGCCTTGTTAGAAATTTATCTATCCTTAGTAGTATTATATTTGTCCATTAATTTATCCTCAAATGCCACCTATATGAGTTTTCAAGCTGGACAATATTCTTCTATCCACTTATAAAAAACAATGTCATCCAGCTAGTTGAAATTGAGTATTTCCTATTCTCTCTTCAAAATATCATTTCCAAATTTCTTTATTTCTTCAAAATTATATTGGAAAGAATCAAAAAATATTTGAACATTAACCACTTCCTCAACAATTCTAGAAAACTAGATATAGTTTTCCTTATTAACAACATCATTCATTTCGACACTCATTATTTCTTTCAACTCATTTCCCCCTTCCTAATTACTTCTAATAATGCCAAGGCCCTTCAACACATTAGAGAAGCATGTTCTCAAATTTATTTGTAATATATCTCTTTTAAAATCAAAATCTAGTAGATAACCTGCTTGATCATATATTTATTCAATTTAATCATCAATCTTGTCAATGATAGTAAAATATAGAGTAGTGATATTATCTTTCCTATTGATCTATTTTCTCAAAATTGGTCTCAAAGTAACATTATTATTTTCTAATCCATTGCAAATATCTATCAACTTATCTCTGAATAGAATAGAGGCCAATTTATTCTATCAAAAAGAAACAAAATTGAATCTCTAACGTTGTCCTCATACTGAATTTTCACCTCTACCTATGTTTCTCTAAGTTTAGTCTTCTCTTCATTTCATTCATCCTCAATATATAAATCTCGATTTTGAGGTGTATCATGGATTCCAATGATAGGCCCGGTGGAAGGTGATAGAGTAGGGGAGGTTGCAATCATAAGTTGGTTGGGTCCTTCCCCCACCTTTCTCTTACCTTGTTGCTTCTAAAATTTTGAAATGGTTTTCTCCATTTCATTTATTTGTATTCCCCTCTCATCATAAGCTTCTAATACTTTTTCAAATTTAATATTTATTTCAAGAAACTTATTTTTATCTTTTATAGCCACTTCCCCACCAAAGTCAGCTACCTCTTTGTTCATGAGGGAAACTTTCTTACTATCCACATCTCCCACTCTATACACTACCAGGCTTCCTATGTGTTCTACATCTAAAGCTTCCTATAATTTGGATTTATCCCTCTTCTGAATGGACCACACCACTAAGGTCTTATGATTAGTACTATATCTTACCCCTTTGTGGGCTTTCTTGACCACCTCCTTTTTATTAAATTTGGTCCCATGTTCCTTTCCAATGGCATTAAAAACTATTGCATTAGCAATATCCCACTCTAGCAGTATAAGGGCACATGAATCTTTCAATAATTGTATTCCCCCCAGGGGTTATTTGACTAAAAGTCTGCATCAAATCATCTTGAATATCCTCTTCCATTTCAGAGTCATGTTTTGTCCTTTTACAGTTTGCCTAAAAATTAGATATATTACTTCTCCACAAAAATTGAATAAAAGCCCTAGAATTTACAAAATAATCATCAGTCAATTTTTTTTGGCAACCTACTATACAATAGGGTCTATCTCTTTTTCCTTCAAATCCTTAACAATGAGGGATAAGAGTGGTATTGGGGGTTCTTCGGGAATTCTCTCCTCTATTTATAATGTTGTTATTAGAACATCATCTTGGTGTCCCATTTGTTTAAATTTCTCCCTCAAGGAGTCTTCATTGTCAAAATGAATGGGTTTTTGAGAAGGAGATTACTCTTCTATCTTTGATGAAGATCCCTCCTCCAAATTTTTCCTTTTAGTTGTTGGCTCTAAGGGTGGGCTCTATGAATGATGTCTTTGATAAACTAGTACAAGATGTTCCCCCATGGTCCTAGAACTACATATCCAACCTTCCTTTGGAGGGTATATTGTCTTGGGCTAGTGAGAATTTTATTCACCTTTCTTCTTTCCACCTCTTTCACATGGTTTGGATATGCCTTTATTAATGCCTCTTTCTTTTCATTTAGGGTTTGCATGATTCCAACAAAATGTGCCATCAATTTATTTATCTTATCCCTCCAAAACTTTATCTGAGCTAAAGGATCATATTTTCTATCTAAAGAATCAACAAATTCCAAAACTCTACTATAAACTTTCTATTTTTCTTTCTTTACTTACAACTCTTGCAAAGAGAAATCATTTCTAACTATATCCCAAGAAAAGTAAAATATATAATCATATGATTTAGGTTTAGTTCTTTCTTTAAACATTAAAAAAAACTCCCCTAGATCTATAAAATGAGAATGAGATTGGGCCATTTGATACCTATCAAGAAACTTACCCAAGTGTCTCCATCCTCCTTTAGTTAGCACAAAATTGTGGACAATTGTAAAATTTGGAAAGATTGTCCCTCTAGATCTTCCCACCAAATCTCTCTCTTGAAGTTCTCCAATCTACCACAAAAACTCACCAATTCCAACCTTCAAAGGTACTTGGTAGGGTAGGACATGGGGTTCCCTTTGAAACCATACATTCTAAAAACATTAGATACTTAATATGAGATGATATCTCCCCAATTGTGACTAATCTCGAGATCCTTAGCATGCTCCTTAGGCCTAATCAACTCCATTAAGGGTTTAGGAATTTGAGGGTTATCTCCAATTAATAATGTCCTCATATTTGATGAAAAATATCTATCAAAAGGAACAAAATTGGCATATGTGACTTCCCAAGTCATATCTGCACTCTAGAGTTGTACTGGTAGTTTCTCTTGATCCCTTTCTCACTCTAGTTTCATGTATTTTGAAAAGACATAAACACCATTAAATAGACACATATACATCAAAAAAGAATACTAGTCAAAGGGTTTGTCAATCTTACCCTTGCTTATGCCAATCAACCCATTGTGAATTTCTTCATCTGAATGGGATGCAAAATTAAATATATATACCTCATTCCATATCACAAAATTTAAGCCATCATAAAAACTAAGGACCATAGGATGTGCTCATTTTTATCCATGCCAAATATTTTATAGAGGGAGATATATAGAGCCTATGTCCTAGCATTGAAATATTTCTTCAATAAGGGCATTGGGGTAGAAGGTGTTACTAGTGTTAGATAGCCTACCTTTACAAAATTTTCCTGCAGTGGTCCACCTCAAAGGTATATCCTTTGTGCATCATACCTTGTCTATAAATCATCAAATTCAAATTTTTCATGTAGGTAAAGGTTAGGGTTCAACACAAAAACCTCTATGATTACCTCATCTGTCACCCTGAACAAATTGTTTAAAGCATGGTTCTTCATGACCCACAACACTAGGTGATACCTCTTTTCCAATATTGTTAGTAGATCAACATCCATGAATACTCCTGACACAACTAGCTTTCCAATGTCAAATTCCCAATCATTTCTTAGTGATGTATCATGGTTTTTTTGCGAAAGCTATTTCTTGAACAACTGTAAACCCCTCATTAATGTTTCCCCATCTCTCAACCAATTTCCTTTGTCATAGAACCCCTCATCCATTTTTAGTATAGGGCTCATTGGGACCAATTCTTTTCCCTTCTTAGTTTGTTTGTGGAAGTGGGCAATTATTCAAGGAAATCATCATGCACATTCCTGTGCTAATAGTCTATTTTTCTAGAAAAGTCTCTTCATGGAGGCATCTTATCAATTCAAACAATTTAAATAGAAAAAATCTTCATAGAAAATGTCAGGGAACTTATTCACAAACCTCTTATCACAACATGAAAGCTCATTCACAATAATTTTTAGTATGAAGGCTAAGAAATCTAGGTTTTATTTACTTTACTCCAATTCTATTTTACATTGTACCAGGTCCTGTAATGAACTACACACTTTATGTCAAATTCATTAGCACGAGGTTTCCTTGAAACACCATTGATTCTCTAATATTCAAATTGTATATATAATATGAAGAATTTAAAAACTAGTCATTGATGTGCAAGAAATATGATGGTTATTATTCAAACTTGATACTGTGTCACCCTTTTGTTAGTGGGACATGTGTCAACTTCTCACATTGTCACTTTCATTAAACAACTTGCACTTCAATTTTGTGAAATAGTGAGAACCCTCAATCAACCTTGCATCGGACGATTGGGAAATAACCATGATTTTATTAATATTCCTTTTATAAAATGGGCCCACTAAGACACACATCACTTTGTTGCTTTCTCACTTTGGCTAACCATCTTGCATATTTATTTTGTGAGATTGCAACCACTGTAGATCTTTAGATACTAAACCATTGTGATTTATGTATGTTGGTATGTTAAGAAGCTAGCCCATAAGGACATGTGGTGATTCCTCACATTCTTGCTTTAGTTAAAACCTAAACATCTTTCTTTGGCAAGATAGTGCGAACGTAGATCACCCTTTGATTTGATGGTTGGAAAATATTTTAATGTTGTTATGCATAACACTAAGAGAGAATCAGAACATGCTACCTAATACTTCATGCTGACATCATTCATTTTGAAACTTGCAATACAAACTGGGCCCACTAACTCCATGTGTCTCTGCCTTGCATTCTCACTTTGTTTAAAAACTCTTCATGTTTCCTTTTCTAGAATATGACTACTGTAGATCTTCATATTAATCTGTGGCTAAAAAAAGTGCTAGTTCTTCAAACTATTCAATGTAATGGCCCCATCAAGACATGTGTAAAAGGCTCACATTCTCACATTTATTAAACATCAAACAATTTTATTTTGTGAGATAGTGATAGACCTTGATTTGCAATTCAATCAATGATCAAGAAGTTACCAAAAAGAAAAGGTTTGTTAGGGATGGAAACCAATCATGGGGTGACAGCTAGAAAATGATGACAAAGCATTTCAAGAAGCCTTTTACGGGTGCACACTCTCCATGCATCAGAATATTGCTATGTCACATTCATTAAACCATGCACAACTTTATTCATCAACAAAGAGACAAGTGTTGATCTTAATAGGATCCAAGGGTTGAGATTAAACTTGAGGATTAGTGCATTCCTTCAATCCCATAAGACAGGTGTCAAAAGATTGTATCGTCACATTTTCTTAAACATGCAACATTGTAAAATTGTGAGAAAGTGTGAGCTATAGATCTGAGGAAGAACAATGGTTATCAAGAATAGCTCATTACTTGGGTTAAATGAGCACATTTATATAGGATGTGAGCTAACCAGGATGAAACCATGGATTGAGCAAAGACATGACTTAAATAATTAATCGTATTTTGTGCAAATTTAAAACTAACAAGGAAACAATGATACTAAATCTTTTTAATGTTATACTAGGGTTTTTTAATTTCATGTTTGCACTTAGGGTTTATTTCAAATTTCCCACCCTAGACAAGGGATATGACCTTTGAAAATTCAAAAATATTGCAAAACTACTTCAAAACAATGGGGCACAAAAACAAGGGCTAATAGTGGCTCTATCTGGGGATGATGAATAGTCCATATTCATATGAGGGCTTAGAAAAATTTGGCAGAATAAGACCACATACTTGACAAGAATAGAGAGAAAAAAACACACACAATAGGAAAAGCATAACATATATACAAGGATTTACAAATGTACAAAGACCTAATATACTGTTCATGGAAAAAATAAGTACCTTCAACAGAAGTATTTCTTTAGGAATTGTCCATGAACTTGCAATTCCATTATATTTTCTGATAATTCTTTAACCAAATAGGAATATTCTCCCCATTTCTCATGAATTAGATATGTGCCTAACCAAATAGGGTCAAACTTTCCATGTTTACCCTTGTTTCCCACTCTAGGATTCCATATTAGCGCTAGATCTTCAAGTTCAATTTTTCTTGATTCTGCCTTTTTATCATACAAGTATTTTGCCTACAATTGCAACTTAGCATTCTTGGTAGAAGCTTCCTTCCTATGCTAAGTCAACCCTACTAATTCATCCACTCTTTCTTGCCTATCATCTATGATGTCATCATCATACATTTGGATGTAATTATATAGACCAATCAGATTATTTTGATCATTCTCGCTTGAATTCCATACACCAAGTCAAAAGGTGAAACAACGATTGCTTTCTTAACTGTCACTCTATCAGCTCAAACTGCCAAATGTAGCTTGGAATCCAATGCCTTCTTGTTTTCATCCAATTTTCTTTTTGATTATCTCTAACAAACTCTTGTTTATAGATTCTTCCTACCCATTTCCTTGTGGGTGATATGGATATGATGTTGATCTAGTGATGTTATAGTTGTCACAAAATATTATAAACTATTTTGATCTAAAGCACATGGCATTATTAGTTACAATTCTCTTGGGACATTCAAATCCAATGATTATATTAATTAACAAGAAGTTGTTCACAACCTTTCTCGTAATTTTTCTGGTAGGAACGACCTCTATCCATTTGGTGAAGTAGTCAGTTGCCACTAGAATCCATGAATATCCAATGCTAGACTTGTTTGATACTTCTCTAATAAAATCCATTACTCACTACTGGAATGGTGCTTGAACTTCTATTGGGTTTAAAGGGGTATTCCCAGAAAATTTCAATCTACCAGCAAATCTCTGACAAGGATCACATTTTATGACTAAAATATGAGCATCCCTAAATAGTCTTAGCCACCAAAAGCTAGCACTCATTACCTTATGGGATGTATTATTGGCCATATAATGACCTCCACATACTCCTGAATGCATCTCAATGGGTATTTTTGTTCATTCTTCATGAACAATACACTTCAACAGTACTCCTTCAAAATTTCTCCATCAAAGGCTTCCACTAATAATAATATATTTGATTGCTTGTAGCTTCATAGATATTTTTTTATTTTCAGTCAAGATGGGTGGAGCTTCTGTGTGTTGTAAATAATAAATGATATTTTTATACGAATCATAATTATCCATATCAAATGTGTTTAGCCTATGGTCTTCATCTACAACATTTATTTGATTGGCATCTAAATTTGACTGGGCCATCAATTTAGCCAATCCCTGGCCTCTCATCAATTTTTTATCTAGATTTCAATGTTAAACTCCTAGATTTTGTTTATCCATCTACACCTCCTACCAAATACCTCTTGTTGGGAAAATATATCATTTACAATAGCACTAGGAATAAATGGTATGACAATAACACCTACTACATAGTACCTAAAAGCTTTTACAACTTTCACGAGGGCATATGTTTGCTTCTCATTAATTTCATACTTAAGTTCTGCAGGCTGAAGTGAGTTGCTGAAGAAGGCAATGGGTTGTTCAAAACCCTCTTCATTCTTCTAGAGAAAAACTATTGCAATGGTGTGGAAAGATGAAAAATAAAATATTTCCATTGGTTTTGTGTAGTCAAGTGTTCTAAGTATAGGGGCATTCTTTATTTCATCTTTTATTTCTTGAAAGGCCACTGATGGTTAACCTTCCCAATTGATTACTACCCCTTTCTTAAGCATCTTAGATATGGGTCTACTAATCTCAGCAATAAAATTCACAAACCTTCTTAAAAAATTGACTTGGCCAAAGAATGATTGAATACCCTTGACATTATTTGGTTTGAGAACTTTATCTATTGCTTCCACCTTCTCTGGATCAATCTTAACCCCATCCTTGGGTAATATATGGCCTAGCAATTTCCCTTCTATAACTCCAAATGTACATTTCTTTGAATTCAAAGAAACCTCATTATCTAAATCTTTCAAGAAGATCTTTTCTAAATGTATGTAGTGAACTTCTTCTTTCTTGGAATAAGCTATTAGATCATCTTGGTAGACAACCATGAATTTATCTATATACTCTATAAATGCAACATCCATGGCTCTTTGGAAAGTAGCCCCTACATTGATCAAGCCAAAGGGAATTCTAACATATACATATGTTCCCCATGGTGTTGTGAAAGTGGTTTTGAAGTGTTCCTTCTCATCAACTAGCACTTTGTTGTAACCAGAAAAATCATCTATCATAGACATTAACTCAGAATTGGTAACCTACTACAACATGGCTTCCATATCGGGTAGACCATAATTATCTTTAAAGGAAGCAATATTTAGATTTCCAAAATCTAAACACATCCTAATATCACCATTCTTCTTTGTAACTAGTACTAGGTTTGATACCCATGAGGAATGTCTTATAAGCTTAATAATTCCCCCATCCCTAAGCTTCATCAACTCTTCTTGCATTTTGGGGGCTAGTGTGGGATTGACAAGTCTCTACTTTTGTCTAAAAGGCTTAACATTTTCTTTTAACGGGATGACATGCTAGAACAAATCTTCCCTATAGGTATTTAGATCATCATATGACTATGAAAAATCATGTCTAAATTTTTTTAATAAATCAATCAAGGACTTTCTTATAGCATGAGAGAGAGTCTTACCTATATACACCTTTTTGGGAGACTCAGCTGGTCCAAGGTTAATTTATTCAAGTTCTTGTGGTTTCTTTTCTTTGGCCTCTAGGTGGACCCTATCTTGTTTATTGAACACATTTTCTAGCACTACCAGCACTTTAGGCACTTTGTTTGTTTTCAGCTGCAAGATCCCTTGGCCAAAAATTGTGTCCTTCCCTTCTATGTTCTAAACTAATTTGTTGCAATCCAATTCCTAGCCATGGTATTTTTCTTCTTTCAAAACAAAATTCAGGATATCTTTGTCATCTTCAAATACTTGTCAGTTTTTTATATTATTAGGGATTGAGGGCCTATTCTGTACTTCAATCTTGGATACCCCAACAACTGATATGTCATCAGGCTTAATGGATACATTAGCTAGTAGATCCACCATTTTTTTATTACCCCTATTTATCTAAGAGATTTCAAAAGCATCAAATGCTTCAATCTAATCCCATAAAATATTTTTTATTGTTTCATCATCTTGTTCTTAGATGCATGTATCTCCTTAATATGAGATACAACTAATTTAGAATCACCAATAGCATGCAACCTTTTAATACCATGACTATAGCTACTTTTAACCCAAGTAAAAGTTCTTCATATTCTGCTATATTATTTGTACAAGTACAGCTCAAAGTAAAAGAGCATCTAAATGTGTTCTTCTCTAGAGGGATAAAAACTACTCCAGCCCTTGACCCTTCTTTGGAACTAGCCCCATCAAAATATATTTTCCAAAGACTCTATGAATTTATACATCTTGTTGCTTCTTGTGAAATCAATGGGGTTGTCTTTTCAATTTCTAAGACAATGGTTTCAACCCTGAAAGCATTCACTTCTATATCTAGAAAATATGTAGAATCAATATCAATATTGTCTTCAATTATGTAAATGACCCTTGGTTCTCTATCAACCTTGATAGCTTTATCATCTACGTGAATGTAGAAAAAGACAAGTCACATTGTAAGATACCTCCCATTGCAACACTCAATTTTCTTGAGAGTAACACTCCATATTGGGGAGGAATATCAACTACTAGGACTCTCATGGTCAATTCAACATTAGGATAATCAACTAACTTATAGGGAAATACATTAATTATACCTATAACAGGGACTTCTCTAGCATCCATAGCTCTACATCTACCCTATTTTGTATCTACCTTTAGACCAAGGGCTTCCATGATCTTAAAAGGCATGGCAATATTAGAAGCTCCCACATCAATTATGTAATTATTCAAGTTTTTACCATTTATAATTAGGCTAAGGAAGAATGGGTCAATATCTTCTACATAAGTTCTAGATGAACTATCCAAATATATTTGAGGTATTTGGGATATGACCCATTTGTCTTCCTTTTCTTTTACTATATGTGGTACCTCCTATCCTAATGATGAGTCTCCTTTGATATCATTACTATTCGTAATCCCCACTAACCAAGAAAAGGCTTTAGTTTTATATTTCTCTATTCTAAACATTTTAGAAATAGGAACTTTAATAGTAATTTTTGATAGCATAGAAATCATGTCAATAGGATCATAGACAAGAGGTTTGCATAAATTACCTTTAGTTTCTTGTATTTGAACAATAGGGTGCTTAACTTGTTTGATAGTATCATGAATTAACTTTATTTCATCTGTATTTGTCTTGACAACTTACACTCTAAGTTTGTACCTTCTTCTTAGGTTCCCACTTCTTAGCTTTACTATCCTTGATTTTGACAACTACTTGATCTTCTTTTTTGTTGTCATTATTCATCTTGTGGGTTATATCTTTAATGAAGATTTTTTATGCCTTTGCAATAGTATTATTCATTATTTTGTTCTTTAGGTTATAAGTACTATGGACTTGAACAACCATCTCAGCAGTTACTCTATCAATTTCCTCCTTGGAAGGTTTTCTCAGATTCATATGCTCAACATCTGAAATCATATTGCATGTCTTATCATCATCTTGATCTTCATCATGTAAAATAACTTGGTGATGGTATAGCTGATATATGTTTCATTGATTACTAACATCAATTTCAAATTCTTCTTCATCAGATTCTTCACAATTATCACATAAATTAATTATGTTGTAGGCCACATCATCATGGCTGTTTTCTCTCTCCCTCTCTTCAAGTTGTGCCTTTTGAAATGTAGAAAATGATTGAGCAACTATACAATACTTAGGGGAATGAGGAGATTGATAAATAATACACCAAAGTACTTCCTCCATCATGTTTATAGAATTCCTCTCCTATGGATCTAATGTATTCTTGTCATTAGTGCCTTGTGTAGGATTAGTAATGGGCTAGCCATCCTTCCATTATGTGTTGTAGGGGTAACCCTATAATCTAGTTTGCTTATTATAGTTATTATTGAAATGTGGCTTTTCACTAGTATTAGGCTTAATTGCATGGTTTACTGAAGGATTCAAATTCTTAAGGAAATTTAAAAACCTAATCCATTTTTTCATCCTTAGTCTTTTTGGTTGTAATAGTCTTATCACCTTCTTTCCTATTTCCCCTAGTATTGGACAACTTAGGATCATCTCTTCTTCCAAGTTTTTGAGATGCTTTCCTATTATTTTAATATTAGTGACTATCTTGAAAGCATCTCTTAGTATCCTAGGATCTTTGTCCCTCAGAATATAAGCCATCTTGCTATCAAAAGCATTGAAATAGGTAGTGATACATACATTCTCACATAATCTCATGACTTGGAATAACTTATACATTCCTTTTTGGAATCTCGCATTAAAATCATTTATAGATTCATTCTAATTTTTCTTGATATTGTTGAACTCATTTAGCATGAAACTTGCATTAGTGTTATCCTTATATTGCTCCTTCAAAACCTTCTCTTGATCATCCCATGAACCAATAGTATCATCAGCCAGTCTCCTAAACTATTCTTTGGCATCTTCAGTAAGAGAATGTACAAATAGCTTCATGACAATTGTTGAATACAATTGATTAATTGTGTATTATCTTTGATGTTACATGAAATGTCATATCATTACCAATCATTTTATGTTGAGCTCACTCATGCATTGAAGATAGTTTTCTATGGCTATCGAGTAATCTAGAGTTTGCCTACTTTAGAAGGTAGTGTCTACTAAGTTCACTCGAGTGTCAAAGGAAAGTCTGTGGAAGATGAGTGTTAACTGAGCTCACTTAGTTTATGAAGGAAACATTGGATGGAACCAGTGTTAACTGAGCTCACTTAGTTACCAAAGGAACTTTGTAAGTATGCAATGTTGACCAAGTTTCAGTTGGTTAACATAGGAAAATCATTTCTAAGTTAGTGTCTATTGAGTAGGGTCAAGTAACGAAGGATTTTATTATTTTGGCATATTGAGTTCAATTGATTTATCTGATGGCTCTAGCCAATTGAGAAGATGGATATTAATTATTCTAAGTTTTATTTGAGCTAACTTGACAATATGGAAGATATAAATCAAAAGGTCAAATTGAGAATTAGAGTGTGTGAGTGTGAGAATGTGAATGCATGGAAGATTTTGAAGATCTATTGATGAAAAGAGAAAGCAAATTAGAAGGATAATCAAAATATCCTTGTGAAGCTAAAAGGATACATTCGATCAAGAAGGATCAAGTACAAGCTAGAATTGAGATCTGTAATCCAAATTAGGTCATATCATTGTTACTCTCTAACCATTGTAGTAGTGATCTAAATCTTTTAATAGAGTTGGCTTAATAGCTATTTGTAAATCCTCTAACAAGGTGGTAGTTCTATTGAATTGTCTAAAGAACTCTAACAAGGCCACTCCTAACAAGGTGATTAAATCCTCTAATAGGGTCATACCTAATAGTGTGTGTTGTAACCTTTAACAAGGTTGGCTCCTAACAGGGATCACTTCAAAAGAGTGAAAACAATAACTAGTTGCAATTGATGGCTTTCCCAAATTGGGTTTTCACGTTAAATCTTGGTGTAAAATGTGTTCATGCTATTTCTTTTCTATGTTTGCAACTAATTCAAAGTAATAAGTAATCACAAATAATATCTTAAGATTTTCATGGTAAGTAATTACCAATCATTCTCAGTGTTTACCGAGTTACAACATCTTTGTGTGTTTGCTAAGCATTAACAAAGTTTAGTTTTTGAATTTATTATTTTGTTCTAACATCTAAGGGATCTGAGATTTGTTTTTGCAGTAACTAATTCACCCCTCCACTCTCAGTTACTCCTCTTATATTTCCAACAATTGTTATAAGATATTTTTGTACTTGTAGAGAAGGTTTCAAGGACCTAAGCTAAAAATCAGGATGTCTTACAGAAGAGAGATTCCCAAGCTGAATAGAGATAACTTTGCAACATGGCAAGGACTTTTGAGATTACATTTGGTGACTATCAGTGATTCAAGTTGTAAATATCTTGATGCTAAATACAAGACTCCTACTAGAACATTATCAATGGAAGAAATTGTCAAAAAGAAGAATCATAACATCATGATGATTGATATTGCATCTACTCTTAGTTATGCTAAATTTGATGAAGTAAAAAACTATAAAATAGCTCATGCAATGTGGACCAAACTGAAATACATCTATGGAGGAAATGGCAATGTAAGAAGAGCCAAGGAAAAAAGTCTTAGAGGTCAATTTGATCAGATGAAAATGAGAGAAGATGAAAAAATTACAAAATATGTGGAAAGAATCAAAGCAAGTGTGAGCACAATCAAAGCATTTGGAAGAGACATTGACGAAAAATAGTTGTAAGCAAGATACTCAAAACTCTTTTTCCTATTTATGAAATTAGAGTATTAGTTATTTAAGAAATGAGATGTGATCCAAATAAAAAAATAACTATGGATGCTCTAGTTGGAAGATTGATAGCTTTTGAGTTGGATAACTATGATAACTATGTTCCTAGTTCCAAAAATATTAAGTTTGCATTTGAAGCCAAACTCTCACTTAAAGAAAAGATCAAGAAGTCAAAGGCTAATCAATAAAGAAGTGAAGAAGAAATAGAAGAAAGCTTCAAAAATGATCTTGAAATTTTTGAAGCCCTACTTACAAAGAAATACTCCAAAGGCAGAGGAAAGTACAAAGGCAAGATTCCTCTAATCTATTTTTCTTGTGAAGAAGTTGATCATATTGCTGCTAGGTGTCCAAATAGATAAAACAAGGATGAGAAGAAAAGTTATAAGTACAAAGGAAAGAAGGAATTTAAGAGCTACAATGAAAAAGGTAAGAAATCTTTTTTTATGGCTAAAGATTTTGATATCAGTGAAGATTAAATGGTATATATTGTTGTAAAAGATGAATCTGATGATGAAGGAGATAAGATGGCACTTGTATCTCATGTTAGCAAAAATGATACATGGATTATTAACAGTGGTTGCTCACATCATATGACTAGTGATAAAACAAAGTTTGAATATATGGAACATTATGATGAAGGTAGTGTAAGATTTGGAAACAATGAACCTTGTTGCATAAAAGGAAAAAGTTGTATCTCATTAATATGAACTTATGTGTGATAATGCTTATTGGGTTGAAGGACTAAAGCATAATCTCCTAAGTGTGGCACAATTGAATAACATTGGATTCAAGGTAGAATTTATGAATAGGAAGGCCAAACTGCTGGATGGAAAAGGAAATTTGGTTGGATTTGGCAAGCAAAGAAAAGGTAACCTATTTTATCTTAATTTGAGTGAAAGTTCATGTTTTATTGCTATAGTAGAAGAAAGGTGGTTATGCTACAAAAGAATATGTCATGTAAACTTTGATAATCTAGTTAAGATAAGAAAACACGAAAGAGTTAGAGGTATTCCTAGTTTGAAGAAACCTGATATGGGTCTATGCAAAAATTGTCAGATTGGTAAGATGGAAAAGAGTAGTTTCAAAAGGAAAAACTATCATTTTGAAGAAGTTTTAGAGCTAGTGCATACAGACTTATGTGGACCTATTGGAATAGAAAGTTATAGTGGAGAAAAATTTTTCATTCTTTTTGTTGATGATTATTTTAGAATGATGACTATAATGTATCTAAAAGAAAAATCAGAAGCTTTTAAAAAATTCAAGTGGTATCTAGAAAGAGTAGAAAAAGAAACCTAAAAGAAGTTAAAATGTTTGAGATTAGACAGTGGTGGTGAATGTTGGAAATATTATGATAGATTAAGATACTAGAGGGGAGGGGTGAATCAGTAACCAATAAAAATTAATCCTTAATTAGCAATTAATCCTTCATGTGTATTTCGATCTAATTGCATGCATGAGAAATTGAAAACATTAAAGCATACATAACACTTCGACACACAATTTGGTGACCCAGAAACCTTCTAAATAGAAAGTAAAATCAGGGTGGGGATGACACCCACAAGCTTTAGTACTGTAGTATAAAGTTGGCTTATTAAGGCTTACAATGATCACTTCTGATGGTCTACCATGTTAGTAGCAATAAGGATTGCTAGGTCCACCTTGCAAAAGGATTTATAAACATACAATGAAGTATGCATTTGATAAAGATATTTACATAAGACTATTAAGTCTACCTTGTGAAAGGACTTGATTAATCCACCTATTAGGATGAAACAGTACTTGATCTCTAATTTGCAACTTGGTTTGCTAAATGAGATTCCTTTGAGTATAGTAATCACCTTGCTATGATAGATAAATATTTTCTACTCGTTATACTTCTATAGCCTTTGTAATTCACTTTTCTTCTCTATTCTACTTATTATATTACTTCCATACCATTGCATTGGATGTGACACAATACATTACATATATACCAATCCAATTTACAAATTACAAAGTTAGCTACAATACAAGTTCACACAAAGCCAAAAAGTCATCCCAACTGTAGTAACTCAGGTTGTAAAGACTAGCTTGGTGAGGTTTTGATACTTGACATTCACTGGAAATGCTTAGCATCATCATGCACTTAGTAAACATGGAAGCTCAATCCATAATGATCACTTTCAAGTAATCTTGAACTCAGTTTACACTGGTGACTTAGTGAATACTATGAAACTTGACATATAAACTAAATCACTCAATTCACACTACACAGCTTGGTCAATGCTATCACTATGAGCTTAGTATAAACTGATTCACTTGATTAACACTAAGTAGCTTAGTTAACACTAAACTCACATCAAAGTAACTATGGACTTGGTAAGCACTGCATAACTTAGTTTGCACTGATAAACTCACCATACATTGAGATGTTTAGTTTATACTATTGATCAACACCTTGGTAGTAACTTCTTGGTGCAAATTGAATACTATCCCTTGGACTTAGTAGCAACTGTAGAACTTGGTAAATGCTTGGTTAACATTGTCAACTATACAATGTTTTTGGTAGATTTTTACAATCTAAATAAGTGTATGTCACTAATAACAAACATGATTGTAATGTCAACAATCTCCCTCTTTGGCATTAGTGACAAAAACACTTATCAATCAAAACTGAATTTAAAATGTTCAAAAACATCTTTTATCCACCACCTTATGTCTTTGACTTGGTAGATTATACCATTTTTGAGATTTTTCAAGAGTATATGTACATGAATAATATTATAATGCTCCTCCATATATAATATACAATATACTATACATCTTTTCACATTTGACATATACATCTTCTCCCCCTTTTTGACATCAATGCCAAAGATGTATTCTATATATATCATATAGTAATCCCAAAATGTGACAAGACATCTGAATGTACCTTCAAAATTAATGCTAATGTGTTATCCCAATTCTTTTACAACACCTTGCATGTGTGCAATGTAATTTGTACTTCTACCGACAGTTCTATCATGTGGTCTACAATGGACAAGCTGTTGTCATGGATGAGCATTTTATCATGTGCAATGTGTTTCTATAATGCATCCATGTTTGGGAGAATCATGCCCTATATATCTATCAATGTACCTCTTATTCTCGCCTCTTCTCTCAACAATTCTACCTGCATATCAGTTAGGAATCTAATCTTGTTGTAATGGGAAAAGTTGTAGCTTGGGTCAAGTTGCAACTACTATGCACTTGCCTTTAGATCCTCATCAATCTTTGATAGTTTATCTTTTATTTCCTTAGTGAAATTTGAGATATTACAGAGTTTACTAAATAGTGAAGACACGTTGCTGCAAGAGGTCTCCAGTGAGCCTAGAATAGTAGATAATTCTACTTGATGGATAGCAATTTGTTGAGCAATAAGTTCCAAAACTTTATTCTCAAACTTCTCCTTAGCTCTCTGCAACAATTTTTCTTGTCCATTTAAATATTCATTGAATTTTTGGACTACCTCTACTAACTGGGTTAAAATTGGTTGAGATGTATCAACCTTTGTATTTAATGCCTCTGCAAGGATATTCCTTGCATCTTCTATTATTCAAAATTCCTTGTTCCTTTCTTCTCTTTTCCTTTACCCAAAAATCTTATACTCACTTGAGACTTGATCTCAACTATCTTTGTACTTATTAATTACATGCTAGGAATGGGAAATTTTTTTATAAATAGTAGGACTAGCTATAAATACTACACTTATTGCTAAAATACCTATAGTAGAAATACCTAGATTTACCAAAACTAATGTAGAGGGAAGTGTTGGCTGCTGGGTAGATGAAGTGCTTGTCACTTTAGTCAATGAAGTACTAAGCTAGATGGGTGCAAAAATTGATTGAGTGCTTTTTCTTTCAGTGTTTATCACAATCAATCGTGCGAAAGCTTTCTCTGGGCTTGATGTTTTTAATGTTTTGCTTAGAGAATGAGGAAGTGAGGCTATGACCACTGCAGAAATTTTCTCTGGGTCAGTCTCCTCAGTATCTTGTACATCTAGAAAATCTTCCTCAGTAGTTTCTTGCCTCGATTCCTCTTCATCATCATCTACATTGTCAAAATGTGTAACTTCTTCATTATTAATTTCCTCATCTTTTTTTTGTTCATCATCACGTTCATCCTTGTCACTGACATTGACAACAAAGTCACTCATCTTGTGAAGAAGATAAAATTCTTCCATGTGTTTGTAGAATTCCTTAACACATTTTTAATGTCATTGAACAATATAAGACAAGTGTTGAATCTCAAAGTAATCTTTTCTTCATTTTTCTTCAAAGATTCATTTACCTCCTTGTCATCCAAACTTAGCATGAGTTGCCTCAAGGTCTACTCATATATGTCTATTTCAGGTTTCATGGCATTCTCTCATCTTGGCTTGATATTTTCCAATAAAACATTTAGAAGTTCCTAAGCAAGATAGTCTAGGGAATACTTCCATTTACCCATTTTAGACATTAACAAATCTTCTATTTGCCTTTGCTCTTCTGCAATCCTAGTCTTATACTTTAGTGCTTTGAAATTTTTTATGCCCTATCCTAATTCAATATCTTTTAGCCTTTCCTCAAAAGTAGGTTGAGGCTTCTTAAAGATAACATCTCCTCCTTCTTTCTCCACTTTCTTCCTAGATGATCTTCTTGTAAACACAATAGTAGATGTCCTAGCAAGCTTGGTAATAATTACCTTACCTTTCTTCTTTAGTGGCTCTTCATCCTCTAATTTCTCTTCATCTTTTACATCTTCATCCTCAATATCATCTCCTTTGCCTTCAGTCAATAGAAGAGTGGAACTGGTTTTCAGTTTGGCAATTCTCTTCTTTGCTTCTTTGACTACTTGAGGGAGTCTAATTTCAAGTTCAATTATAGCCTTTTCCTCATCATAAGTGCCAAAGTATGTAGCTTTAAGGTTGATAGGCTCATTAATCAATGTCTCAATAATGTTATTGGTTTCATCTATGTTTACTTCATAACCAAGAGGTTTTACCCATACTATCCTTGGTTGAACTACCTAAATACTTTGTAACTATCAACCATGAAACAAACATAATCTTTGTAATCATCAACTAGTTTCTTGGGAATCCTAAATCTATTATTCATCTTCTTTTTTAATGCATCAAAATAGTTTTCCATAATACTTACATAGTTCTCTCCCATTTTAGCTATATACTCATTAATCTAATAAAGAACAAGTACATTGTTCCTCCATAATATTGTACCTTTAGATGGGAAAAACTTTTGTACATAGAAAAATAGACAAGTCAAAAGTGAACCTAACTTACAAGGATTGTTCTTGGAAGTTCTTATACTCTCCATGTTCTTGTTGAACTGATTCAACATCAACTTGACAAGGTCAAGTGACAAATTATTCTTGATCACTTTGTATGCTAAATCCATTGCTTCACATGACATGTTGTTTAGTCTACTCAAGATGTAAATCTTGTGAGAAATGACATGTATCCCAAACTTGAGTTCCATGTTAGTAACATAGTTGATCTTCATTCCCCTTACATCCCACTTGGCAAGGTTTTTCTTCTCTAGTTCAACCCAACCTAGGGTTTTGGTCATTTTCACTTTTGTCAACATGGGAAGACCAGTGATCCTATGGATCATCTTCTTAGTTATCAAAATAGGTTGTTCCAACCATAGTTGATGATTGTGCACATGACTAAGAATATATCTTATCCATTTTATTTAAAAATCTCATGGCATATGTGAAATGTGAGTTAAACCTTTTGTTTCAAGATGATGTTCTAGTCAACATACCATTAATGCATAGTTCCTTCAACAATTCATCCATCTCCAATGTTTCAATATCTTGAATAGAAAATTTAAAATGAAAATGAATATCATTGATTAATAGTACCTTTGGTGGAATTTGTGACTATGCTCTACTTGGATCTAGGGTTTCTACAACAATAGGACTTAGCTTAAAATCTTGTGCCTTCCATTCCACACCTCAAACTAACATGTCTGAACCTTTTTTTAGATTTTCTACTAATGGATGCCATCTTTGCTCAGTAGGGTTTGAGAGAATACAAAATTCTTCAATAACAATTTGCACAAATTGATTGAATGCTCTAAAGATCACCTTGCACAAATAGCTCTTGAAAATTCGTGGTGAGAAATGACTTCAATTTCATCCTTTTTCATAATAATTTTCCATAAATGCCTGGTATGATTGTTTGCTCAAATGATAGACTATCATCCACTTTATTTGCATTAAATGCTCAACAAATTCTTCCATGATTCGATAACCACACAAAACTTAGTTACTCCCAATCTCACTTGGTAAGGTCTACAACCCAACCTTGCTCCATAAGGTCATCAACCTTACCTTGCTTGCTAAGGTCTTTAACCCAACCATGCTTGGTAAAGACTGGAATCTATTTACTCAGTGATCCCTTTGCATTTTAAATGCTAATTTGGATCTTTCATTCTACTAACTGGAATTGATGTAAGATATCTCCATAATCCTAGTTCCAGTTCTCCTATGAGAGATCAAGTGGAAATGGTGGAGTCACCCAATTCTTGAGTGACATTATTATCATTGCTCGAACTTGTATTCTCAAAAGATTTTGGAACCCATTGTTGTCTCATCTACTTTTTGATGTTATCAACTTTTTCCTTCTTTTCATCTTCAATTCTTCTAGTATTCATATAGTTCTTGGCAAGATGATCAAGTTCTATAGAAATGAAACATCTTCTAGTAGTGTATCTTGTCTTTAATTGATGTTTTACACAATTCATTCCAATGTGTCCAAATTCTCCACAATAGTAACATCTGCACCAAGTGTTATAGTCCCAACCAAATATAGCTTTCACAATCTATTCTATTGGGTTCAATATCTTAGTTTTGCATTCTGAGGATTTGTGCCCATACTTCTTATATTTATGACATTTTCCTTCAAACTTAGGTTTCTCTTTGCATTCACTTGCCCTATGACCATGATGATTTCAACTGTAGCAGTTTCCATTGAGTTTACCTTTTCCATTGCTCCCACATTTGTTTGATGTATGGCCTATCTTACTATAGTGACTACAAGTAGGTCTTTGATTCTTTTAAGCTCCTTGCTTGGATGATTCACCTTCTTCTATATATCTAATTCCAGCTTTTCCCTTTTGTCTATAATGGCTTTTCTCATTTAATTGATTCATGTCTACTTGATATTTCATCATCCTCTAATTGGTTTTCCTTTCAATGTTTAGATCATTTTGAAATCTTTCATTCTTTGATCTTAGATTCATCATTTCTTCATTTGCATTGGTGAGCTGATCAATGAAGCCTTTCTATTAAAGGGATAGGTGTTGAGTTTCAATGTTCTTTCCTTCTATCTCTTCTTTTATCTTTTTTTCTCTTCCATGACTTCACACAATCTTACTAACTAAATTTCTCACTCTCTTCTTAGTTTTCTTACTTCTTCTTTAAGAGTACTATTATTTTCAAATAGTTCATTGATTGCTTCATTAGCTTCATTTGAATTGCCTAAATGGATGTCTTCAATTCTTTCTTCAATATAGAGTTGGTCATTCATCTAGATTGCAAGATCTTTTCTTCTTTTTAGGGATTAAGAGAGTTTCTATTTTTCTTTCTTGAGTTGTAGCCAACTTCAAGTCTAGCTTCTCATTGTCAATATCCTTGTCAAGTTTGAATACGTTCATAGCCTTTGATCTTTGCTCAAGCTGTTAAACTTCTTTCCTAAGAATCACAAAAATATAATACCAATTGTTGGAAATATTATGATAGAATAAGTTACTAAGAGGGGAGGGGTGAATTAGTAACCAATAAAACTTAATCTTTAATTAGAAATTAATTCTTCATGTGTATTATAATTGTATGCATGAGAAACTGAAAACATTAAATACATAACACTTTGACACACAATTTGGTGACCCAGAAACCTTCCAAATAGAAATTAAAACTTGGGTGGGGATGATACCCACAAGCTTTAGTATTTCAATACAAAGTTAGCCTGTTAATGCTTACAATGATCACTTCTAATGATCTACCTTGTTAGGAGCAATAAGGATTGCTAGGTCCACCTTGCAAAAGGATTTATAAACATACAATGAATTATGCACTCAATAAAGAGATTTACATAAGACTACTAAGTCTACCTTGTGAAAGGATTTGATTGGTCCACCTATTAGGATGAAATAGTAGCTGATCTATGATCTGCATCTTGGTTTGCTAAATGAGATTCCTTTGAGTATAGTAATCATCTTTGTGCTCCTTATACTTATGTAGCCTTTGTAATTTGCTCTTCTGCTCTCTTCTTCTTATTATATTACTTACCATTGCATTGGATGCGATACAATACATTACATATAGACCAATCCAATTTAAAAATTATAAAGTTAGCCATAATACAAGTTTACACAAAACCAAAAAGTCAACCCAACTGCAAGAACTCAAGTTTTGAAGACTGGCTCGGTGAGGTTCTAATACTTGGCATCCACTATCAATGTTTGACATTTTCATGCACTTGATAGACATAGAAGCTCAGTCCATACTGATCACTTCCAAGTAGTCTTAAACTCTATCTGCACTAGTGACTTGGTAAATATTGTGGAACTTGGCATATAAACTAAATCACTTGATTCGCAATGCATAGCTCAGTCAATGCTATCACTATGAGCTCAATATAAATTGAGTTACTTGATTAACACTAAGTAGCTTGGTTAACACTAGACTCACATCACTGTAACTGCAAAATCAGTAAGCACTACACAACTTGGTTTGCACTGATAAACTCAACATACACTAAGATGCTCGATTTGTATTGTTGGTCAACACCTTGGTAGTAACTATTGGTGTAAACTAAATTTTATCCCTTGACTCAATAGCAATTGTAGAATTTGGTAAATGCTTGGTTAACACTATTTACTACATAATGTGCTCGGTATATACTTACAATCTAAATAACTGTATGTCACTAATAGAAAACATGACTATAATGTCAACAATGAATTCAATGAATTCTACATTGAAAAAGGAATTAAAAGACAAGTATCAACCCCTATTACACCAGAGAAGAATGGTATAGCTGAAAGAAGAAATAGATTGACCATGGATTGTGCAAGAACATTGATGATAGAAAAGAATGTTGCAATCAAATACTGGAAGGAAGCAATCAGCACTGCAATTCATACCTTGAACAGAGTACAACTAAAGAAAGACTCAAATTAGACTCCTTATGAACTATGGTATGGTTACAAACCTAATGTAAGTTACTTTAAAGTATTTGGTAGAAAATTTTATATCTTGAAAGAATCTAGAAAAGGAAAATTTGATGAAAAAGGTGATGAAGGCATATTTCTAGGATACTCTTGTAGAACTAAAGCACAAATTTTTGAATTTGTCCACTCATAAAATCATAGAAAGTGCACATATCAGAATTGATGAGTTTTCCAAAAAGAGTGAAGAAGAAAGCAATAAAGATCCTAAGGATTACAGAAGATTTGTTACTATTAACCTGATACCCTACCAAATCTATCTAAAAGAAAGAAAGATTCAACTCTCGAGTCCCCAAAATCTCCAACAGCTATAGAGTTGCAAACAGTACAACTTGAATCATAGTATGAAGGACCTGAGTCACAGTTAGAAGCTACTAAGCTACTTTAAGAGAAAACTGAGTCTGATGGACTCGAGTCACAAATAATGGGACTTGAGCTTGACACTGAAGTTCATAATAAAATTAGTAAATCCAAAGAACCCATGTTAGGAATCTATGTCAAAAGGCATCATGGACCTAATCAAATCATTAGAGATAAATCAAATGTAACAATGACAAGAGGCAAATTAAAAGTTACATGTTTAATTGCTGAATTTGAACCTAGAAATGTTAAAGATGCTTTGGAAAATGAAAGTTGGATTGAAGCAATGAATGAATAAATAGAACAAATAGAGAAGAACAAAACTTGGACTCTTGTTCCTAGACCCAAGGATAAAAATTTAATTGGCACAAAGTGGGTGTTCAAAAACAAGCTAGATGAAGATGGAAAAGTATCTAGAAACAAAGCAAGGTTGGTATGTAAAGGCTATTCTCAAGAAGAAGGTATTGATTATGGTGAAAAAATTTCCCCTATTGCAAGATTAGGTGTTACAACTATACTAGAATATGCAACATATAGAGGATTTAAAGTATATCAAATGGATGTAAAATCTGCATTCTTGAATAGAATTCTTGATGAGGAAATCTACATTGAACAACCATAAGGTTTTGTAGATTCTATCAAAAGGGACATGGTCTATAAATTACACAAGGCATTATATGGTCTCAAGCAAGATCCCAGATCTTGGTATGAAAGACTTCATAACTACTTGATACATATTGGTTTTCAAAGAAAAAATGATAATAGTAGGCTATATATCAAAGAAGGACTGGACAAGAAGATTATCCTAGTAGAAATATTTGTTGATGACACTTTAGTCACAAGAAATGATGACTTGTGCAAGGCATTTTTAGAAGAAATGAGTAAAGAATTTGAGATGTCTATGTTTGGAGAGATAAAATTCTTTTTTGGATTACATATTCAGCAGAAGAAAGATGGTATCTACATTACTCAATCTAACTATATCAAGGACATACTAAAGAAATTTGGAATGGAAGACTCAAGACCAGTTGGAACTCCTATGTCTACTAGACATAAGTTTCCAAAAATGATGATTTCAAAGAGGTAGATCAGACCACATACATATCAATGATTAGAAAATTGCAGTATGTAGTGCATACAAGGCCTGATATTGCATTAGCAGTTGGTATGGTGGCAAGATTCTCAGCAAATCCCAAAGAAAATCATTTGATGGCAGTCAAAAGAATCATAAGATATCTAAAAGGTATTGAAGAATATGCTTTATGGTACAAAATAAGAGGCAATTTGAACTTAAACATATTTATAGATTTTGATTGGGTAAGAAGTATTGATGATTAAAAAAGCACTAGTAGTGGAGCATTCTTTCTTGGTAAAATACTAGTAACTTAGAAAAGAAAGAAACTAAATTATATCTCTCAATCCACAACAGAGGTAGAATATGTGGCAACAATAGTTAATTGTTCTAACATTGTTTGGTTCAAACAACTGATGACATGTATGAAGGTAGAGATCAAGTATCCAGTAGTCATATACTATGATAACACTAGTACAATTAACATATCAAAGAACCCAGTGATGCATACTAAAACAAAGCACATTGCTATAAAATATCACTTCTTAAGAGAGTTGGTGCAAGATAAAGAAGTCAGATTGGAATATATAAATACAAAAGAACAAAGTGTAGACATATTCACCAAGCCATTATTTAAGGATGCATTTTTGTATCTAAGAGGTAAGCTAGGGGTCATTCCCCTATCTGAAGCTCACTAAATGAAATTTAGTGATGCATCAATCAAATCATGATGAAGATCAATCAGTTAATGTAGAATTAGGAAGGGCATATTGCAAATGAATCAATACTTGAGGTACATTAATATTCATCAAGTATTATCTTTTGCATCAGATGTCAAAGAGGGAGAAGTTTACTATGATATCTCATAGAAATTTTGTTATTGTTGAAAAGAGGGAGAATTTTGTTGTCATAGAAAGAATTGTCAAAAAGGGAGAATGAACTTGGCATAAGTTCTAGCAGATAGAATTTTTCTGACAGAGGGAGAAAATGAAGGCAGAAAGAGTTCACATTGATAGAGGGAGTTCTCATGGATGAGAATTAGAATGAAACTAAAGATATGTTCCTAACTTTATTTTTGCTCCAAAAATTTAATTGTACTATGACATTTTGTGTTGTCATCAATGTCAAAGAGGGAAATTTTTAAATACAATTAATTAATTGTATATTGTCTTTGATGTTACATAAAATGTCATATCATTACCAATTAGTGTATTCTGAGCTCAATCGAGCATTGAAGAAATTTTTCTCTGGCTACTGAGCAATCCAAAGTTTGCCTAGTTTAGAAGGCAATTTCTATCGAGTTCCCTCAGGCATCAAAGGAAAGTCTATGAAAGATGAGTGTTAACTGAGCTCACTCAATTAATGAAGGAAATGTTGGATTGAACTAGTGTTAATCAAGCTCACTCAGTTACCAAAGGAACTTTTCAAGTATACAGTGTTTATTGAGTTTTAGTTGCTTAACACAGGAAAATCATTTCTAAGTTAGTGTCTACTGAGCAGGGTTCGCTTATGAAGGATTTTCTTCTTTTGGCATATTGAGTTCAATTGATTTATCTAATGGTTCTAGCCAACTGAGAAGATGAATATTAATTATTCTAAGTTGTATTTGAGTTGACTTGACAATATGAAAGATATAAAGAAAAGCTCAAATTGAGAATTAGAGTGTATGAGTGTGAGAATGTGAATGCATGGAAGATTTTGAAGACCTATTGATGAAAAGAGGAAGTGAATTAGAAGGATAATCAGAATATCCTTGTGAAGCTGAAAGGATACATTTGATTAGTAAGGATCAAGTATAAGCCAGAATTGAGATTTGTAATCAAAAATTCATTTTCATCCAAATTAGATCATGTCATTATTACTCTCTAACCATTGTAGCTGCTCTAAATCTCTTACCAGAGTTGGCTAAACAGCTATTTGTAAATCCTCTAACAAGGTAGCAGTTCTATTGAATTGTCTAAAGACCTCTAACAAGGCCACTCCTAATAGGGTGACACCTAATAGTGTTTTTTCTAACATTTAATAGGGTTAGCTCTTAATAGGGCACACTTTAGAAGAGTGAAAATAGTAACTAGTTGCATTTGGTGGTTTTTCCCAAATTGGGTTTCCACGTTAAATCTTGGTGTAAAATGTGTTCATGCTATTTATTTTCTATCTTTACAACTAATTTAAAGTAATATGTAATCACAAATAATATCTTAATATTTGCATGTTAATTAATTACCAAGCATTCTCAGTGCTTACTGAGTTACAACATCTTTGTGTGTTTGTCGAGCATCAATAGAATTTAGTTTTTTAGAGTTTATTATTTTGTTCTGACATCTAAGGGATCTGGGACTTATTTTTGTGGTAATAGATTCACCCCTCCCATCTTAGTTACTCCTCTTATATTTCCAACAACAACATCTTCATGTTCAATTTCATAATCCTTGAGCATATTGGTTAATTTTCTGAGATGTTCTTCACTAGTTATGGCATTGTTTCCTGAAAATTTTGTGACCTTAACTCTAAGTCATTTGAGATAGGATGAGGAAATCCAAAGATACCTACAATGGAAATTTGTTTCTATCTTTCCATGTAAATGGGTCTTTTCTAAAAACCTAAGACATTTGAAGTATGAGGTCCAGCCCCTTGGGTCTCTATGGAAATTTCACCTTGTTGGGTTATAGCTAACTGACCAGTAGTAGTGGAAGAGGAAGTTGGTATTGACTGGGAAAAACCTTGGCTATTTATTATAGGCCCACAAGCTAGGATAGAAGGTATAGCTTGAGAAGTCTAATTTTTCCAATTTGTTAGGCATAAGTGGAGTTAAGGAAATTAATTTTCCTTCTTGTTTCAATTACCTCAACCTCATTTTCAACTTTCTTCAGCTCTTTTGCAAGACATTCCCTCTCCTTTTTTTCTCTCTCCAACTTTAAATCATTTTTTGACATAACAACATTTTTTGGAGGAACATGAGGCTCATTATTTTGTACTCCCACCACCTTTTTCTTTTCTTTATCTATTTTATTAATGGTAAGATCTATTGCATTCCCTTCAATGGGTTTATAAGGTCAGACTTGAGAAATGACAAGTCCTTCCTTGTCTCTTAGAAGATGTTATTGATCTTCGATTTTTTACCTTATCTCTCCCACATCTCCAAATATGTTTGAATGTAGAGTAGAAGATCTCTCTTCTAACTTCCTATTCTACTCTTTTAGTGCTTCCATTCTTCTAAGCAAGATTTCCCTCTCTATTAGGGCATTCATGGTGATTACTTATTATTCTTTCTCCAAATGTATATGTTTTACATCTTCCTCTGCAACCTTCTTCCTCAATGTTTCAATCTTATATAATAGCTCATCAAGATTTGTAGATGTAGTTTTAGAATCAATAGGATCATCTAGATCTATGAGATTCCTTTCAACGTATGGAACTTGCCCAAGGTTTGGCCTAATATTCAAGGTGTTCTTATGTCCCCATCATTGATTTACCTCCTTAGACATATTTGGTCTGAAGGTAGTATCTCCTATGGAGGAAATAAGTTTATCTTGATAATTCTCTCTTTAGGTAATGGGGTAGTGAATATTTCACCTAGAAGCCCAATGTTCTCAGACTTAGAATTCAGCAATGAGGATTCTCTTTCTACTACATGGTTATACTAGGAATGGGTAGAGGTATTATCTTAGGGATTCCATGTGTGGTTAGGAACTCCTTTTTCCTTGGGCTGGTTCTTCCTATCACCTTGGGGTAGTTCTGTGTATGGTAGGACCTCTAGATTTTCCTTGGTTTATGTTCTTATATTTTTCTTTATATCTATCATTTCAATAAAACTTTAAAATAAATATAGCACTAGCTACTAAACCTTTAACTGAGTCACCACCCACTAAGGGGAAAACTTTAATATGGCTAGACATTGGGAAATAATATGGGAAAATAATGTTTGAATAAAAATTTGACACAAAGACCCAATACACACAAATTCCAACATGATGCACTTTGGGAAATGAAAACTCTACCACATAGACAAGGCACTATTTGGAAAGAACCCATGTCATGTACTTCTTGATGTGTTGGGAAATTTTTAGATTCTCAAGGTTTTTCTATTAAAAAACCAATACAAATAGTCCCAAATAGAATCACCATTTTGTTGGCTTCTAATTTGACAAAATCTAAATAACCACTTAAAAGATCAAAATATACCTAGGAGTTAGTTGGAGACCATAATGGGCATTTTTTAGGCACAAATTAAGAGGACCAATTGACAAGACTCTATGATGTCTTCTCCACTTTGAACTCTACAAGATTCAAGGGGGTATACCTAAGAATTCATCTTCTTTGTACAATTTTAAAATCTTAATATGAATTCCAATATAACAAATGATTTAGTCTTAATTGTTCTACCTTTGTGATTGTAACAGAGATGATAAATGGCTATTTGATCAAACCCTCAAACTCCAAGAATCAAGTAAACACTTACATTTTAGATTTACAAAAATAAACATAAAAGGTTTGATTTATAAAATATTTATATTGTAAAGACATTCAAAATTAAATCAACTTGAATGGATGACCAGTGCATTATCTATTGGGCTAATAACTTTATAGGAATTTGACATCTATTTATCATATCTATCTTAACACTTTGTAAGAAGAATATCATTATTCATTTCCAAATCTTGTTCTTATCAAAATCTTCAATGAAAACCAAATAACTCTTCCAATTTACATCAAGCATTTACATAACCCTTTAGATCATAAGCAAAATGTAAATTGA